>JAOTON010001656.1:0-167823 GCA_034440635.1 Lepas anatifera
ATCAGTACGAGGGTGGGGCTAAGGAGCTCGAACAGAGGCGGATCCAGGACATCAGTACGGGGGTGGGGCTAAGGAGCTCGAGTATAGGCGGATCCAGGATATCAGTAAGGGGGTGGGGTAAGGAGCTCAAGCATAGGCAGATCCAGGACATCAGTACGGTTGTGGGGCTGAGGTCTCGAGCTGGGGCATAACTCGGTAACAATTAGGCTGAATTGGTTGAAAATCTGCAGGTATAGGTGAAATACCGTCGGAAAACCCATCATATTTTATATTGTATCTCTTTTCTTCTGGTCATGCCCACTCTTTGCTTAACAAAACAAACATTAAACGTGTGTTTATTTATGTGAAGACATGAACAGAGGGCAAGCGTGGTGCAGTATGCAGAGATATGCTAATTTAGGAAAACATGGGCCTAGACAGGGATTGAATGTGGCCATAATGAGAAAACAAAACCTAAAACTCGAACATTGCGTTATGAGTTTCAAACTGCTGAAAACACTCGCCAGTCAATCGAACTGTTTAACTAACGTACATTGTCACCGGCTTCTCCTGCGCCGGAGCGGCACCTGCCGAGGCCGCAGGCCGAGGTTGTCTGTTGTTGTTGTCTGTTCTGAGCGCTGGTATCAGAGCCCTAAAACTTTTGTGGATAGAAGGCACTTCCAAATGAATAAGCACCACGGTTGTCAATTTTCAAAATTTTCAAAATTTTGCCCAGAATTTTGCATTATGTGATTTTTAACTTTTATTTTTCTATTTTTTCCTAACTCATTTACAGTCTTCAAACTTGCACCCTTTTACGTCAGGGAAATTTGTAGATCACACAAAAAGTTTGAAAGAAAAAGTTATAAATTTAAGGCTCCAAATTAGCTTTTAAACTTTGCACCCTAAATTTGGCATAAAACTCATAGTCAAAACTACAGGCTCGAAATATCTGAAGCTACAGCAGTTCAGGTTCGGAGTCGAATACCAATTTAAAGGCCGGTTTGTGCAGTACTGCACAAACACAAAAACAAAACAAAAACGGAAATTTAAGGGTCCTTTTTGGCCCATTCTGCGAAGGTCTGCATTTCCCAAAATATCAGTCAAACCCTTATATCTTCCGATCTAATTAAGATAAATTAGTTCCCATTTCAGATAATAAAAGAGAATAGCCTCCTTTATTATATATTTAGAGATAAAAACTTTCAGACTGAAACTTTTTATTTTAGAGGCAAAAATAAAATATAAGTTTTTAAAATTTTTATTCTCAGCCCCCTGGTTTTTAGACCGTGATAGCTACGGTATTGAACTTAACACGGCTGGATAGAAAACTTCGTTGCCGTCATTTTTCTCACTCATACCCCCACTTATCTCTTACGGCTTCCGCGCTATCAGCCGTAAAATACATTTCAAGGTGGTAATTTTATCGGTTCATTTTTGCTTCACACCAGGATTTCGAATGGTTAATATAGATGGAAGTGGATGAAATTCGGCAAAAAGCTAGTTGAAAGGCATATCTTGCCATCGCAACAGGTTGCAATCATAGCAACAACAGTGTACCTTTAATTAAATGTAATACACAATGCTAGTAAGTTTTCCGCTCGAAACCTCACCCCGCCGTTCGGCCGTAGCGTGGCTGCGGGCGGCGCACTGGTAGCTGCTATGCGAGACAGATACCATAGCTATGTACGCATGCTATAGACCAGCGCGAATGCCCGGTGGTGGCAGGGTAGTCTGTCTCGTTTCGGCTCCTCTACTCGTGCGGCGGGCGCGTTGTCTATTAGATATTCATATCAGTCGGACGGCCGGGTGGCGGCCGTGCGGTAGGGTCCCGCTCGCTGCGGCGACTTGCGACGAATAAAAAACAAAATGGTGGTCAGGAACTGGTTTGCTTGTTTGGTTTGTTGTGTTTTGTTGTTTCTTTATGTGTGTCCAAATCTTACTGTGTATGTGTGTGATAGGTCCGGTAAAAGTGATGTGTTTTATGAGAGAGATAAGAGAGGCCCCACCACTTAAGCCTTCGGGCTTTTGCGTCAATCTATTTGTTATACCTGTCATATTGTTTCCGTCCAATAAAAGTTTATCATCTGTCTATCTATCTACCCACTAGTTAATGCATCCTCTAACCATAGGTAGCACTGGCCAAAGGATCCAACGTTGCACACCATTTCTTTCCCAGCCGAATAAACCTCTTTGTGGTGATACCATGACACGTGACTCCTTGCACTCCCTGCTTAAATAAACTTAATAAGCAGTGGCGGATCCAGGCCATTAGTATGGGGGTGGGGCTAAGGAGCTCGAGCATAGGCGGATCCAAGACATCAGTACCGGGGTGGGGCTAGTGAGTTTGAACATAGGCGGATCCAGGACATCAGTACGGGGTGGGGCTAAGGAGCTCGAGCATAGGCGGATCCAGGACATCAGGAGCGGGTTGGAACTCGGGACCTCGAGCATAAGCGGATCCAGAACATTAATACGGGGGTGGGGCTAAGGAGCTCGAGCATAGGCGGATCCAGGACATCAGTAGGGGGTGGGGCTAAGGAGCTCCAGCATAGGCGGATCCAGGACATCAGTTCGGGGGTGGGGTTAAGGAGCTCGAGCATAGGCGGACCCAGGACATCAGTACGGGGGTGGGCTAAGGAGATCGAGCATAGGCGAATCCAGGACATCAGCACGGAGGTGGGGCTAAGGAGCTCGAGCATAGGCGGATCCAGGACATCAGTACGGGGTGGGGTAAGGAGCTCGAGCATAGGCAGATCCAGGACATCAGTACGGGGTGGGGCTAGGGAGCTCGAGCATAGGCGGATCCAGGACAGTACGAAGGTGGGGCTACGGAGTTCGACCATAGGCGGATCCAGGACATCAGTAAGGGGGTGGGGCTGAGGAGCTCGAGCATAGGCGGATCCAGGACATCAGTACGGGGATGGGCCTCAGGAGTTGGAGCACTAGCGGATCCAGGATATCAGTTCGGTGGTGGGGCTAAGGAGCTTGAGCATAGGCGGATCAAGGATTACCGATAGAGGAGGCACCGTACGCAGGGCAAGGGGTGTAATCCGGAGCATAGAGCGCAACTTTTGGCACGTAAAATCCTTCCGATGGGCGCCAATTTTTGCATCTTAGGGGAAAGGGTGGGAAGTGACATTCCAGGGGTGCCATCGAATGTTTGAGGGGCGCCGTGGCCATTTCAGGGGGTGCTGAGGATCGACCAAAGGGGGGGTGCACGTGCCTCCTTTCCCCCCCCGCTACCCTGAATTCACCTTTTAGCTCCAGCCTCTCTGCCATTGCCTCCAAACATCCTTTGCTCATGCTATAGCTCTAGGCATTTTCACATGGGGGGGGGACTTAAGCCCACTAGCCTCACCCCTTAACAGAGGCTATCCCGGCAACCTACGGGTCGATTTTTTTGAAATTTTGTGAACAAGAAAATGACACGGAGTGAAAACCACAAATAATGTCATAGTGAAGCTGCACTGCCCTGCGCATGCGCAGTAGAAATCTTAAAGATAAGCCTTAAAGGTGAGGATATTTCAGAAGAGGACATGGACAGAGGAGAGCAAACATGCTTAAATTTAGTATGAAAGTTTTGACACCCTTGCTTACTACAAAGGTAAGTGCGCATGCGCATTAGAACTTATGGTCAGGGAGGCTATCTCGGGAGCCAATAGACCGATTGGGCTAAAAATTTGAGAGTAATAGCAGAATACTATCTGCTAATCCCAATTCACGGAATTATGACATTGCAATTGTGCTGCGCATGCTCAGTATGAATTCTAAGGAATATTAGGCTATAAGGGATAGTTTAGTTCAGGAGACAAAAAACGACATACCAACATACTTAAGTCAATTATAACGGTATCTTCGCTCTCATTCACTGCAGACTTTACTGCGCATGCGGACTGGGACTTAGGATAACCGAAGCTAACTCGGCAACAAATAGGCTGAATTGTGTGAAGATCTCCAGATGTAGGTGAAATATAGTCGGCAAACCCATAATATTTTATATTGTACCTCCTTTCTTCTGGGCATAGCCAGTCTTTACTTAACCAACCAAACTTTATACGTGTGATTATTTATGTGATGACATGAACAGACGACAAACGTGGCGCAGTGTGCAGACACATGTTAGTTTAGGAAAACATGGACTTACACATGGGACTGAATGTAGTCAGAATGGAACATTAGACCTCAAGTCCCAACATCGCGTTAGTATAGGTATCATACTGCTGAAAACACTCGCCTGTCAATCGAACTGCTTGCCTAACGTACATTGTCACCGGCTTCTCCTGCGCCGGAGCGGCACCTGCCGAGGCCGCAGGCCGAGGTTCTCAGAATCCGGTGACGAACGTAGTAAGAAACGGCTTCTATCTGTTGTTGTTGTCTGTTCTGAGCGCTGGTATCATAGACCTAAAACTTTTGTGGATAGAAGGCACTTCCAAATGAATAAGCACCACGGTTGTCAATTTTCAAAATTTTCAAAATTTTGCCCAGAATTTTGCATTATGTGATTTTTAACTTTTATTTTTCCATTTTTTGCTAATTCATCTACAGTCTTCAAACTTGCACCCTTTTACATCAGAAAAATTTGTAGTTCACACAAAAAGTTGGAAAGAAAAAACTTTAAATTTAGGGCTCTAAATTAGCTTTTAAACTTTGCACCCTAAATTTGGCATAAAACTCATGGTCTAAACTACAGGCTCGAAATATCTGAAGCTACAGCAGTTAAGGTTCTGAGTCAAAGATCAACTTAAAGGCCGGTTTGTTCAGTACTGCACAAACACAGAAACAAAACAAAAACGGAAATTTAAGGGTCCTTTTTGGCCCATTCCGTGAAGGTCTGCATTTCCCAAAATATCATTCAAACCCTTATATCTTCCGATCTAATTGATAAAAATCAGTTCCTATTTCAGATAATAAAAGAGAATAGCCTCCTGTATATTATATTTAGAAATAAAAACTTTCACACTGAAACTTTTTATTTTATAGGCAAAAATAAAATATAAGTTCTTAAAATTTTTATTCTCAGCCCCCTGGTTTCCAGACCATGATAGCTACGGTATTGAACTTAACACGGCTGGATAGAAAACTTCGTTGCCGTCATTTTTCTCACTCATACCCCCCCACTTATCTCTTACGGCTTCCGCGCTTTAAGCCGTAAAATGCATTTCAAAGAGGTAATTTTATCAGTTCATTTTTGCTTCACACCGGGGTTTAGGGTGGTTAGAGTCATTGGAGGGAAATGAAATTTTGCATGCAGCTAGGTAAGAGACATATGTCGACATTCCATCTGCATAGATATCAATGAAACACCAAGTTACCTTTACAAACATGCCGTTTCTCCACGCATCGTTGTAGCAAATCACCACGCGTCACCCCTGCGTCCACGCCGCGGCAACGCCGGCGATCGGCGCGGCCGTTTCTGTTTATTTATGGTCTGGTAAAAAAGTACCCAGCACTACCCATAATGCATCACAAGTAATTAGAGTACCGTAAAAGTCTGAGTTTACAATAAGAGTATTATGTTTCTGTTTTTGGACCATGGGTGGATCCAGGGAATAAGTAGGCTAGGTGCCCCCACACCCTTCTCCCCCATCCCCCTCCCCAACCCCCAATCGACCATCGGCGCCCTCTGAAATTGTAAAGACATGCCTCTCAAGGTCGATGACGCTCCCTGAAATGTCGCTTCCCATACGCGGATCCAGGATTGCCTATCGGGGGTGAGGTGGAAGGGGAAACTTCCTGGTGGGCGCTATCTACACCAGGGACGCCACTTTTGGCCGGAAAAACCTATCAAGTAGGCGCTAAAACCTATCAGTAGACCCCGATACCTGCATCTCGGGGAAAACGACATTTCAGGGGGTGCCATCGAACTTTCCAGGGGTTTCCGGGACAATTTCAGGGGGCGCTAAGATTCTATGGGGGGCACCTGTCCCCTTTCCCCCTTGGATCCGCCTATGTCGTTTCGGGGGGGGCACGGAGGTGGGGTCGTTACTGGTGTGGGGGTAAGGAGCTCGAGCATAAGCGGATCCAGGACATCAGCATGGGGGTAGGGGCTAAAGAGTTCGAGCATAGGCGGACCCAGGACATCAGTACGAGGGTGGGGCTAGGGAGTTAGAGCATAGGCGGATCCAGGACATCGGTACGAGGGTCGGGCTAGCGAGTTAGAGCATAGGCGGATCCAGGACATTACACGAGGGTCGGGCTAGGGAGTTAGAGCATAGGCGGATCCAGGACATTAGTACGGGGATGGGGCTAAGCAGCTGAGCATTAGCGGATTCAGGACATCAGTACGGGGTGAGACTCGGGAGTTCCAGCATAGGCGGATCCAGGACATCAGTAGGGGGGTAGGGGCTACGGAGTTCGAGCATAGGCGGATCCAGGATATTAGTACGGGGATGGGGCTAAGGAGATCGAGCATAGGCGGATCTAGGACATCTGTACGGGGGTGGAGATAAGGAGCTCGAGCATAGGCTGATCCAGGACATCAGTACGGCGGTGGGGCTAAAGGGCTTGAGTATAGGCGGATCAAGGACATCAGTACAGGGGTGAGGCTAAGGAGCTCGAGCATAAGCGGATCCAGGACATCAGCACGTGGGTAGGGGCTAAAGAGTTCGAGCATAGGCGGATCCAGGACATCAGTATGGGGGTGGGGCTAAGAAGCTCGAGCATAAGCGGATTCAGCTGATCAGTACGGGGGTGGGGCTCGGGAGCTCGAGCATAGTCGGATCCAGGACATCAGTAGGGGGGTGGGGGCTAAGTAGTTCGAGCATAGGCGGATCCAGGGCAGTACAGAGGTGGGGCTACGGAGTTCGAGCACAGGCGGATTCAGGACATCAGTAAGGGGGTGGGGTAAGGAGCTCGAGCATAGGCGGATCCAGGACATCAGTGGGGAGGGGGTAGGGGCTACGGAGTTCGAACATAGGCGGATCCAGGACATCAGGAAGAAGGTGGGGTAAGGAGCTCGAGCATAGGCGGATCCAGGACATCAGTAGGGGGTAGGGGCTAAGGAGTTCGAGCATATGCGGATCCAGGACATCAGTACGGAGGTGGGGCTAAGAAGTTCGAGCATAGGCGGATCCAGGACATCAGTACGGGGGTGGGGCTAAGGAGCTCCAGCAAAGGCGGATCCAGGCCTCAGTACGGGGGTGGGGCTAAGGAGCTCGAGCATAGGCGGATCCAGGACATCAGTACGGTGGTAGGGCTCGGGCGTTCCAGCATAGGCGGATCCAGGACATTAGTAGGGTGGTAGGGGCTAAAGAGTTCGAGTATAGGCGAATCCAGGGCAGTACGGAGGTGGGGCTACGGAGTTCGAGCATAGGCAGATCCAGGACATCAGTTCGGGGGTGGGGCTAAGGAGCTCGAGCATAGGCGGATCAAGGACATCAGTGCAGGGGTGTGGCTCCGGAGCTCGAGTAAAGGCGGATCCAGGACATCAGTACGGGGGTGGGGCTAAGGAGATCGAGCATAGGTGGATCTAGGACATCTGTACGGGGGTAGGGGCTAAAGAGTTCGAGCATAGGCGGATCCAGGACATCAGTACGGGGGTGGGGCTAAGGAGCTCGAGCATAGCGGAGCCAGGATATCAGTACGGGGTTAGAGGCTAAGGGGTTTGAGCATAGGCGGATCCAGCATATCGGTACGGGGATGGGGCTAGGAGATCCAGCATAGGCGGATCCAGGACATCTGTACGGAGGTGGGGCTAAGGAGCTCGAGCATAGGCGGATCCAGGACATCAGTATGGGTGTCGGGCCAAGGAGCTCGAGCAGAGGCGGATCCAGGACATCAGTACGGGGCTGGGGCTAAGGGGCTTGAGTATAGGCGGATCAAAGACATCAGTACGGGGGTGGGGCTAAGGAGCTCGAGCATAAGCGGATCCAGGACATCAAGAGACTAAAGAGTTAAAACAGGTAGGGGCTAAAGAGTTAAAACATAAGCGGATCCAGGACATCAGTACGGGGGTGGGGCTAAGGAGCTCGATCATAAGCGGATTCAGGACATCAGTACGTGGGTGGGGCTCGGGAGCTCGAGCATAGGTGGATCCAGGACATCATTAGGGGTAGGGGCTAAGGAGATCAAGCATTGGCGGATCCAGGGCAGTATAGAGGTGGGGCTACGGAGTTCGAGTATAGGCAGATCCAGGACATATGTAAGGGGGTGGGGTAAGGAGCTCGAGCATAGGCGGATCCAGGACATCAGTTCGGTGGTGGGGCTGAGGTCTCGAGCTGGGGCATAACTCGGTAACAAATAGGCTGAATTGGGTGAAAATCTGCAGGTATAGGTGAAATACCGTCGGAAAACCCATCATATTTTATATTGTATCTCCTTCCTTCTTGTCATGCCCAGTCTTTGCTTAACAAAACAAACATTATTCTTGTGTTTATTTATTTGATGACATGAACAGAGGGCAAGTGTGGTGCAGTACGCAGAGACATGCTAATTTAGGAAAACATGGGCCTAGACAGGGGATTGAATGGAGCCATAATGAGAACACAAGACCTAAAACTCCAACATTGCGTTGTTATAAGTATCAAACTGCTGAAAAAACTCGCCTGTCAATCGAACTGTTTGGCTAACGTACATTGTCACCGGCTTCTCCTGCGCCAGAGCGGCACCTGCCGAGGCCGCAGGCCGAGGTGTTTCAGTTTCTGCAATATTGTTTAAAGGGAATGTGGCACTTTGGTCGAATCCAGGAATTTAGTGTAATTACGGGCATTCTTAGCCGAAAGTCATGAAACGTTCATGATTTATCTGAAAAATGTACAATGCGCTCAATATTTCGATTTTTCAAATGCTCCTCTTGGGTGAAAAATAAACCTTTGCCTGCGGATGACGTCATGATCTGGCAACTACTACCATGTTCAATAGGCTTCAAGGGCTTCAATTGACTGATTAATCTCAGCGCTGTCTTCACACCAACAGCTGACAACTGTGGCCGCCGAGCTGGGGTAGCTTTGGGGCAGGGCATTTTTTAAGGAAAAGTCAGTGGGGTGGCATTTCTTGTGGTGGCCATTATAGTGTCTTCAAGGGGTCAAGGCCCCATTTTGAGGGCGTTTAATAAAACTTAGACCCGCTAGTGTTAAGAAAAGTGTTTCTAGATTGTTTAGTTATTCCAAGTCTAGAGATGATAGATGCTGCCCATGGCTGCCAGGTTTTCAGGGAAAATGTCAAACCGAGTTAGAAAAAGGGCCAAAGAGGGGCAAAATTTTATTTCCAATAAAATAGGCAAATAATCACCACAAAAGCCAGATTTGAGGCTAAAACGCCCCCTAGTGGTAGTCATAAAACCACAGAAAAAGCGACTTGTATCACTGTTTAAAACATATTGTTGACAGTTTGATATTGACTTGACGCAATATTTTTAGCACACTACCCATCTAATAGGAAGCCAGGGGTATCTTTACAACCCCGCGTGGCCATCGAATGATTTTATCCAAATAACCAGAACATTTTTTTGGATGATCAAACACCCCCCCTACTCTTGGACCAGCAAGTTCCTGATCTCAGTCAAAATGGGAGTAAACCGGCAATTTGTATAACCAGCCGCTGCCGCAGGCAACGAAGCGCCCAAATTTGGAAAGATTTTGGTACTAACGCGGAAAGTTTTCTGTCAGCATCAGGTTGAGGTTTGGCTGGCCCCCTCACTTTTTTCGGGTGGCGACGCTTATGTATGCTACCACCACAATAATAAAAGGCTAAGTACATCATACGGCCACATCAGCAACCAGTCTTACGCACTTTTACTGCACCGTGTCCCGTTTAATCCACGAACGAGCTCTTAGCGCCGACAACTGACTACGTGTGAAATGAGAGCATCATGCAATGTCACGGTACTGGCTGGGATGTGGGCTTCTGGTGGGATAGAACAGGATGTTTGATTGGTTGTAGGCCAGCGTTCTTCTCCAGCGTTGTGATTAGTTGATGCTGAGGCTGCTTTGCCGGGATTTCCCGTAACTACGCGCTTTTTTTCGTCCTCGCACGATGGAGTAGACAGCCACGGGTGGAAAGTTTTTAACACAATTTTTGTTGATTGCCAACTTGGGACCAGAAGTAGAACAGTTATAATTATCGGGTGGTGTCCTGTCTTATTTTTGTTAGGCGAGTCTGCATTTGGTCAATTTTAAGTCATCTGTCGATTTCACTGGGGGGCCAATTTCCGGGCATTGGGGGACATTTCGGCCGACTGGGGGGGGGCAAATGGCCCCCAGTTAACATGTTAAAAAATGGCCTGCTTTGGGGTACATTTTAGGTAGGTTTTTTACTTTTCTCCACGGAAATTTTGAGCTTCAAGACAAATGATATATTGAGTACCGGGTTTTTCGGCATGCTTTACAACTTGGCTATCTCGGTTAAAATCACGTTATAAAGGTGCCGCATTCCCTTTAACACGCGCCCCGCTGGGGGGGGCGAAATTCGCCCCCTCCTGGTTTTCCCCAGATAGCTCAAAAACGAAGAAACGCAGAACAACGAAACTTACAGTACCTTATCCCTGAGCAATTTTACACATCTGACCAAATTTTTTAGTTAAGGTCATGTCAGGCCAAGGAGCTATTCAAGGTCAAGTGACCCGACCTCAAAACCTAAAATCACGAGTTTGAAACAGCGCCCAGGAAACAACAGCAAACTGATCAGTTTGAAAATTCCACAATATGATAAGGAAATATGGGTCTACAAATCTGCTATCTCGGAATTTCGATATTTTTGACCTAAGATGGGGTCAATTTTTTATCACCCCATTATAAGTCTATGGTAAAAAATAGAACGGGCTCGTTCTCAGTAAATACTGGATAGATAAAGCTGAAAATCCTCAAACCATCTGTTCTTACCACGATCTTGAAAATAAAGTTGAGTTTTTGAGCATCTGACCTCTCAAAGGTCAAGTCAGGTCAGGGGAGCATAGAGTGATTGTATTGCCAATAACTTCGCACTGAATTGAGATAAAGCTCCCATTGTGCTTGCATTGTACTTATGTTGTCACGGGGAGTGGATTGATATGCAACATGACCATACCAGGTCACTCTGACCCTGACCTAGCTCGAGGTCAGGTTATTTTCACTATTTGACCTAGCAAGGTCATATTATACATCATTTGATTCGCCGCGATGAGAGGAATCCATTGATGTATAAAGATTTGCTCTAGCTCCCCTGAGGGCAGATCTAGAGAGAGAGAAACGTACACTGTTCTGTTGTAAGCCTATGGGACCTTCTTTGACATATGTTGACCTCAATATTGACCTGGCATAAAAAAATTTTTCGTATAAAATATCTTCGTCTTGTCAAGAGCTTCCGGACGCCGTCCGTAATTTTTCTTTAGCTTTCGTGGAAAATGAGATACGGAGGGGGACGAAAAACGCCCCCCAGTGGGGCGCGTCATGCCAGGGACCCCGGCGGGGCGTGTGTTAACTAAATATTGGTAAAATCCCAACACCGCAGAACGGTGCCCGACATCCTGTTTGTCCTGCATAGAAAAAACCAAGCACTCGCGATCTTTATGTCAAGATCCTTGTCGTCTCAATGTAATTTCAAAGTTTTAGATTATACATTAGCTGTCGATAGTTCCACGGCGTTTCCGAAAATTATGTACTATTTGTGCACTTGACGTGTTATCCGAAACATTATGCGCGAAAGAAGCTTCCCCTTGAAGGATACGGGCGGCTTGGGGCTTAGTAGTTTAGTGCTTGCAGCCAATGGAGCAAGGATTTTATCTACCAGTTTACGTCACAATGCGATTGTACAAGCTTTGCACTTCAGTTCAGTGCAGTTTTTTAAGCATGCAGTTTTTAAAATGAATAAACAGCAGTCAACAAAGGAAATGTTACTTCAACTAGCGGATCACCCGTTCGTGTTTCAATTTTTTATGATGGGCTGTCCATAGATAACGCAACGCATATTTTTACTTCCCCTCGCCATTTCCTGTTCTGTATGTTCTAGTTCCTGTAATATTGTTATGCTTAACCAAATATTGGTGACATCCCAACAGCGCAGTGTCGTACAGCCTGTTACGCTCGGGTAGACTCTCGTAGAAATTACGTATCGCTGGATCCAGACCCCCTCCCCCGAAAAAGGTAGAATAAGGAATTTCCACAATTATTTCACCAGTGTTGACTTAAACCTGAGCTTTGCGAAAGGCGCCTACCTAAGATATGAGATGGACATATCATTTCAAGCCATTATCTCGTAAGGAGGCTTCAGTTTCCGTAAACGCAGGAGGTGCGTGTACGCGCGGTACTGGATATTGGGTGTTGAAATATGCATAGGGTCTTAACACGCGCCCCGCTGGGGTGGGGCGAAATTCGCCCCCCCTCCTGGTTTCCCCAAGATAGCTTAAAAACGAAGTGACGCAGAACAACGAAACTTACGGTACCTTATCCATAATCAATTTTATACATCTTACCAAATTTTTTAGTTAAGGTCATGTCAGGTCAAGGAGCTATTTAGGGTCAAGTGACCCGACCTCAAAACCTAAAATTACGAGTTAGAAGCAGCGCCCAGGGAACATTAGCCAACTGATCAGTTTGAAACTTCTACAATATTATAAGGTCATTAGGGTCTACAAATCTGCTATCTCGGAATTTTTATATTGGTGACCTAAGGTGGGGTCAATTTCTCGGTCACCCCATTATAAGTCTATGGTGAAAATAGAATGGACTCTTTCTTCAGTAAATACTCGATAGATAAAGCTGAAAATCCTCAAACTGTCTATTCTTACCACGATCTTGACCATAAAGGTAAGGTTTTGAGCATCTGACCTCTCAAAGGTCATCTCAGGTCACGGGAGCAGAGAGTGATTATTTTGCCAATAACTTCTCACTGAATTAAGATAAAGCTCCCATTTTGCTTGCATTGTGCTTATATTGTCACGGGGAGTCGATTGATATGCAACATGACCATACCAGGTTACTCTGTGACCATGACCTAGGTCGAGGTCAGGCCATTTTGACTTTTTGACCTAGCAGGGTCATATACACCATTCGATTCGCCGCAATGAGAGGAATCCAATGATGCACAAAGATTTGCTCTAGCTCCCCTGAGGGCAGATCTAGAGAGGGAAACGTACACTGCTCTGTTGCAAGCCTATGGAGCTTTCTTTGACCTATGCTGACCTCAATATTGACCTGACTGAAAGATTATTCTTATAAATTCTCTTCGTCTTGTCAAGAGCTTTCGAACGCCGCCCGTAATTTTCCTTTAGCTTTCGTGAGGAACGAGATACGGAGAGGGGGGGCAAAAAACGCCCTCCCGCAGGGCGCGTCAAGCAAGGGACCCCAGCGGGGTGCGTGTTAAGGGATAAGTCCCAATGGATAGAGAAAGTGATCTGGCACGCCATTTGCTGAGCTTCCATCACGATCAACTGATGGGTTCGAATACTTGCGACTCTGTGCCATCATGTTTTACGGTACAAAGCTATTAATGTAACGTATAAAATGGGAATGAATCCCTGGCACCTGTCCAGTATGCCTATTTGAGACAAAAAATTTGAGCTAACAGCCTGCCAGATGTGACCTTAAGCCGAATTTTTACATTCATTTTATGTAAATTATTCGTCAAATCAGAAAATGGCACATAGAGATCAGAACTGGTGCTACGTTCCTGACATTGTCCATTGCCTGCCATCACGAGGGTACAAAAATGTAAAACTGGGATTGGCAGGCTTTATTTCTGGAATCCTGGTTGTGGCGCTTGTGTGGAATCCTGGTTGAAAAACTGCACCGGAAGTTTCAGCTCGAAAACGGTAGCTGCATCCAATTTCTTTTGCTACGCTTCACCTCTACTCGCAGTCGAGCCCGGTCACATTAAATAATGAACTATGTCTCCCGATGCTGGGTTGGTGGAGCCGGGGAACGAGGAACCCAAATCCGAGGAGCTTTCTATCGGAATGGAGCAGTCTTGTGACAGGTAGAAGAAGATTTGGATACATGACGTGGGATGGGCTCTTTGGCTATCGGGGATAGCAAAAAGGGGGCATACCGCGAGTACTTTTTTCTGGATCCCTTTGCCGAAATAGTTTTAGTTAAGTTTTTTAAGGCCCCCGCTCATCCTTATTCTGGAGGGATCCTCATTCTTAGTTTGGAGGGCACTTGTCCTCTCCAGCTGTTGCGGTGCTCTTGAATCCGTGACTCTACTTCTCGATCAGTTTCACCGATGTAAATGACGCTCTCCCCTCCTACTTTGCATGAACACTCGATGAGGTATATCACGTTGCTTTTCTGTGAAGTGGGCAGAAATTGAAGGCATCAGCCTTCAGTGAGCACCGGCAGTGCACTCCAGCCTTCTCGCAAGTCAAGATACTCAACCACGCAGCCCACCACCAGATGCGTTTGCTTATGGAATCGGCCTACATCCAAACTCGTGGACGTCGACAAACTCTGCTCGTCTCTCCTAATGATGCCAGTGTAGATAGGAACTCAGGCTCTCTCTTAAACGATAGATGGCTTCCTATAATTCGTCGGGCCTGTTCCTAGGATGGAAGCTCCTCTTGATCTTGTGTAATGTGAATGTTCGATCATAGTGTTTTTTGAATGTTTCATTGCATTTTTGCATGATGTATCGTAGGCTTTACTGATTTATATTTTGACAATGTTTGTATAATACTGTCTTTTATATTTGATTAGATAATATGTATTTTATAGTGTTTCCTTTTCATATCATAAATAAGCGAAAGTTTGCATTTTATGGAATCGATAATAGGTATTTTATAGCTTTGGATTTTCTTACCATAAATAAGTGAATGTTGTGTGTTTTTATTGTAACATTTAACCCCCCCCGCCCCCTCTCCACTCCTGTTCTCTATCCCCCTTTTTATAGCTTCCCCATCTTTTATATAATTAATAAGTGAGTATTGCGAGTATTGCGTGTTTTATTGTAGCTTTCTTAAACCCCCTCCCTCTCTTGCTAACCCTAGTACTCTAGCGTTTCCATGTTAAAGATGCGTTTTTTAAAACTTTACCTTTTAATGTATTTATTATTTCTTAGGTCGTTCTAGGAAGTCTTTGGTTTATTGCTGTCATGTGTAGATTTTTGATGTCGCATGTTTTTTCTGAGCTCAACTTTTGTACTGTGTGTTCTCGTGTGCCTTTTTATCCCCCGTATATTCCGAACGATCATCGCTAACGAAGCACTGTAATACAGTACGAAAGCTCCGACCCCCAATATCTTCTTGTGGAGGAAGTCCGAACGAGATCCTACGAAAATCGACTCCACAGTATGGCCTTTAAAGAGGCTATAGTCATGTGACATAGACTCAATGCTGCTCGCTGATTGGTGTTGACAGACGGAATGAGACCACAGCTATAATAGTGGGCCAAAATGAGTAGTTATCAATTAAGCATACAATTTGCTTTCTGGCAACTTCGTGAAACTAATTAATGCAGAACAGAAACATTAAATGCATTGCCCATATTTGATAGGATTAGTGCCTGACTACCTAACTCGCTACACTCGCTACACAAAACCTCAATAAGCATTCGTGGCCAGAAACGATGGATGGCAAAAAATAAAATTGTTTCATTAACTTTTCACTCATATATTTTTTTACCTCGAAGAAAATCTCAATTGACCACATCGAAGGCTCTAAATATTTTACGTACAGATAAACGACGATATTGATATATTGATCACGAGACTGGAGCGGCGACAATCTCCTCGTCCGTAAAACCACCAAAAACTTTCGTTATGCCTCAAAAGAGGCTCTTCTGGATCGCTCTACCCGTATCTTTTTATTGTATCATTGTCGCTGCAATGCAATCATGCAATAACGAACAATTATTAATTATAATCTTTAGGGTGATAGGGCCTGGCCGCAGCGTTAATAAGTCTTATAGAATTTGTATTCATATCCCCGGTTTGCCGCGGCCTTTGAAATGGTAGATATCAGCGAAAGCCGTAATGACATCACATTGATGTAAGATAAGCCCACGTGACCAGATCCTTTAAGGACTGGGCTTCTTATTGGTTGATGGTATTTCTTTAAAGTCATATATTTCTTATTCAGAAGCGTTTTGGAAAGTTATTTTTATAAAATAATTTTTTTTATATCTCAGGTTTAGCTAACGAACTGCTTTGATTGAATTTGTTTACATTCTTTGATATAAAAATTGAAGGCTATAGCCCGGAATACGTCATTTTATTGATACCATAAGGACTCGGTAAAGTCGTCTATAAATGTTGACTTTGAGACCGATTTTGAGGCATTTTGAGCCTGAATTTGCAAAAATGAGAATATGACTTCTGAAACAACTTTTTGCAACCTTTTGATCTAGCCAATAAAAATTTTTGTGACAATGTCCCTTTAAGACGTTTACGAGAAGACCTACAACAACCAATTTTATACAATATAGACCCTCCAAGGCCTTAGTTAGGGGTGTGACTTAGGACCAACTCTTGAATCACCCGGTTCAAAAAATATGCTATAGTTCATTTCAAGACACTGCGTTTTTAGTTTCTCAAAATAACGCCGATTGACCCCCCTGTACATGTGGTCTGAAGTTTTCAGGTTTTTGTCACAAAACCACCCACTGGACCCACTGCGGTCAAACCATTATTGACTGAATACCAGTTCTAGAGGGCTGGTTGCTTATGTTCGTGATTCTAAGACATCCCACTGTATGGCAACCTATTGAACTCATCAGTTTAACAGACTTGCATTGCAATAGGAGCATACTTTGACTGCCCAGTACCACAGAGGAGCATAGCAAAGTGCTTCATACCATCCTAGCAATCTGAAAAATATTTCCAAACGTAACATTGCCAGTTTTAACAGCAGTTGCAGTAAATCATAACGGGATAAATGTGAATCTTCAGTAGAGGTAGGGGGTACACATTTTTTGTTTCAGATCCTGGTCGTACTGTATTTTTGGATGTAATATGACCTAATGAGGAAATAAAAATACAGAAAAAAATATTTGTACAAAACCCATCAGCACCACTCAATTTAACTAATTAGCTTAATGAGCTGCAATAGAGTTGCTATATCTCCCGAGCAAAGCCAGTTAAGGCTAATTTGAAGCTACCTAGCCCCACTAAGTCGACAATAAGGATTCCATATGAATTATTTTCAGTAAGATAATTACTTAATTTTACCTAATTAAATTAATTATGCTTATTAGCTGCAATAGAGTTGCTTTGTCCCCCGAGCAAAGCTAGTTACGGCCAATTTGAAGTAGCCTTCCCCGACTAACTCGACTATAAGTATTTCAAATAAAAATGTTCAGGTAGAACATGTTCAGGTAAAAATGTTCAGGTCCAAATGTTTGGGTAAAAATGTTCCTAAGTTTTCCTAATTAAACTAATTATGTTAATCAGATGCAATAGAATAGGTATGTCTCCCATACTAAGCCAGTTATGGCTAGTTTAGAGTTGGCTCCCCAAGGTCGCTATAAAGATCTGGAATAATATATTTTCAGTTGGACAATTGCCTCTAGGCTATGTCAGAAATATTTTGAATTTTTTATTTGTGCCCCAATTAACCCTTGTAAAGCTGTTTGAACATGACAATGTGGTGGATATGCACCTAAGCTCACCATGATGCAACCAATCCATCTGCCCCTTGTCACCGGCCTTCACTAGACCTGCCACTAGGGGCACGTTCCCGACAGGTTCATTTGCACTTCTGACACGCACGATTCCGACACATTCCGACACGCACGACAAGAGCGCAGCGTCGACCTCACCCGCTGACGAATTCGACCTGCTCTGCGAGTCGGAAGGCCTGGTGAAACACATGGTGCTGTACCCACGAGTAGCGCTTCACGAAGCCAGTTTACGCGTTTGCGTCTCTGGTGCACGCTATGCCGCTGCTGCACATATTGATTGCAGAGACTGGTCGCAAGAACTTCTTCGTGAAAGCGTGCAATCTTTACCTGGAGTGCCAGGTCTTCGAGACTGAGCTGCGCGTGCTGGTATACTTCACCCAGATGGTGACGTTACCCCTGCTCCACTGCATCGATCAGTGCTCACAGGTCCAGCTGCTCAAGCTCCTTCCGCAGCTGTAGGTCGACCTGGCCCGAGGCAGGATGGACACGCTGCAGCAGTGGCGCGTCATGTACCGCCACGTGCCGGTGGAACCACCGTCGAACGTCCTACAGCAGGAAGTACTCCAGCAGATGTGCGCTGACGGCAGTCGGACTGTAAAGCTGCAATGAGGACGCGAGTACGGCTTCACAGCCAAAGACGAGACACCGCCGCGCGCCACACAGCTCCACTTACTGCCATAGCTGGATTTGACAAATAAGCCCACACACAACATCGATGCCGAGCGCGACTTAGCAAAGTTCAGCTACCTCGCGGCAGTTGCTAAGTTCCGCAACAAGAAGTTCTCTGAGAAGGGCATCCGAACAGATATGACGGTGTACCAGTCGGAGATCCAGACCGTCGACCGAGTCACTATCGCCATCAAGTCGGTTCTCGCCGATCGCGAGTCGTCGTGGGCAGCCCAGCAGCGTACGCTCCTGCGCGAGCGATTGCAGCGGAAGTCGGCCACCAGCCACCACCAGCGCGACATGCGCCGCCTCCTGGTGGAATGCAAGCGCTGGGGCGATCCGGCACAACATTTGACGAGCTGCTAGTGGCTATCCGGAACAACCGAGACATCGACGAGCGGCTCGTGCGCACTGAGCTCGCTTTCCACCGGCATTCTCCCCCAGCAGATGTCGCAGCAAGACCAGAGCTTTTCAAGCTCGTGCGAGTATCACATGCTGAGCTATTTGAGAATCTGTGTGTGCTGCTAACTGAGGACACAAACGAGGCAAGTGGCGCTTGCCGAGGCTCGATTGCGAGCTTGCTCAAAAATGATGAGCCGGCCGTGTGTTTGCGTTCACAGCAGGAGGCTACGGCAGGAGGAGACAGTAACTGTGCGGACGCTGTGACCAGCACACCTGTGCCTGAACTGATGGTGCGTCGGTCGTAATGTGGGAGGTGGCAGTAGACTGCGTCGCTTGGTTCCTGTGCTACCCAAAGGAGGTGCGCGAGGATGGGAACATCGTCGTCGAGCACCTCGAACGGGTGAACAAGAAGTCCGACTGACTGTGGTGGCACCCGGTCGTTGAGGACGTTCAAGTCACCCAACCAGGACAGTTCTTCTATTGCTCCGTTGAGGGCGAGTGGTCCTACTCTGATCCTCGAGCCGTTCGGCTCACTTTGACGAACTTCCAGTCTGTCGCTAACATTGGCGGACGCAGGGGGGCCCATTCCGGCCATGCCCTCCCCAAAGCGCTGGAGGGGGCCAAATTATTTTTGCCCCCCGAAGACCGAATAATTGTTTTAGAAAAAATGGTGTTTACACTAGGCCTGTCGAGCAAAAAATAATTCGCTCCTACCCTCCCCCCAAGAGAGCGATCATGTACTTGGAGAGGTAGCTTATACTAGGTCTGTCGAGCACCCAAATTGCACGTCCCACCCCCCACCGCCCAGGAGGAGAGGCAGACATGGGTTTGCCCCCCCCCCAACTAGGGTTTGCGGCCGATCCTCGTCGCTAATGTCTTTCGCCACAACCATGTCGAAAATTGAACACAGAGAGTGGGTACTTTGGGATTTGTTCGGCCAAGAAGCTGAGCTTTGACAAGTCCTGTAATAAATTTGTGGCCGGCCCGGATGGTCGATGGTGAGCGCATGGTGAGAGGTGTTGTATGGGTCTGACTGCTGCACTGGGATTGTGTTCGCCTGAGCCTGGTGAGCTGACAGTGGGTGGTGCAGTCAGGAGAACTTTCCTGCTGGCAACGTTAACTTGGGTGCCCATATGAAGTCGTTGGGGGGGGTGGGGGGGAGAGATTCATGAACCGTGTTGTGCGTGCTGGCGTTGAATGGAGGACTCCCTCCGCACTTTCAGAAAAAGGGAGATCATATCCAGATCGGAAACAATTCGATAAAATATTGTGGAAAACATTTTCTTGTAGACGACTTAGTGGGGAAAAGTAACTTCAAATTAGCCATAACTCGCTTTGTTTGAGAGATATAGCTAATCTATTGCAGCTAATTACCATGATTAGCTTAAAGGGAATGTGGCGCCTTGGTTGAATCCTGGAATTTAGTGTAATTAGGGGAACTTTTAGCCCAAAATCATGGAAGCTTCCCTAATTTCTCTGAAAAAAATGTACAATAAGCTCAATATTTTGATTTTTAAAATGCTCCTCTAGGGAAAGAAAGAAATACTTCCCTGTGGATTATGTCATGATCTGGCAACCACTACCATATTCAATAGGATTCAAGGGCTTCGATTGGCTGATACTCATCGTGACGTCAGCATATGTCGTCACACCAACAACTGACAGTCTGTGTCCTGCTGCTAAGGTTACATGAGGGGTACATTTCAGGCCGTTTTTAGCTTTTCTCTACGGAAATTTTGAGTTTCAAAACAAATGATATACAGAGTACCAGGTTTTCCGGCATGCTATACAACTTGGCTATCTCAGTTAAAATCACGTTATAAAGGTGCCACATTCCCTTTAATTATATGAAATTACGCAATAGTCTAACCGAAAACATGTTCATTGAAATCCTTATAGTCGACTTAGTGGGGATAGGTATCTTCAAATTAGCTGTAGCTGGCTTTGATCTGAGGATATAGCAACTCTGTTGCAGCTAATTAACATAATTATTTTAATTAGCTAAGATTAGGTAATTATCTTTCTGAAAATATTTCATATGAAATGCTCATTGTCGACTTAGTGGGGGTAGGTAGCTTCAAATTAGCCATAACTGGCTTTGGGAGATACAGCAAATCTATTGCAGCTCATTATGTTAATTAGTTTAATTAAGTGGTGCTGATGAATTTTCAACGAATCAATTATTTTTCATTTTTTGGTGTAAGGTGTGATCAAATACCATCGAATAAGCACAGTACCCGCTTTGTACCAGCTAAATTGCAAAAGCTGACTCCCTACCCCCTACCTCTATCTTCAGCATATGCGGAGCGGAGGTGGTGGGTGGAGTGTGTTTGTACTGTGAATAGATTCACACCAATTACATAGGTTTGGACCAGAGTCAAACAACTCCAGGGTATATCACAATATACATCCACACCCGTATTAGATGATAACGGCATCAAAATAACTGACACAAAAGAACTGTCGAACCGTATGGCGGCAGCCTTACGGTCCCGCGACGTAGCCTAGTCGCTGGAGCGCCCTAAACTCCAACACACACACACGTGTGAGCAGTAGAACCTGGTGCCGAAACGATTTAGGGAACCTATGTTCGTGTTTTATGTTCCGTGTCCCTACGTTTTACTTTTGACAAATGTTTTTATCTCTGTTCGCGCATAATTTCACTCACTTTCGACCTCCCGGTGTGGATGTGCAGGGGCTAAGCCGATGTTTTACATACCATTTTTGGTGTTTTAGATGACGTTGCCGACGCTGCTCCCCGATGCCGCTTGCTTTTAAACTAAAAACAAAGACATAGATATGGGTGCAAAATGACCGTCGCTGTCGACGCGCCCCTACACTCCACTGATGATGATGAGGATGGGATTCGTCATACTGGGTAACGCCATGCGACCGGAAGCACCGGACCAATGACTTTGAGAATGCTGATATGACCTTGAACTGTGACCTTGACCTTCATGTGTAGTGAACTTGACATATAATCTAGTTTTATATGGCGCTATAACGTTGCCAGTCGGTCTTTGATGCACGCGAACTGGTGCAACCGCGCGATTGCGGCGGTCTCAAAATAAAGGTTTAACTTTGAAAGCCTATAAGTACAAAATTGGGGCTGATTTTCAAGATTATTCGAGCACTCGAAATGCCATAGCGGAGTCGATAATTCGTTCATTGTTAGGACTTTCTCCACTCGAGTTTACACAAGTTAAAGGAGCTTTCGACCTGTATTTCAGGCCTTCGTCAGCAGTTTAATTCATGGTAGAGAAGCTTTTGAATTGTGCTTCTCTACCATGAATTAAACTGCTGACGAAGGCCTGAAATACAGGTCGACAGCTCCTTTAACTTGTGTAAACTCGAGTGGAGAAAGTCCTAACAACGAACGAATTATTCGAGCAATTGATGTGCCATTGAATATTCTCAAAAGTAGCGAAATAGCGTTTTTTTGCCACGAAGGGTTCTCCGGCCACCTAAAAAAGTAGGTGGGGGCCTCCGAGGCTCCCCTCAAGTGTGCTTGTTAACACGCGCTGGTATGAGGCCCGGGCCACCTTTACTGGCATGTGAGGTACCCATCCCCCTACAATCTCAGCAACCATGCTTGGAAATGAAAACAGAAAGCAGTGTTCCATTGCCTGCCTCGATCTCTACCGAAAATGTTTCAACAAAAAGTACTCAAATTAGCCACTGAGCTCAGAAAACTCTTCGATAAGGCAATCACGAGAAAAGCAACATTGAAAATTCACAAGTTCGTACCGGTTAATTCGAAGACCGTTATTGTCCATGAGCTCTCGAATTATGAGTTCCAGAAGGTTCAAGTTTCACACTGAATCTGTGAAGTTCAATGGCGCCACGTGATGGAGTCGTGTTTCCAATCCGTGGGTCAGATCTTAAATAAAGCAGCATGTCTTAATCTTATATGTTCCAAAAGCAGTTGTCGGCGTTGACGTTGTGTGGCTTTTTGGCTGTGATGTGTGCTTTCTCATATAAATTGAACTGGGATACATAAAAAATTAGGGTATGGGTAGAAAAAGAAAACTATCTAAAACAAACCTAAGACAACAGTAATAATTGGCCTCTGACGCATTATCCTCCCACTGCATTTTCCGGCAAATGCACCAAGTGTGGGAACTGTTCCGAATGTTCTCGTAAAACGTTCAGTATTTCGTAACGGCTCAAATTTTTCTGTTAGCAATAGTAACCTCCGCACCACATCAAGTCCATTCGCAGTATCATCGAAGCGCAGTCTTGCCCGGTTCTCCCCTCCCCGTTACCCCACTTCCAAACGGACTCGTCTATGCAGCGTGCCGACTGCAGGCTGAGTGGCCGGCGACGGTGTTAGGCTTGGTCTGCGGTGCTCGGTACTGATTTTTCTGTGTAGTCTCCATTCTTTTTATTGGCGTTATATGTAGTTTAAGCAATACTCTTTCTCATGAAGGTGTTTTGAAGTCAATAAAAACATGGAAGTATGTATGCTTATATCTGCAAAAGTTTGGAATTGCATTTTATACATATTCGTGCCAAGTAATATAATTAAACTTACATATTTCTACTATTCAGACTTTTGCGATTATTTTCATGTAACTTCTTGTAGGAATACCTTCAATTAAAAGGCTAAAAACTCGAGCGAAAAGTCCGATGCACGCGTCCGATTCTAGACTGCCCGAGGCTTTAACTCCAAAACAAATTTCCAGACGGACTAAAAAAACCACAGTCGTTTTCAGCGCTACTGAGAACCCTAGTCCTAAATTTTCATGAAAATCTGAGATATGAGGGTGTTATTTCAGCTCATCGATTTGTCGATTTGTCGCGGAATGCCCCTATTGGGACATGTTCACGACACATGCTTTTGAGGGCACCTATTGTTAGCAGCAGGGGGTGGAATACTGAACCCCCCCACACACACACACACACACACACACACACACACACACACACACACACACACACACACACACACACACACACACACACACACACACACACACACACACACACACACACACACACACACACACACACACACACACACACACACACACACACACACACACACACACACACACACACACACACACACACACACACACACACACACACACACACACACACACACACACACACACACACACACACACACACACACACACACACACACACACACACACACACACACACACACACACACACACACACACACACACACACACACACACACACACACACACACACACACACACACACACACACACACACACACACACACACACACACACACACACACACACACACACACACACACACACACACACACACACACACACACACACACACACAGACTTTCCGATAGCGATGCTTATCTGGCAGATATGCGCCAGATATCTGCACGGGACTAAGTTTTGCTGAGTGTCCAGCATTTTTATATCCAGAACAGCGATTCTGGATATTTTCCATGATACCTTTGCAATGTATTTGGATTCCTTAATCCCTACTTGGGACGAGTAGGGATTAGAAGGCTCACGTTTGCGTTTCAAATCGCGATTTCCCCTTCGAAAAAATGCTATCCATAGTCTTGGAGCCCACCCCTAGCCTCGAAAATGTCACACGTTGATTAGCTTGGCATTTGTATGCTCATGGTGTATTGCATGGATTTACATGGCTTCGACAGTCACTTCGTCTGTGGAATTTCACCATCTGGCGGCACTCGTCTTAACTGGAGTTTCGCCCGTCAGGTGATACTGGACGACCGGGAGAGGAAACACGTGGAGCACCTGATCTCGACGGACGGACTGGACACCAAGTGGTTGGAGGCGCAGGAGCAGCAGCTGCTGGCGCCTGAGGAAGAGCCCGCTCCGGAGGGCGGCGCGCCGCGCGCTGAACATGACGTGCTGCTGCTGGCCGAGTCTCCCGCCGCCGACCAGTGACTGAGATGCAGGGCATTTTTAAGGAAAAGTCAGTGGGGGGGGCGTTTCTTGTGCTGGCCTTTATAGTGTCTTCAGAGGAGCAAGACCCCATTTTGAGGGGGTTTAATAAAACTTAGACCGTTAGTGTTATCAAAGTTTCTCAATTTTGTTTTATTCCATGTCTGGAGATTATAAATGCTGCCCAGGGCCAGTGGCGGATCCAGGGGGGCAAAAAAGGCATTTGCCCCCCCCCAACGGAAAAGCTCGGGGCAAAACTATGTTTTTGCCCCCCCAAAGCGATCGGCCTCGTTTTTCCCCGACTCCTTTTTAGCTTGTAAGCAAGATTTTGGTGCTTAAACTCTCAACTTCAAACAGAATTAGTGAAGTTCAGTGTAAATATTGGGGCTTGGATAGGAAAAAAGTATCTTGAGCCCATATTTGTCACCCCGTGCCGTTTTTTTTCTTTTCATCTCCAGTGCCCAAAATCCTACCGAAAAGGCATATTGTAACGCAATTTTTCACTGCGCGACGTTTTTTTTTTGCTTTTCGAGTTTGGTTTGCCCCTCCCAAACCACCCAGCTAGATCCGCCACTGCCCAGGGCTGCCAGGTTTTTTCAGCGGAAAAGATTAAACCGAGTTAGAAAAAGGGCCAAAGACGGATACAATTTTATTCCCATTAAAATAGCCTAATACATACCACACAAACCATATTTGAGGCTAAAACGACCCCCAGCGGTAGTCATAAAACCACAGAAAAAGCGACTTGTATCACTGTTGAAAACTAGTTGTTGACAGTTTGATATTGACTTGACCCAATATTTTTAGCACACTACCCATCTAATAGGAAGCCAGGGGTGCCCTTCCAACCCTGCGTGGCCATCGAATGATTTTATCCACATAACTAAACATTTTTTGGGATCATCAATCACCCCCCCCACTTTTTGACCAACAATTTCCTGATCTCAGTCAAAATGGGAGTAAACCGGAAAGTTGTAAAACAAGCCGCTGCGGAAGGCAACGAGGAGCCCAAATTCGAAAAGTTTTTGGTCCTAACGTGGAAAGTTTGCCGTCAGCATCAGCATTTTTTCCGGTGGCAACGTTCATGTATGCACAATAATAAATAAATAGGCTAAGCACTTCATACCGCCACACCCGCAACCAGTCTTATGCACTTTGACTACACCGTGTCCCGTCTAATTCACGAACGAGCTATTAGCGCTGACAACTGACTGCGTGTGAAATGAGAGCATCATGCAATGTCATGGTACTGGCTGGAATGTGGGCTTCCGGTCAGATAGAACAGAATTTTTGATTGGTTTTAGGCCAGCGTTCATCTCCAGCGTTGTGATTAGTTGATGCTGAGGCTGCTTTGCCGGGATTTCCCGTAACTACGCGCTTTGTTTTGCCTTCGCACGATGGAGTAGACAGCCACGGGTGAAAATTTTTTAACACAATTTTTGTTGATTGGCAATTTTTGACCACAAATAGAACACAATTATAATTATCGGGTGGTGTTCTGTCTTATTTTCGTTGGGTGAGTCTGCATTTGGTCAATTTTAAATCATCTGTCTATTTCACTGGGGGGGCATTTCCGGGCACTGGGGGGTGTGGCAAATGGCCCCCCAGTTAACATGTTAAAAAATGGCCTGCTGAGATGTGCTGATTAGACGATAGCCGCCCTGCTCGCTCGGCGTCCTCTGCTCTTATCTAGACTGTTCTAGACTGTTTTCTTAGCTTAACCCATTAACGCCTAGCGGGTCATTTTTGTCGTCTGACTTTGACAGGCTGCAGAATCGGTACCAGTGAAGTGATCTTCATGTTTATGATATGGATGTGTGCTTCAGAGCGTGGACAAGCTGGAAAAATGCATGTAAAAATTCTAGGTTTTTATGGGACGATTTTGGTGGAACTTATTTTGGCGAGGTTTTGGTCAACGTGAGATAGCTTTGCAAATTTTGTTTTTTCGCAATAACATATGGAAAGCTGAAAATGGTTTGCATGATTGACATTAAGCCAAGACCACTAGGTGTCAGATGGTGAAGAAACAGTAAGATTTTCTTGAACGGCTTTGCCATGAGACATCATCAAATATGAAGCGGACAAAAATGACCCGCTGGGCGTTGCGGACATCTGCGGGCCGCTGAAATTGAGGAAAAGGATGTGTCCTGTCCTCCCGTCTGGTGCGTTAGGTGCATAATGTTACCTAGAGGGAAGGGAGGCATTGTGGGTCCTGCGAATTCAGAGTTGCCAGTTTACAGACTTTTCATCAAATCTGAAGATTTTTAGTGCAATGTCGATACGTTTGGAAACTTTTAAGTTCATGAAATGCTTCCTACCTTTCGGGGTCTGTCTTATTTTGGAAATTATTATCACATATTTTTAACGAAAACATGCAAAATGGTTCCAGTATTTTGTGAAGGCATTATTAAATACAATTTTCAGGGGTTTTGAAAACTTATCGAAATATTAGCACTGACTTCACTGTTAAGCGAGCAGAGCCTTGTCTTTTTCCCTTGATGGATTGTGTGTAGTGGATAGAGAGGATAGGGAACAGTAGCGGATTGAGGACTTCATTGGGTGGTGGTGGGGGGGGAGGGGGTTAGGGTTCTCGAGCGTCCCCCGCCATTGCCTCGGAACAGCCCTGAGTGATGCATTTACTATAGACACACTGACATTTCGGTGGGGGGGGGGCGGGCTTGAGCCTTCCTAGCGCCCCTCTGTCCACTACTGATTGAAAGCCAATGACCAGCTGGCAAAATGAGTTGGAAATTATCGCGGCCGCCGCGATGGTTTGTTGTGACAAGATGGTGCAGTGTAAAACGTCCGGAGCAGTATAAACTTGTTGAATGCATGGGAAGTTCTAGAACTTCTGTCTAAAACGCAACTAGCGCTATTGCAGCTTAGTTCTAGTCAAGTGAAACTACCATGAGTGAACATCCCGGGGGTTAGGAGGGGGGGTCAAGACCCGCCTGGATTTTTGGTCTCCCACAGACTTAACCTAGGGCTTGGATTGCAGTGCCAGCGTTAAGCCATCCAGAACCCCTCCTGGATCGAGAAGAAATCTCCATCCTTGAAGACATAAATACATCGAAAGCATAGTTGTTAGCAATGCCACAGATCATATATTTTGCAGGAAAAGAAGCAAAATAAGTTGTTTTAAGTGCGCAAGATAGCGTAGCGGATCAGGTGCATATCATGATTATGCCATCACAAAATATATTAGTCATGAGGGTGAGAAAGATGATGAGCTGACCGGCGTTACAATGACCAGCGGCGTGCCTGGAAATGTGGAGGTTCACATTGATGCAACTGTGGAGCATGCTACTTGCTCCAAAGAAAAGTTGGAAAGATGGAAATGGACCCGTTTGGAGATTTGGAGATTAATCAAGCAAATGTACACCGCGTGGGGGAGATAACGGACTGGGTTTTCAAAACTTTTCATCTGTATGCTGAATATTACGATTACTCGTTGAAAGCTCAGTGTGCATCAGTCAAAAAGTTTTGGAGGCGGAGGAGGAAGGAGGTAGAGACAAAAGAAACGGTTTCCCAAAACCTTTGATATTCACCAATATTCTATACTATGATATACTATGATGTTCACAATTTTAGTCTATCCCCCGCAAATCATCAGTCTAGGTTAACCACTATTGTATACTATTTGCAAATATGCAGTTAGTGTTGTCTATGATTAAACCTTAAGAGTATAAAACTGTCTAAACATTTTACTATGGCCAACATACAAGAGGAAATAAAATTACTTCACACAACTGCAGTAAAAGCGCTGCGCATTGGGCCGCTGAGTTGCGGTGACTGCGCCGCCCGGGAGCCGGCCGAGCAGTGCCAGCCGATGTCCCAAACGCCCAGCGGGTCATTTTTGTCCGGTGTCATATCTCAGAATCTAAAAGTGGTATCGGTTTAAAACTTTCGGAACATCTTATTTGGCATATTCTAAACATAGGAAAACATTTGTTTTGCCAATTTGAAAGCTGGAAGTAGGTGCGGGCGTTAATGGGTTAAGAAGATAAATTTTACTTATTTTAATTTTAATTTTGATTTTATTTTAAATTATTGATTTTATTTATTTATTAAATTATTGATTATTGATTTTTAAATTGATTTTATTTTGATTATTTTAATTTTAATTTTAATTTTAATACATTTTTTTTTGCACGTGCGATTGGTTGGACCAACAGCCCTGGTGCTGACTGCTAATTTATCTGACTCTTGTGCAGTAAGTAGTGATGTCTTGATGACTGTGACTTGCATATGGTTTTCCTGTGAGCATTCTGCATCCTTTGATAACTTTTGTTGAAGTCTTGCGTAGGCACTCACTCTAAATCCACTCTGTTTATTCATGCGTCACTTTCGTCTAGCTTGCCTCGTTTAGTGTGGACCTTGATGCGCGGCTGAAGTCGAAATACGTGTTCGAAAAGTAAGTTGGTACAACCCACGTACAATTTTGTCGACTGTTCAGGACGAATAATGGACATAACATCTTGGATCTCTCCCAAAAGCTGCTTGAAGACGGAGTTGCCCAATCCGACGCACTCGGCAAGGTATGGAGATTTCTCTCTCTCTAACTCCGAAACGATTTGAGTTGAATGCTCTCAAGACACAGTAAGTTTTCCTGAAGCATTTCATTGCTGTTTCACAGTGCCTTTGAAATAATTTGAAAACTCGACAGATTTTCGTGATTATTTGCTTTTGTCCACTACGGATCAGCTTAAATTTTCAACGGAGAACGTGCCATTATGACGAGAGATCCGCGCCTGAAAATACGCTGCAAAGGTCATAAAATTCTAAACATTTTTATTTATCTGGTCTTTCCAATATGGTCATCCTGTTAAGATCACTCTAGTGATAATTCTGATAATTATTCGGAGTTCAAAATGATCATTCTAAAAAGAATGTTCCAGGTCCAAGATGTGCTTGGAGGAAACGTGAAATTCTCATTTCGTCTAATTCAACGTCTACCCAACTTATATAAAGCAACTGGATACTGTACTTTCAAGAAGACGGGAAGTTAAAGGAGAAAAGTTGAAAGAGACTTCAAATGACAAAAATCGCGTACTGCTGCAAATGCACCACTAAGCCCTGCATTTCATGCCGCTGTGTTAAAAATGGAACATATTGCACAGCTTGCCGTTTCGGCGAAAGCTGCCCTAACACAGCAGGTAATCCAGATGAATGTTTGGAAGACATTTCGGATGAGCTCGCAGCTCTTAAGCAGAGAAGTCGGGTGCTGCCCAGAATTCCTAAAGGTGCACGGCTCCCTGTGGCTGACGAGCTCTCCCAGCTCATCTCCAGAGCTATCTCTGAGAGAACTAGGAAGGCCTGGCGGGAATTTTTCTGCTTTGCTTTCTCAGCGCTTAAAATCCCAGTCCAGGCAGGAGCAACGCGTAAGGTCTCCCTGGTGACTCAGGTTCGTCAGAACTTGTCACTGGAAGAGAAACCGGAGAAATCTGCCCCCATGCCGAGCAGACCGATCCGTACACGCCGAGCCATTAGCGAAACTGCAGCGATGTCGCGCCGGGTTTCGTCCAAGCTGGCTGACGGCGATGTACGTGGCGCGCTCCGCACGTTAACGTCGGATGACTCCTATGCTCCACCATCAGCAGAAGTCATCAACAAATTACGTCTAAAGCATCCCGAGCCGCCAGCCGATCAGCGGTCTTCCCAGCCACCACACGAAAGCACGGCTCCCTTAGTCGCAACAGAAGCCGAAGTTATGCGAGCTGTGAACTCGTTTCCAACAGGCTCGAGTGCTGGCTTAGATGGCATTCGGCCCGCACATCTACGCTCGCTGTTTGCTAAGAACACATCTGAAGCCGGTGCACGCCTGTTGACCACTCTCACAGCGCTCATCAATCTTGCACTGAGCGGCCAGCTCCCAGATTGCGCTCTAAACGCATTCTTCGGGGCCTCTCTTATCGCTCTGCGAAAGAAGGACGGCGGCCTGCGACCTATTGCAGTTGGCAGCGTTTACCGCAGAATCGCTGCTAAAGTGGCAGCAGCTAATGTTTCCTCGCGGATTGGAGATGAGCTCAGGCCTGTCCAGGTCGGGGTGGCCACGCGGAACGGTTGCGAGGCTGCTGTGCATGCCATCAGGGCTTTTGCTGGCCAAGCTGGAGAGAAGGAGAGAAAACTATGCTGGTGAAGTTGGATGTGTCAAACGCTTTTAACTCTGTGCAACGTGATGCCATGTTAGAAGCCGCTCAGTCCCGTACTCCCACCATATACCCGCTCATATGGCAGGGATACAGCAGGGCCACCCCTCTGTTCATCGGAGGAGAGAAGATAATGTCGAGGACCGGGATTCAACAGGGTGACCCACTAAGCTCCCTGCTATTCTCCCTCGCGATAGATGGTGTCATCAGGTCATCAGATACAAACATCAACGTCTGGTACCTCGATGACGGCACACTCGGAGGCCCGCTGGAGCAGGTTATTCCCAACATCCGGCACATTAAGGACAAACTTAGCCAACTCGGACTACAAATCAACGGCGAAAAATGTGAGATTACATTACTAGGCCCCGGAGCATCCAACTGGCGGTCCTCTGCCCTTTCAGAAATCGCGTGAACTACTCCCCAACATCAGGGAAATCCAGCTCGACCATCTAGAGCTGCTTGGCGCACCCATAACCGACCACCAGCTGAAAAGTCGCCTAATACAGGGCCAACACATGGTGGAGAAGCTAGTGGGGCGGCTTCGACAACTTGACGAGACCCACCGGGCTTTCTTTCTTTTGAAAAACTATGTGTCTGTTCCTCGTCTGCTTTACCTCGTGCGCAGCTCACCAGCATACCTGCATCCAACTCTCCTCTCAAGAATAGACGAGTCTGTGCGTCGAGGAGTTGTTTGTATTACAAACGTTGAGCTCAGCGGGGATTCCTGGCGGCAGGCTACACTTCCGGTGGGTGTGGGTGGACTTGGCGTCAGGTCACTAACTGACATTGCACTCTCAGCTTATCTGTCCTCAGTGAAGGCCTCATCACCGACAGCTGCTACCATCAACTCGGCGATTGCAGAAATAAATAGTATACAATCACTCGAGAGAGACCTTGTGGAGACATGGAAAAGTCACACCAACGCAGCAATGCCAGATGAAGCAAAACAAAACCGGCAATATGCCTGGGACCGCGCTGGGGCTTTCTCTATGGCCAAGCACTTACTGGAAGCTTCTGAAAGTGAAGTGGATAGGGCTCGACTCCGAGCTGCTGCCCAACCGCATTCGGGAGCGTGGCTGAATGCTCTTCCATTGGCCAGCGTTGGCACGCTGCTGGACGCTGACACGCTGCGCATGGCCTTGGCGCTAAGAGTCGGTGCACCGGTCTGCGCGCCTCATCGCTGCCGATGTGGAACAAACATTGACGCAAAAGGACTACACGCCCTGTCATGCCAACTTAGCGCTGGTCGCTTACCGCGGCACGCAGCCTTGAACAACATCATCAAGCGTGCTCTACTCTCTGCCGGAATACCATCCGTACTAGAACCGGAAGGCCTGGACCGTGGAGACGGCAGGCGTCCCGATGGCCTGACGACTTTCCCTATGCCGACGGAAAGTGTCTCACCTGGGACGCCACTTGCGTGGACACCTTCGCCTCCACCAACCTCGCCACTGCCGCTGCCCGCGGAGGTGCAGCGGCGACGCCGCCGAAGGGCGCAAACGCCGGCGCTACGAAGAGATCAGCAAGCGGTACCACTTTCAGCCCATCGCTGTTGAAACCTCTGGTGCAATTGGTCAGGCCAGCATATCTTTCTTGGGGGACCTTGGCCGGCGCATAACCGGCGAAAGTGGCGATCGGCGCGAAAGCGAATATCTTCTGCAACGCATTTCAATAGCCGTTGCACGAGGAAACGCAACTGCAATACGCCTGGCGCCCGGTACCCCCTTACAAATGGGAAGGCGGACGGCAACGGCTCCTCCTCGGAAATCACATTTCCAGCAGTGAACTTGGCGCGAGATGAGCCTTCCAGAGAGACAATGGGGGAGCCTGAGAGCAAACCTCTTAGAAGGGCTCACCAAACAGATGGTGACATCACACCCTGCGCAACAACTTCATCATCGGCGCCAAATCAGACAACACCTCTATCCTCTCACTCTCCGTGCCCACTGCCAGCAAACCATGCCTTTGATCGACTGATGCAGCCTGTTAGCAGAGCCAGCCAAAGTCTGGCCTACAAGCCCTCAGCCCTACAACCACCTGCTGGTGCCACTGGTCTGGAGAACCTGGGTAACACCTGTTATATGAATGTCGTCCTTCAGGTGCTTGCACACACAGGCAGCTTTGTTCGTTACATCATCAGCGGGTTTTACCGCGAAGACCTAAACTCAGGATCGGTAACTCATGGTGACATCGCTGAGGAAGTGGCAAGTCTTCTGGAGGTGATCTGGTCGCAGAGGTTCCAGTTTGTTTCCCTCACGCGCTTCTTGCTGCGGTGGGTGTTCACCGGGGGAGTTTAGCGGAAACCGCATGCCCGACGCGCACGAATTTCTTCTACTTTTGCTGGAGTGACTGCATGAAGACCTGAATGTTCCTCCCACGTCGGCGACACCAGTGATAACCTACGAGAGTTCGGAGGATCATGCAGCTGCTAACCATGCCTGGGATCAGTTTCGTAAAGAAAACTGCTCAATCATATCTAGGCTCTTCAATGGGCAAAATAGGTCTGTTCTGCTGTGCACTGCATGCGGCAACGAATCTCCCACTTTCGAGAACTTCACTCTGCTGTCCTTACCGCTGGCCTCAGGCCCAGGGTCGTCTACACAAATCAGTCTCGCTCAATGTCTCCATCAGTACGTCCAAGGTGATCTCATTCCAGGCTGGGCATGTTCAAATTGTCAAAAGAAACAGAACGCCTGCAAAAGTTCGATTTCTGGCGCCTGCCATCTGTGATGATCATGCATCTTAAGCGCTTTACCAGCAGCGATAGTACACCACGCAAAGTGCACGCTCACGTCGCTTTTCCTCTGAGCAACCTCGACCTCAGTTGGATGGTTCTTGGGCAACCGCAGAACTCGGGACATTTTGTGTTTGACTTGTACGCAGTGGTAGTACACCATGGCAGCGCAAAGACCGGTCACTACACTGCTTTCTGCTGGAACCAGTCGAAGGCTAGGTGGTACCACTTGAACGATACCAGTGTTAAAGAAGTACCGGCCGAAGAAGTAAAAAGGTCGACAGCGTACATGCTCTGTTATGCAGCTAGAGATGTTGTTTAAATGTTTCAAAAGTGGTTTTCCTTCGATTGATCATTAGCAGAATGTGGTGGCACAGAAGTCAATAGTTCACAAATACACATCGAAATAGGCATACATATGCCTACATTTTGCTAGAATATGATGGCTAACTTAATATTAAGAGTAATCTGGCTTCTAAATTCAACCAAATACATTCCAAATAAGAAGATAAAGGAAAATAGTTGACTGGTTTTGTCTGGCATTATTTGATTCACCTGCCCTGGGGTAATTGTTTTCTGGCCAACAGAAATATCGCTGACACGATTTTCTTGTGTGCTGCGTATTTTCCAGAGCGCAAGGCAGTGTTTTTGTTGGCATTTATTGTGATACCTTGTATCAAAAGAACCTTGTGAACCTTGTGATACCTTGTGTTACCTTGCAATCAAAACAAAAAAACTTAATGGGAGTCGAGTTGTGCAGTCTGATGTCGTCATCGGGTCAGCTGAAAGGCAGCTGCTGCTTCGAAAAACGGTAGAGTCGAACTGACCGTTCGACTCTATCGAACTCCGATTGGGTGTTGGCCGCAGCTAAGCTAGATTGTTTTGCGTTGCAGTGTGATAATACTTAATCACTTGCCATGACATGACAACTGATCATGTGCTTAAGTCTGCGGCAATTGAAAGAAGCAGTAAAAGCAATAAGAATAATTGACAATGCTGATCGTCTGGCTCCCTCGAGCCCAATATTTAAGAAGCATGGTCTGATTAAGCTTCCTGATCTCTTCAAGCTCTCCCAAATGAACATCCTTCACTCTTTTCTCAATCATACTCTGCCAGAACCACTAGCCTCAAAATGTGTTCGTTCACCAACGCCCAGGGAGAGAAGAGTTATACAGCACGGGCATTTTCATGTCCCATTCACAGCCTTCGTATACCGAAAATTTGCATTGTTCCACTCTGCCCCCGAATTTGGAATGAAAACTTGGCATCCAAAATAATAGATATCAATGATATACCATACAGTAAGATAGCATTCAAAAAAGTGACAAAGAAAATGTTTCTGGACCAGTATTGAGGTGTCTCACCTACGAAATTCTCTGAGTATATTTGTCTTCTTTACCTGGCTTCGTCTCTTTGTGTTGATCTTCCCACTGCTTTTCCGTACTCTTCTCCTCTAGGTTCGACTTATCTCACCCTCCTAAGGTGTTCCATTGTGCAATGTGAAGTCATGTGTGTTTTTGTTTTAACCTAAGTGATCGACTGTGTATGCTTTCTGAATTTATCTACCTCGTGTTTGAAGCCAGGTAGCAATAGCGTCTGTGCTCTTTTCTCTACCCATACCCCCTCAAATGGGTTTGTCCTATGTACTCTATCGTGATCAGTCAATGCAGAAATGTTTATGTATACATTTCATGTGTTCTCGGAAGGATGTGCGCGGGCCAGAGTGGTTGATTTCACTAACTTGATTAACTAACGTAAAGATTATGGGTTAACGAGGGGCGAAGTCAGGCTTTTCCAGCCTTCCCGTGTCGCGTTGGCCACACTATGATCTGTCCTCAACTGATAAATTAAGCATCCATATCTCTCACTCTAACACCTGTGCCACACCTCCGAATACCATTCTCGGATCACCTGTTCAGACTCCCCCACCCCTCATGGTCCTGAGTGGCTCCCCATTCGGCCGGCCTTGCCCGCCCCGCATCAGCCTGAACCTTGCCAGTCGCTAATTTGTCTCGGGCATTTCCGGTGGCCGTGTCGCTACAATAGCACCAGAGGTCTAAATATCACTGCTGTAACAACGGATCGTCTGCATGTTCCAGCTGTGGCTTCGGATGGCGATGTGGACGGTGTCCGGTACTGTTTGGGAGCAGGAGTGATCGGGGCGCCCAACGTGCTGGCGCACGCGGAGCCGCGCGGCGGGCTGCAGCGCCTATGGACACAGCTATACCAACGTCTTCGCCCTGACGCGACACCGAGCCGTCTCTCCTGGACGGCGACCTGCCTTCCCGTCGGTCACCGGGTAATGTTGGATCCAGCCTACCTGTCCGACCATCTGTGTATTCACGCTGTTTAACCGGACGCCCAGACGCACCTCTTGTGCAAGAAATGCGGTCTCACCTTTGATTCCGGCTCCAAACTCCGGCGGCGACGCGCTTCGGCACGCGCCGCTGACACGCCGCACCGCATTTCTGTGATCGGCAGTTCGCACGGCGGTTTCAGATGCGACACGCCACACCGCGTCTGTGATCGGCAGCTCGCGCGGTGATTTCAGATGCGACGCCGACGTCGCGTCTCATTGAGCTGTGACCCACGATGTGTCCGGACAGGGCCTTAGGCGCGCGGATAATTTGTGCGCCCATGCTGTGATTCACACAGGCGATAAACCGTACCTATGCGGTGAATGCAGCAAGTGCGTCCGTCGCGCTGACAGTCTGGCCGACCACGCGCAACTTCACACCGAAGCAAAGCTGTATTCATGTGTTCAGTGCGACGCCGCCTTCGGAGAGGTGCGTCGCCGAAACCAGCACGTTCTCGATCGGCAGAAGCGGGAGCCGGCTGTCAGCCCCGGCCGGCTGATGATGGCCCTACCGACGGAGCTGATCCCATCAAAGGGGCTGGGAGAGTCTCTGAGCAGTCTGACGGCGCCAGTACTACAGAGAGCTGGTGGGGGCGACGTGGCTGCTGCTGACGAAGCTGTTGGACCGCGAGCACCCTCTGGATGTTAAAGGTCTGTCCGATGTCGACGATGAGGTGGTCGCCGCGGACGGTTTTGGATGCCGAACCCCTGTAGGTGCCCTGTGATGAGGTGGGCACTGTGGAGGGATTTTGCGTATGATCATTGACAGCCTCCCGGTTACCGATGCTTGCTACCTGTTCTAGCCTTCACGAACTAAGCTGCTGTCAGTGCCGACCGACCCTGAGATCTGTGGACAGGGTAAAACTACCACCGCCGTTCAACGGATTTATTCTGCTCAAATGCCCCTCAGGTCACACACGACGGTAAAACCGGTTGGAAGCCCTATCAGACAAACACAAAGCTAGCGATTTGTAGATCTGTAGACCTGTCGGCCACATTAACGCGATCACACCGTTGCATATCACTGTAAGTTCTCTGTTAAGTACACACTCACGTGGAGAGCGGTGCTGGTAGATGATGTTATGCGTGAGGTCGGGGTGCAACGTCTGAATCGCCGTTGGACCGCCTACGAACGTTTTAGCGATGCTGATCCCGTTGTGTGACAATAATAAGCCCTTTACCTTGCATGAGCTAGGGAGCCATTCGTGGCTCCACCCTGTGGCCGAGGGCCCGGATTTAATTCACAATGATATGTTTAAAGCACTATCGCAGAGCGCACTCAGGTACTGCTAGCCTCATTCAATATGATGTGGAGTCCGGCGAATTTATACCGGCGTGGGGGAGGCTATAGTGATACCAATCCTTAAACCTGGTAAATCTGGATTGGACCCTTGCACTTTAGGCCGATCTCGCTTACCTTGCATGAAGTTGTTCGAAAATGGTGAATGTAAGACTCGTTTGGTATTTGAAGCCGGGCATCATCAATAACAACCGTGTGGGTTTGAGGCGGTACGGTGGACCACTTGGTATCACTTGACACCTCAGTGGAATTGATTTAAAGAGAGGCGTGCTGGGAGCCGTCTTCTTGACGCCATTGCCGCTTATGATAAGGTGGCGACATGGTATCCTTTAAGTTGATAAGTGTGGTATCGAGGTCGATGGGGTTCTTTATGAAAAATTTTGACTGATAGGACGTTCGTGTGAGAGGTGGTACATACTCAAACACCTTTACCAAGAAGAAGGCATTCGCAGGGGAGGCTAGTATCTGTCTTCGCTCTGGCCATAATGACTCACACATCACTCCCACCTTCATTCAGGCATCCATTTTCGTGGACGACATCGCAGTATGGGCAAGGCTTAACAACGCCGGCCTTTCCGTGCTCCAGCTGGCCGTGAACCATCTGGAACGCTGGGTAGTAAAATGGATTATATTTTTCGACCGAAAACCGCTGGTGTTCATTTGTCAGCGCAGACCTGTCCGAACCATGGTATCGTTGCGCGGTAAACTATCACTTTCCAACCGACAGCAAGTTTTCGAGTAACGTTTGTAAAGGCTGACATACAACGACACATTAGGAATATACGTGAAAGTGTTTTAAATCATTGAATGCCTTGAAATGTGCATCTCGTCTATCGTACGGGGACGGAAGACACTTTCATTTCTATCGGTCTCTTGTTCGTTCCAGATGATTACGCCTGTTTTGTATACGATTCTGCGTCGGAATCAGCTAAACGCTGTTTAGATACGATTACATAGTGCACCCGAGGGCCACAGGTGCTTTAGGACAACACCGTGCTCCAGCTTGTTGGTGGAAGCAAATGAACCACCTCTCGCATTGCGACGGCGCCTGCTCGGGCAGCGTTACGCCTGTAAGCTGGCTCGTCTCCGTCACCCAACATATAACGCAGTTTTTCGGAACATGCTACGGCTGTTTGTGAACATGAAAGAGGAATCCCACTGGGCGTACGCGTCCAACTTTCTCCGCCGAAAGTGGTATCCAGCCGAGTGTTGTGACTATAGCGAGCTTTCAGACATCCCTCCTGGGAACTTATCTGCCCAAAACCGACATGACTCTCGCAGGGAAACCAAATCCGATACTATCCCTACTGAATTTAAACAATTGGCGCTCGAACACATTGCACAGTATGGATCATGTGTCGTTCTACACTGACGGATCAAAACTGATGTTGAGTGGATGCGCTTTGTTACGGATACAGTACAGAAATTTTCACTTTCATTTTTGCATCGGTTTTCACCTCTGAACTCACCGCCTTGGATAAGGCTCTATGCTTTATCAAGTTAGTGATGCACGAAATACGTTATTTTCACCGATAGCCTTAGCGCATTCAAGCTGTGAGTGGTTTCAACCCAGTGATGGACTTGTTTTAACATTGCCCTGCGCTTAACTCGCCTTGCCAGACTGGGAAAGTATGTAACATCTGCTGATCCCAAGTCATGTTGGAATACAATTGAATGAAGTGGCAGACGAGGGCCCGACGTGCTTCCGTAGGCCCTGAGGCGGGCACGAACCCGCTGAGATTTGTACCCATATATGTACGACCTTCGCAGTGTATGGCAAGAACAATGAATGATATAATAAATAGAAGTTGAAAGTTATAAACCTGAGATCGGTGAGTGGCCATCCTCGCTGCGGCCTAACCGCCGTGAGAGGTGGCGTTGTGTGATTGCGGACTGGCCACACGCTGGCCACTCACCGATACCTGTTATGGGCGAACCTCGACCAAATGTGCGATTGCGGCGCCCTGTGGTCCGAATGCTGGTCTATGCCGGAAATGTGACGCAGGTCTTTGCATTTTGGCGTGCACTGGCGGGAGTCACACTTTTAGAATTGATCGGCCGTGACTCGTGGTTGAACGGGTGCTGTCCTATTTAGAGACATTGACTTTACGATAATATTTGATCCTGGTTAAAGCGTGTGTTGTGGTGTAACCGCGTGATAGGCGCCTGGCGCCGATTTGGGTTCCCTTTCGCCCGGGGTCTTTGTTCGGGCGACGGGAGGCCTCCGTTGACGTCGGGCTTGGGTCCGGCGTCTGCTGCCCCGCGCCCCCGGCCCGGGTCCGTTGGCGCGGGTGGGCGCCGGGATGCCCCGGCGCCCGCGCCGCGCCGCGCGGTAAATCTGTTTAATCTGTGACCTGCATCCGCTGAGAATTAACTACGATGTGAAGAATCACTTAATGTAAATATTAGTTACTGTGACGACTTACTTTCCTAAGACAACAAATTTTAGTTTGACTGAAGTGTTTGGGCTATATGACCTCGCAGTTGCGCGCCCAAACAAAATATCCCGTTGTGTGACGTTGCGTTTTCCTTTGCCTCCCTCAGTTGCCTCTGTCGTCAACGTTAGGCCAAAATTCATTGCTGTCGTTTTCCGCGTGACTGTCTTTCTGCAGACCGCGTGTGTGTTATTTAACTTGTGTTCTGAGCTAGTACGCGGGCGGCATGCTAGGGTCCATGCCCGCTGATGCTGACGCCAGAGAAATCACCACGTCCATACAGCTTTGTGTTCCCTCGCCACTTCCAGGGGGTACACCTTTTGTACGATTTCTCTGAGATGAGACTTGCACTGCCTTTCCATAAATTCCTCCTTCTTCTCTCACTTCCCACTTACGGGCTCATCCCAATGTGACTTGATCAGTCTCTTAGAACTGTAATCGTCCCACTACATGCCGCCACAACACAACTGCTGCAGCAAGTTTCCTCCCCTGCAAGAAGAATGGAGAAGAACAACTGCATGGGTCAGACGGGGAGCTTCATTGATGAGAGTGAACCACGTCATCAGTCATCAAATTCATCATTGAGTTTCTCCGGGATGGTGAGGTTGAAAGAGGAGACGTCCATTCAGTGTTCTCGTAAGGAAACATGACCGTTCCAAAATCATGCTGCTCTCATTGAAGCCACAGAGTGTTTGCAGACAGCTTACAGATCTGGAGACGGCTCAACGGCTGTGGAGGTTAGCTGCTAACCCCACAGAGACCTCCCGTCTCGGAACATACGGTCGGCCAGTCTTTGGAGTTTTTGAAGCGCTGCCGAAAGGTGTTGATGGCGATGAATCGTTTTCCGAAGCGACCATTAACGTATCGGCACTCAGACAAGCGTCATCTGAGCTCAGTTGCAGGAGTCACTCAGCTGTGCCTTCCGCTTCTCCTTACGTGCACTCTCCGACGTAGTGAAGATGCAGAGCTGGACTAAAGGCCCCTGAATCAATGTTGCCTTCGAAAGCCTTAAGCCACCACAAGTAGACTTACACTGTTCCGGTGAAGATATCTGGCACTGAGGCATTCTGTCACACTCCCTGCCCTTCCTTCTCCACTTCCTACCACACCCCTGCACTTCCCATGCTTGTCCTCATCTCATTCGGCTTCTTAAGCGCGTCTCCAAGCTCTGGCTTCTCCTGGCGTTATGTGAGCTTGTATGGCCCATTAGGTCTCACCAGTCAGTAAAACAGGTGACCTGTAGTGTTCGGTTATTTATGTCTGGCATGAGAATCCAATGCAGATGCTGCAGATGAGTGCTGTTGGGTTTGGTTGACACTGTGGGCCGGGTTGGTGTGGCGCATTCTCGCCGTGTGGTGGTGGTGGGTGGGCAAATTCCGACCGAATTGTGTCTATCTGCTAAATGTGTAACTGGAATGTCTGATAGTGTTAAGTGTATGCGAATGTCATCTTTTATAGCTCTGTAGTATGTTGAGTGAATGTAATGAATGTAATGTAGTGTGTAATAAACGTGCACGGTACCAAAGGCTGTCACTTTGTGAATTGTTTTTGCATAGTCGTTTGTGCTGCCACTTGTTTTTAGAAAAACGGCCTTGAAAATGTACATGCAGAACTTTTTAAAGTATGTTGGTAAATATATTCATCTAGGTATTTGGAGGACAGGGACACTTTTGCTCAGGAACGTAGTCAAGGGGGGGGCGGCAGGGACAGCCGTCCCCCTCCCCTGAGGACAGGCCATTTTTAACAAGTTAACTGGGGGCCAATTGGCCCCCAGTCGGCCAAAATGCCCCCTCCCCCAGTGCCGGGAAATTGGCCCCCCAGTGAAATAGACAAGTATTACTTAAAACTGAATAAACGCAAACTCACCTAACGAAAATAAGACAAAACACCACCCAATAATAATAATTTTGTTCTATTGCTCGTCCCGAACTGGCAATCCTAAAAAAATTGTGCTAAAAAACTACCATCAGTAGCTGTCTACTCGATCGTGCAAGAACGAAAGAAAGCAAGCAGTTACGGGAAATCCCGGTTAAGTAACCTCAGCATCAATTTAACTAACCACAACGCTGGAAATAGCCTGCAATCAATCAAACATCGTTTTCTATCCGACCAGAGGCTCCGCCCCAGCCTATGCCGTGGCATTGCATTATGCTCTCATTTCAGAACTGGTCGGTTGTCAGAGCTCAGAGCTCGTTCGTGGATTAGGCGGGACACAGTGTAGTCAAAGCGCGTCAGACTGGTTGCTGGTGTGCCGCTGTGAAGTGCTTATCCCATTTATTTATTCCGTGTTTGTAGTGAGATCGTTGCATCACTTTTCTCTGCAAAGTTGATAGGGGAGACAGGGGTCATTTGTAACAATTTTTACTTCTCTGCTTCAGGAACGACAATTCTTTGTGCTAGACAACTTTTCTTCATATTTTCAGCAGCGTTGACCTTTTGGCCATCTGGCAGATGTAGCACTATAGGTACCAAAATAAAAACATCTACTGGTCGAAACTTGGCTTTGAAAAACTTACTTCAAATGTTACATTTGACCTCATCAAGGGTCAGTTGTCACACCCCAGGGGTCAATTTTAATATATTAACACGCGCATTGACGGAGGTCTGAGCCACCTTCGCTTTGACGGGAGGGGGCGGGTACCCGCCCCCTAAGATTTCGAGAACCACGGTAGGTATCGAAAAACGGTAAACGGCGTTGGGTAGCTCATCCACTTCTCCATCGAAAATATTTCAACCATTTTTCAGGTCACATTTAAGGTCACGAGAGGTCAAAACATGCCGTCATAGGGACAACATGGAAATGAAGGTTTTCGGTCATTACATCTGAACAAGGAAAGATAGAGCATAAAGACTAGAACTTTATGAATCCTCGCAGCAAGCCGAATCGAATGATATATAATTTGACCTTGCTAGGTCAAATCAAGGATTTGACCTGACCTTAGGTCAGGTCAAGGTAAAATCATATAAAATGCGTATCATTAAAGCCTCAAAGACACGGCGAGTCTAATGCACTAATGCTGCTAAAATAAACGCTCTATCACCATACATTACTGATTTTTTCAGTCAAAACCATTTTTCCCATGTATTTCCAACGGAGAGGTCATGGCTCGTATCTGACCTTAGGTCATTGATATAAAAAATACCAGAGCATATTTTGGAGAACTCGGTGGGCCCATTATGTGATATGAGTTTCAATCGAATAAGCTCACCCTGTTCCGACTTACGATATCTTAAACTCATCTCACTTGACCTGTACTCGTGACCTGACCTGAGATGACCTAACCTTTAAATTTTCACATAAGTTGTAAATATGATGATAGAAAAGGTAACCCAAGTACGGCGGCGCGTAGCGCCGCCGTTGTTGGGGCTATCTCCGAAAAACCCGCCGTTGTTGTTGTTCTGCTATCTCCGAAAAACCCGAAGGGGCGGGTACCCGCCCCCCGTCAATGCGCGTGTTAAAGTCATGCGTCTAGTTCTTTCCGATCGCGGTGCATGTCTCGTGAGCCCACAAAGAATATAACTGACAATGGACCAATGTTTCCCTTGCCCTCCTGGTTTGGAAGTTCTTAAAACAAACAATACAGAACCCATCCTCTTCTTTCTCATGACTGGTTCTACTTTTGCCGGGTGTTCTTTGAGCCTTTTTGTGTCTGGCTTTCTGTGCCTTTTTCGTCCTCTTCCTTGCGTAGGCGGAGCCTTCTCGGAATATTTTTTTGTGTGTTTTTTTGTACGCCCGTTTTTTCCAGCTCCAGTGGTCTCTTTTCGGGTGTTTCGGTTAGATTTCCCGTTTTTTGGGTCTTCCGGCCAACATTGGTCTGCTTCCATGGTCCGGTCTCTAGCAACGGCCAAACGATCTCAGGGATGACCGGCCCCTGACCCGTCCCCGATGGGCCGGGCTGCTCAGCATCCTGATGGCCAGAACGACCCACGGACCTATATACTGCATTGGTGCAGTAAAGAATCAGTTTAACACGCGCATTGACGGGGGCGGGTACCCGCCCAACCCCCCTCGGGTTTTTCGGATACAGCAGAAAAAGGGCGCCGCGTAGCGCCGCCGTACTTGTCATACCTTTTCTCCCATCATTTTTACAATTTCTGTGAAAATTTTAAGGTTAGGTCATCTCAGGTCAGGTCACTAGTACGGGTCAAGTGACCTGACCTCAAAAAAAGTTTAAGATAGCACAAGCCGGAACAGGGTGAACTTATCCGATTGAAATTCATATCACATAATGGGCCCACCGAGTTCTCTAAAATATTTTCCGGTATTTTTCATATCGATGACCTAATGTCAGGTATGAGCCATGATCTCCCCATTGGAAATACATGGGACAATTGTTTTTACTGAATAACTCAGTAACGGCTGGTGATAGAGCATTTATTTTAGTTGTGTTAGACTAGATGGGTAGATGGGCTACCCAACGCCGTTTACCGTTTTTCGTTACCTACCGTGGTTCTCGAGATCTTAGGAGGGGCGGGTACACCCCCCCACCCCCGTCAAAGGGAAGGTGGCTCAGACCCCCGTCAATGCGCGTGTTAATAGTAGGTGAGGTCATGGGGTAACTTGTAACACTGTTACATTTGATCCCAAGAAAAGTATTACAATTGTCCCCTTCGCACCACGTCACGTTCAAAACAAACATCCGCTTAACGATTTGATGCAAGTGGCAGCTACTATGCTCATTTTGTAGCTAATTTAGTCTTCATAGCGCGCTCAAGCTGTTCAGGCTGTAACTTATAACATCCGAAAATAAGCTAAACATCTTACAAAATTAAAAAATTAAAAAAACACCGTAAAACACTTAATTGCAAACTTTGCCCGACTTACCAACCGCAACGAGTCGAAACTTTTGAAGAACGAGGCATCAGCTCACTGTGCATTTCCGGTGTTACGGCTGATCCAGCGGTTAACTCGTGCCCCATCGGGGGTCCGGCGCCACCTTCGTCCCACCGGGGCCCATCGATGGCCCCCCTTCTAACTCCAAAAAATATGGGGTTTAGCGCAAATCTGCAAAGTGCATTAGAAAGCTCGAGTTCAATTCAGCAAGAAATTATTTCGCATGTTTAAGCGCTCAGGTCAATGGTTTGACCTCTAGAGGTCAAGTTAGGTCATGATAGGCTATTTACACTCAAATATGCAATGGTTAAGAAAACTGGGCATAACTCTTATGCCATTAGAGCTATTTAGATCTGGTAAACTACATTGGATAGGAAAATGCTAGACCTTTCCCCGCTATGTGGAACGTAATGACCTCCCACCAGTAATTTGACCTCCAGAGGTCACCTCGTGACCTCATATGCCCTGAGGTCATCAAAGGTCAGAAAGTGACCTTGCCGCTTATCAAATGAAAGTCAGTAATGAGACATGTACGATGGTGTTTGATTCAACGCTCTGGCTTCATTAGGTCAAAAGTTATTGTAAAAATACTGTTTTTGACCCCTGGTGACCTTGGATGACCTTGGAGAGTTCAAAGGGTAAATATGGCCCCTGGGATCGGTGAAAGGGTGTCTAAGAACGGGGGCATTCCACGACAAAACGACCAAAAAATATCAAAATAGCACCCTACATCTCAGATTTGGATGAAACTTTGTCTAAGGTGTTCTCTGGGGCGCTGATTCTTGCTGTGACATTTTTAGCCACATCCCTCCAGCGGTTTCTGAGTTATTGCCTACCGAAATTTTGCGATATAGTACAAAACCCCATTTTTTCCAATAGCTATATCTCTCCTCGCAGGGGACCAATTTTCATCTGTCGGACTTGTTGGCACCTGCTGACTGGTCCGGCACATGGATAATTGGGTACGGGATGTGACGACACCCGCGACCCCAGTTGGCTGGATGGGTTTCGCCCCTCGCCTTCAGGCGAGAGGCCAAATCGAAACTGCCATCCTCATCCTTTCTTAGCCCTCCTAACTTCAAATCCCACCCACTCCTTGCTCCTTTTCCTCTTATTTCCTTGTCTCTCCATGCCTTTCCACCCGTATCCTTTCTGCCCACTCCTAAATACCCCTCCTGCCCACTGTCTGCGATGTCTGGCCCGGCGTGTCTCCGCGGTGGCGGGGGTGTGTGCACTCTTGCTGGTCCTGAGTGTTGACACCTCGGTCGCGTGCGGCGCGCGTCTGGGCTGGAAAGCGCAGACCGAGCCGCTTCCTTTTCCAACTCAACTTCCCAGTTACCCACCTTTTTCCAGTGTCATGGGCGTCCCCGCACGTGCCTATGATTCCTGGATGGTCTGGGTGTACGTGGGCCTCCGGCTTGTGTGGCTGACGACTGGATCCCTCTAATCGCCGGCCCTGCGAGCCGGGGGCTCGCTTCTCTCGGACCAGCCGGGAATCAGTTGTGACGAGCAGGTGGTAGTCGCCTGCTCCGATGAGGCCTTGTGGGGGCGCCTGTCTTTTTAAGGTGAGCTGCGCACCGAGCCGTACCCCGGGATGAAGGAGTCCTGGTAGCTGAGGTGAGGTAGGCGCTGTTTTGGTTCGTGTGCCTCTAGCAACACTCTACTTTGGTCTGGATTTCCGCAAGGGCGGGGAACTCTTGAAGGCATCGACAAGAGTAGCAGCATTGTAAAAGTCTGCCGGCCTGTGGTGGGGCTCGGCTGTCTCTCCCTCCTTTGGTGAGGTCCCGACTTCACCCGGGGAGGGAGGGGTGTCCGCGCCCCGCCCGGGGTCGTCCAGGCTAGGTGCAAGGGGGACCGTCGTCGGGGCAGGGGGGTTTGGTGAGTCTCTCCCCCTCTGTAACGGCGGCGTCTCCCCCCGTATAGCCAGCCCGTGCGTCGTTTCGCCCTGTAGCACCCTAGTTGGAAGGGGGGGCGCACGTGGCTGGCCGAAATTAATCATACTCTCATGGATACCACACACACCACAAATCCCTCTCCGCACCCTCCACAGGAGGTCGATACCTCCCAGCCCCCTAGAGGGGAAGGGAACGCGCGAAAACTGCCACCTGGTTCGCGGAAAACAGTCGCTCAACCATCCTGTCCTCGTGTCCTAGTGAGGCGGGGACTGGACACGCCTATTACATCCCTGTCACCGTTCAAACTGAAAGAGGCACTTGATCATCTGGGCAAAGTCAAAAATGTCAGAAACTACGTAATGGCGCATTGGATGTTGAGTTTTCGTACACAACGGATGTCTCTGATTTCGGTCTCCGAACTGTCATTTACTAGAAAGGAGGGCGGATTAAAAAAGACGTGCAAGATTGCAATATCAGTAGAGGCTCATCGGACAAATAACTTCCGTAAGAGCGTGGTGAGCAGTCAGGAACTTAAGGGATTGTCAGAGGAGGAGATCGTTGAAGGCCTTGAGGAACTCGGATTGGTGGAGGTACGGAGAATTCGAAGGAGAAATGGAGAGGACATGTTAGACACTGATACGGTCATACTCACTTTTGACACCACAGAACTACCAAATCACATCTATGTTGGGTACTCGAGGGTCGGAGTTAGGCCTTACGTACCCTCGCCTATGCGTTGCTTCACGTGTCAGAAGTACGGTCATACCTCTCGATCATGCAAAGGTAGGCGTGTGTGTGGTAAATGCTCGTCGGAGCAACACACTACCACTGACTGCGATGCCGACTATCTCAAATGTGCGAACTGCAAGGGCTGCCACGAGGTGGCGGATCGTTCATGTCCGGAATTCCTCAGAGAAAAAGAAATAATTCAAATACAAACAACACAACAGATAAGCTTTCGTGAAGCCCGGGAAGCATATGAAGCTTCCCACCTCTGTAAGAGTTATGCTCAAGCTGCATCCACAAGCGCATCGAACACTCTGAGGATGACCCCGGAGGAGGTCATCCGCTCCCTGACCGTGGTGGACTTTGTCCGCATGGCAGGGAGGATGGGGCTGGCCTTTAGAGACCGGCCCGTCACCTCGGCTCCCCAACCGAAGGTGACACCTCCTCCGGGGCCCCCTTCCGTGACGGCGCCGGCGCCCCGTCCGCTCCGTCGGAGCCCTCCCCGCCTGCACACCTGCCGCCTGCGACATCCGCCGGTGGTGTGGTGCCCGGGGGTGGAGCTTCCCCTCCTCTGAATCGGGTACTCCCGTGCCGGTGGGTGGCGCGGAGGGTGCGTGGGGCTCTGCCCCTCTTCCTCTGACGTCTGAGGGGGTGGGGGACTGGACCGCAGTGGGGCCCAAGAGGAAGCACCCCCAGCACAGCGGCGCCATGAGCGGTCACCTGTTGAACCTCGAGATAAACCCGCGCCTAAGACCACGCATCTGTTCCAAAGTACTCAACAGGTTCCTGCCTCATCGTCCATAAACACAGCGACCAACACAAACACATCTGTGTTATCAACCTCGGTGTTGGAAGTTCGGAAGAACTTTGAGGCCGCAGCGCGAGGAAGGTCGCCGGTGAAGCGCCCTGCTGGGAGCCCTCCCGAGGTGTCCCGGCAAACCGCGCGTGCCCGTGGAAGTTCGGCGGAAGGCGGTAGAGGCCGTGGTCCCATTCGGAACCGCCTCGGTGTGGGACCATCAAAGAGTCCGTATGGGGGCTCTGGTCTCCCTTGGAAGGGTTAGGCTAAGTCCCTTCTTTTACTCACTAAGCCCGTTTCCCTTTATTTAAATGACTATTGTTCAGTGGAACTGCCGTGGTATTCGCACGAATCTTTCCGACCTGCAACACATTATATCACAGTATAACCCTAGTGTGCTTTGCCTTCAAGAGACAAAACTGTCGCCTGGAAGCCGTTTTAACCTGCGACAGTTCCAGACGTTCAGAAAGGACGTTTTCAGTAGCACCATTGCCTACGGTGGTGTTATGGTGGCAGTCCACCACTGCACCCCATGCTTCCCTGTTCGCTTGAACACGGTTCTGCAGGCAGTGGCCGCCCGGGTAGATTTAGGATTTGTGAAAATCACAGTTCGTTCTATTTACCTCCCTCCTGGTGGCAACATTGATCTGCATAGTCTTCATGCTCTTGTTGACCAACTGCCAACCCCTTTTGTTCTATTGGGCGGCTTTAATGCTCACAAACCATCATGGGGAGCGTCCTCGGACCGCTCGTGTCCCCGAGGCCGAACAGTGGAACGTTTCCTCCATCTCAACTCTCTCTGCCTGTTGAACACTGGTCGTCCCACTCACTTTACCCTGCCCTCTGGCTCGCTCTCGGCTATAGACCTCTCTGTCTGCTCACCTTCACTCTTTACCCAGCTCAGCTGGTGCACCCTTGAAGACCTCCATGAGAGTGACTACTTTCCAATAAACATCCGGTCAGCCCGGTCGGCTGCACCGCTGGTTCTGCCATCCCGGTGGAACCTCCGAAGGACTGACTGGGAGGGCTTCCGGGGCGCATGTGGCCCCTTGGATGTAAGTGCTGATGGTTCGGCAACGGCAGCAGTAAAACATTTTAATGACATGATTCTTTCAGCAGCCAAACGTTTTATCCCAATGACTTCCGGCAAACCCAAACGAACTCCTGTCCCCTGGTGGAACCACGAATGCCGACAAGCGATTTTAGAAAGGAAACGGGCTTACAGAGTACTTAACACGCGCATTGACGGGGGGCGGGTACCCGCCCCTCCCTCGGGTTTTTCGGAGATAGCAGAAAAACGGCGGCGCGTAACGCCGCCGTACCTGGCATACCTTTTCCCTCATCATTTTTACAACTTCTGTGAAAATTTTAAGGTTAGGTCATCTCAGGTCAGGTCACCGGTAAAGGTCAAGTGACCCGACCTCAAAAAAAGTTTAAGATAGCTAAGTCGGATCAGGGTGAACTTGAACCGAACCGAACTTGAACTTGAACCGATTGAAACTCATATCACATAATGGCCCCACCGAGTTCTCTGAAATATGTTCCGGTATTTTTGATATCGATGACCTAAGGTCAGGTACGAGGCATGACTTCTCCATTGGAAATACGTGGGAAAATGGTTTTTACGGAATAACTCAATGACGGATGATGATAGAGCATTTATTTTAGCTGCATTAGATTCGCCTGGGCTTTGCGGTTCTAATGATATGCATTTTATATAATTTGACCCTGACCTGACCTCAGGTCAGGTCAAATCCTTGATTTGACCTAGCAAGGTCAAATTATATATCATTCGATTCGGCTTGCTGAGAGGATTCATATAGTTCAAATCGTTTTGCTCTATCTTTACTTGTTCAGATGTAATGGCCGAAAAACTGAATTTACATGTTATCCCTATGACGGCATGTTTTGACCTCTCGTGACCTTAAATGTGACCTGACAAAAAATGGTCCAAATGTTTTCGATGGAGAAGTGGATGGGCAGCCCAACGCCGTTTACCGTTTTTCGCTACCTACCGTGGTTCTCGAGATCTTAGGGGGCGGGTACCCGCCCCCCCGTCAATGCGAAGGTGGCTCAGACCCCCGTCAATGCGCGTGTTAAACCACACAAAACGACGCCTAACATAATAACGTTTAGGCGCGCGAGAGCGTTGGCGCGACGTATAGTTGTTAACTCTAAAAGGAGATGGTGGGTGGCATATGTCAATACAATCAACCGTTTTACTCCATCTACACAGGTCTGGTCTCGTATTCAAAGTATACAAGGAAAGCATCGATCAACACCTGCTACAGTATTAGAGGAAAACGGCGTCAAAATTAGCAGTCCACAGGCAGTGGCTGACCGTATGGCTGCAGCATTCGAGGCAAGATGTAGTAGGGAGTCCCAGGATCTCGAGTTTGTTCGCTTTCGGGAGCGAGAAGAGAGAACACAGATTAATTTTGGTAACGACAGTTCGGCTGCATACAACATTCCTTTTTTAATGCGTAAACTCCGGGCTGCACTAAACAATACAAAAAACGTATCTCCGCTGACACAATTACCTACGAGATGTTGCGGCACGCCCCTGACTGCTCTCTTGTATCACTGTTTGACATATTTAACTATATATGGACGCAGGATGACTTTCCAGACCAGTGGCACGAGGCCACCATAATATCAATCCTCAAGCCAGGAAAGCCAGGAGTGTCTCCTGATGACTTCCGCCCGATATCTCTCACCTCCTGTGTGTGTAAGCTGCTTGAAAGAATGGTTAATACTAGGCTCATGTGGTTCTTGGAGACCAATCAACTGCTATCGAACGTCCAGTGTGGTTTTCGCCGAGGCAGAAGTACTGTCAACCATCTTCTTTCTCTCGATGCTGATATCCGTAAAGGCTTCTCTGAAAAACAACACACAATAGCTATTTTCTACGACGTAAAGCAGGCCTATGATTCGGTATGGAGGCATGGCATCCTGAAAAAGGTGTTTGGATTGGGCATACGGGGTCATATGGGCTGGTTCCTCTCAAATTTCTTGCGAAGCTGTCGGTTTAGATTCAGGATAGGTAGCGTGCAGTCAGAGCAGCGAGCGCAGGGAAGCAGAACGGCCCAAGGTAGCGTGATCTCTGTGACCATGTTCGCTATCGCAATCAACGACATATCACATAACCTACCGCGTAATATCAACACAGCTCTATTCGTAGACGATTTCAGCATGTGGGTAACGGCGTCGTCCACAGCCGCTGCAGAAAGGCAGCTACAGCTCGGACTCACAAAGTTGCAGCGGTGGAGCTCCAAAAATGGTCTATAATTCTCAACGAAAAAAACGAAATGTATACATTTTTGCCGCAGACGCAGTCCGTGTGATGATCCCACATTAACTATGTATGGAGAAAGAATCCAGGTAGTCGCACATGCACGGTTCCTGGGCCTGACTTGACGCTAAGTTGACTTATGTAAACCACTTTAAGGTTGTAAGGGAAAGGTGCTTCAAGGATCTGAACATTCTGAAGGTTATAACTAAGTTTAAGTATGGCGCAGACAGAAAAAAACACTTTTGATGTTGTACCGATCGCTAATCCGATCAAAAATTGAATATGGCTGCATGGTATACGATTCAGCCACGGAGACAGCAAAATCTATGCTAAATACCATACATCACCATGCCATTCGAATTATCATCGGTGCATTCCGCACATCTACCGCCAGCATACTCGTCGAGGCAAACGAGATGCCGTTAGACTTGCGACGTCGTGTCCTTGCGATGAAATACGCTCTAAAAATAAAACAGTCTCCAAACCATCCAACATGCAGTAAGCTATTCTCTGATGACGTCAGACACTCGGAAGAAAATCTATCCCGAAACAGACACCCTGGTCTCAGAATTAGAGCGTGGCTGAGGGAAGCAGGAGTTGACTGTGAACAGGTTGAGACTTTCCAGAATCCCTTATTACAACCATGGACTCTCCCAGAGCCTCAGGTGGACACCAGTTTGCTTGTTAAGACCAAGAATCTGCCGCCTGTTGCGGTCCGGCAGATTTTCTGGGAACACGTAAGTGGCATGTATTCAGGTTTTGAGATCTATTACACAGACGGATCTAAGACGGAGAGCGGTGTCGTATGTGCGTATGTAAGTGATGGAATTGAAAAAGGTTATACACCCCCTGTGACAGCATCAGTTTTTACTGCTGAACTTTACGCTATCTTCCGAGTTTTAGACCAGGTGTTGCGGTCGAGGAGACTCAAATACGTTGTATTTACTGACTCACTGTCGTCTTTGCAAGCACTAACATCATTTGATTTTCATCCCTCATCGTCATATATTCTGGAACTTATTCCGAATAAGATGCACAGAGCACACTGCCAACAAAAACAATTAACACAGGCATGGGTGCCCAGCCACGTGGGAGTGCCTGGCAATGAGCAATGTGACACTGCGGCGAAGGATACGTCACGGGGTATCGTGCCGTCAGGAATAAAAGTGCTTTACTCTGACTTTCCCTGCCATCAGGCAGTATGCATTCGAGTCTTGGCAACGGAGATGGGACAATGATCCCAAGGGCTTCAAATTGCGCCTTATGAAGCCCAGGATCGGCGCGTGGTCATCGGCCAATGCCAGGTGCAGAACGGACGAGGCTGTTTTAGCCAGATTGCGTATAGGACACACACACTCCACTCACTCGTTCCTTCTGAGAGGAGAGGAGCCACCGGAGTGCCCGCGATGTGGGGAACACCTCTCTGTTAAGCATGTTCTCACTGACTGCCGGGACTTTGAGATTGAGAGGAGGGCTCACTTCCCAGCAGATTTTTCACTCGGGTCCCTTATTGGTGAGTCGCCGTCAGTCGATGTGGCAACAATATCAGCTTTTTTTTAAAGAGTATCGCATTCAATGTCATTTATTCACCCTCGTAGTTTTTTTCTCACTACATTTATGTAGCAGACACACACAAGTGGTAACACCACAGGGTTAGCACTTTTTAGGTATAAACCTCCTTTTTATTAGCACCTGACCTGTTGCAGCCCTCACAGCACTTCATTTAATGTTCTTGGCGCCATATGACCCAGCTGTCGGTGCGCCCAAAAACCCCAATAATGATGATGACAATAACTATATCTCCAAATCTCATCATGATATTTGTATAAAACATACGTCCCCAGAATTCTTAAGACCTAAATAATATTATAGTGGAGTCAAACTTAAAAATTTATAAATGAAGATATAATTTTTCTGGTGACCTAGGGTCAGGTTATGTGATTTCATTATGTTGGCACTAAAAATTTATAGTTTTTTTCTCTGGCAAAATTGAGTTTGGGATATTATGTTCTTATGTGCAAAAAATTGGAGACAGGTTTTTCCTTACATTTGTTTAATTTTATTTTGAAATTACTACTGCAGGCACATTATAGACAATCAAGTGCGTACTTTCAATCAACGCTGCCCTTGCAAGAGTATAAAAGGCATGAATTTCTTACAGGCAAAGGACGTAGCACCAAAGAACACATCTGCATAATTTTAGGTGGATTTTATCTATTATATATACATCCCCGGGCGGGCAGGCGTGCGTGCGTGCGTGCGTGCGTGCGTGCGTGCATGCTTGTGTGCGTGCGTGCGTGTGTGTATAAGGATAACAGTATATTTACACTATTCCCGTTTCGCAATAACCCTACTGTCCTGTTCCATCAGGTAGTTTTTGAAACCCAGCTCTGCCCTGTGAGTAGCATCACTGTTCTGCTCAAATTTCTAAATTCGGAACATTCAATACACTCCGGCATAGAGATGACGAATAAGGCCGTAAAATCACACGTGTCCTAGCGTCTTTGTTCACACGAGACGCGGAAAAGTTACCACCACAGCGCGCGAAAGTCACAAGTGTGCGAGATGGCTGGCGTTGGTATGATTATTGTCTGGAAAATACCTGTTGCATATAGCATAATGGTGCTCAGAAACTTAAAATTAGTATCCAACCATACAGCAACATTTAAAGGCATCCAGCCCTCGGCGAAGCAGCATTAACAAATTAGGCTGAAGTCGTCAGTATCAGGCCAGCCGCTGACCCTCCACCGCCAGGCCTGCTAATGAAGCCGCTGCTAACGGGGAAGATATGACACGGGGGATCTCAGCCGGCCGGCAAGGAAAACAAGGGGACAGTTATGTATGACCCCGTCTTCATTTAGCCGAGATACGTGAGCACTCTCGGTACCAAGGTCCTCGGCACGCACTATGACGTTGCATATGTAGACGGTCCGTAGTGTTGCGAGTGTGTAGGCCGAGTGTCATTGCCGAAATACCCTCCGCTTCAACTCCGATTCCGTAAGACCAGTCCGAAAGTAGGCGTATTAAACTGGCATGCTGTCTTTGAAGGCATCGGACGAAGTCATCGCACCAACAGCGACTCCATGACTAAGTCCGGTCGAGGGACGAAGTCCCGGGACAAATGTCCCGCCCTGGTGAAAATAAAATATTTTCACCAAAAAGTACAACAGTCAAAACTAAACATGAAAACATACTTGCGAATAAACAATTAATTATAAAATAAGACACCGACAGGCAGTGGCGCACCCAAGGGGGGCCAGCGGGCCCAGGCCCCCTTACGCTTCGGCTCTAAAGTGGCGCCCCCCGCCCGTGTCGGGCGCCGAAGGCGCCCGACATGGATTTTAACAATACTTGGCCAGCCCCTGGATAGAAAAAGACGCGCCCCTAGAGCCAAGGTGACCCTGGATAGCATTAAGGCGCCCTTTTAATGGGCAAAGGCGCCCCTGGAAAGCATAGGTGCCCCCTGGATAGCACAGGCGCCCCTGGAGAGCACATGCGCCCCCTGGACAGCAAAAGGCACCCTTCACGAGCAAAGTCACCCTTGGATAGTAAAGGCGCACCTTGGGTAGAAAGACAACCATTGATAGCAAATGCGCCCCTGGGAGGCATAGGCGCCCCCTGGCAAGCGTAAGCGCCCTGGATAGCACAGGCGCCCCCTGGACAGCAAAAAGCGCCCATCAAGAGCAAAGGCGCAACTTAAATAGAAAGGCAACCCTGGATAGAAAATGCGCCCGTGGGAGGCATAGGCGCCCCCTGGAGAGCACAGGCGCCCCTAGACAGCAAACGGTGCTCCTCAAGAGTGAAGGCGCCCGTGAATAGCAAAGGCGCACCTTGAATAGAAAGGCAGCCCTGGACAGCGAATGCGCCCCTGGGGGACATCGGCGCCCCCTGGAAAGCATAGGTGCCCCCTGGATAGCGCAGGCGCCCCTGGAGAGCACATGCGCCCCCTGGACAGCAAAAGGCGCCCATCAAGAGCAAAGGTGCCCCTGGAAAACAAAGGCGCTCCCCGGATTGAAAGGCAGCCTTGGATAACAAATGTGTCCCTGGGAGGCTTAAGCGCCCCCTTGGAAATTATAAGCGCCCCTGGGAGGCATAAGGTGACCCCTGAACAAAAAAGGCGCTTCTCAAGAGCAAAGGCGCCCCCTCGAAAGCAAAAACACTCTGTGGACATCAAAAGCCGCCATTGGCGGACGCAGGGGGTATTACGGCCATGGTCTCCCCCAAAGCGCTGGAAGGGGGGCCAAACTATATTTTGCCCCCAAAGGCCGGGAAGTTTTTTGAAAAAAAAACGGTTTACACTAGGTCTGTCGAGCAATTAAATCTTCTGAATTCTGAAACCCACGATCATGTGATAATAACCGTCGCAGCCAGGAAACGATCACGTGGATGCGCACGCAGCGCCAGCGTTCAATCAGGGAAATCCCCAGGGGTGAATCCAAAAGAATCGTTTAGGGAGGGCACCGGACGGCAAAAAATCTCCCAAAAGTGTTTTCCAAAGGCACTGCCAAAAGAGGGGTGGCGTGGTGACATTAGGGGTCATGGGCGGATTGCTGCTCCTGAATCCGCCCCTGGAATTATCTACCAGAAGCCAATTTCATAAATAAACAATTTCATAAACTTTTGTGAAACTCACCGACCAATCAGAGGGGGATCGGGAGAGTTCCCTAGTTATACCTATATGACTAAATACCTTGTCAGACTATCAAAGTATCTACTAACAACCTTTTATGAAATTGTTAGGTAGTAAATACTCGCTAGCTACGTAGTACTTACTCATAGAGCGTTTATGAAATTGGCTTCAGATGTTTGTTGTGCACTGCTGCACGAATTGTTTTGATGGAATTGATGTTTGTTGTGCTTGACGAATTGTATTCGCGCAGCTGGCGCAATTGGCGCAATTGCCGCCGTTGCCCAGCTGTTGCATACTAGAAAATAAGGGGAGATAGCAGGCTAGGTGCCAATTTCTCAGAAACATGGAGCCTTTGCCAAAGAAACGTCGCAAAATGTCGGGTGCGCAAAATAGGGCAAAGAAAAAGCAAATGGCTTTGGAGTCCGCCGCGTGTCATTCACGGTCTATCCTGGATTTCTGCAGGTATGTAGCCAACATGGGAAAAGTCTTTCACATGTAAATGCTGTCCTCAACTCATCCATATCTGAGTGCGTCAAGGTATTATGTCAACCTTAAAATCGTAAGCGCAATAATTATTTTCAAATCGGGAAAGCATAGGGGATCCAGAATTGCCAATCGGGGGGAGGGGCTTGTCGTAAAGGAGGGGCACCATCCGGACCGGGCAGGGTCACAAAAACCTAGAAGGTGGGCGCAGGGGTCAGTGAAACACGCTAGAGATGGGCCTGACCGTAAGATTTCCGAATCTATTCTGATAAAAACACAAACCCATTCCAAACACACACTCATCCTCTTGGTCGCTTATTCGTTGACACCCTCACACGCACGGAGGCTCCCCTTTGAACTGTTTTAAAGGGAATGTGGGACCCTGATGCAATTCGAGATAGGGGTGGTTTCCGGGGTATTTTGTGCTGAAAATGATGAATTGGGCCATATTTTGGCTGCAAAATGGCACACAGCCTTAGCTGCTGACGTGCCCAAAAACCCCAATGGCTGAAAAATGGCTCAAAAGGTGAGTTTTTGCAATATTTAATGTTTCGTTGCCAGATATTAATAGCCTCCATATTTGGAGGAACTCTACTGTCGTACTTAACTGGTTGCCTGCGCCACATTTGAAGACGAATATAAATGACAAATTTTGAACTAAGTTAGGCTACTAATACGCGCAAAAATGACTGGGATCGAATTCTGCCACTTTTGTTTATTGATTAAAGTTTATTTCAACTTCCGCACCAGTCATTGAAGCAAGTTCTGTGGTTTTGTTTTCGCGAATAGGGAGCCCTTCCAAGCATGTAACGTTCAAACAGGTCCAGATCTGCCCGCCGTGACGTCACAAAAATGCAAACAAAATGACCGCTTGGCGGCGAGGACGGGCCTTGACCTGAAGCATTTGAGGAAAAGGTAGCCCCTGATATTAAATCATTGCTTATGTCTCGGCTTGTATCGTCTAAAACTATTAGATCCCTGGCTTTTAGTGATTTTTCGCCATTGCTCATTGTGTGTGTGCTGTGATAGTGCAGTGTGTGATTGAAATTTCTTGCAAAAAGTAAACTAAATTTTGGTGGTTTCCTGGGAATATACATCGAAAATATTTCGAAATATCATGTTCATCTGTTTTTTTATTACGGGTGCTTCATCGTTTTTGCGTTTAAGGCCATTTGTTGAATACGGCATGGAATTATCGGAGAATAAAAATGAAGGTGACAAAAGAAATAATTTAGCACGGTTGCCTCCAGCACGCTTAAACAATGTCATACCTTCGATTACAGTGATTCAACCGATGAACTACTGCCTTCATCTCGTTTAGCACGCAGTGCTTTCTAAGAATATGAAAACCAGTCCTGAGCTGGGCCGCTGTCGCATCCGGCTCCCAGAAAGACTGTATATTTGGTAGCACATTATTAATCGCCAGTACCGCCAGTAGCGCACCTAAGTGGGGGGGGGCAGCGGACCCGGCTTCCTTCCCCTTAAGGAAAGTGGCGCCCCTAAAAAACCAGCTTACACTAGGTCTGCGAGGCAAGAAATGTTCAGCTCCCACTCCCCCCAGGATGCGACGATTGGCCGCCCTTTGAGTATAAAAAGTGGCGCCCCCTAAGGTAAAGTGGCGCCCCCTCCGCCGGCTTGGCGCCCCCTCGTCAGCCGGGCCCACCCCTTACGAAAATCCTGGGTGCGCGCCTGCCGACAGGAAATCTAAGTACGACGGTGATCGCAGAAAATATATAGAAGCTTAAACTCACAAGTTCGAATCTACCGCAGGTGAAACCTCAATCCAGAGAAATAAGGCACAACCCCGAATGATATATTAAGATACTAATGAGAAGTTGCTTTGAACTATTTCAATTATCAATTTAAACACTTTCAACTTAGTTCAACTCACGTTCCGGTTGAAGAAATGATGCACGATAGAAGACACGCAGGTCCGCCTTGCTCGCAGTCTAGACAGGAAATGAGCCCTGGGTCACCGCATGGCCCGGCACCGGAAAATGATTGATAAGCAAGGCCTAATACAAACTTTCTAAACACGCTCGGAATTAATAACTACAAAATTTAACTATAACTTTAAATTAGTCATAATACTCATCACTTAAATAACTTCCTAAAAGTCAAATAACAAATTTCCAAATAATGACCGGAAGAGAGATCACGCCGCTCTGCCATCTACCGTGTGGCAGGAGCGTGAGCTAACACGTACAGCGCCATCTACAACAGACGTGCTGCAGAGCAGTGAGGTACTGCTCACTCGCGGTCGGGTCAAAAGTAGGCTATCTACACTCCATCCCGTCAACGGAAGAAAAAGGAAACATCGGCCATCCACATTCCACCAGACCAAAGAAAAAAAACAGATATGACAATCAACGCTTTGAAAATTAGACTAAGAATCAAACTACAGCACGATATACAAGAAAAAAACATCGCGATGACTTCAAACATGATGTCGAACATGCCACAACGCCACAACGTCCACCTTGCTGAGCCTTTTTCAGTTGCGTTATCACGCTCGGTCTACAGATCCTTTTCCAGCCAAGACCATCAGAGCCAGACCAGACCAAGTCAAAACCAGCCTTCAAAGAAAAAAATGACAAAAAGTGGAAGAGCAGCAAAAATGGTGTAATTTGTTTTTCTACTACCATTAAGGTAAGCTGTGAGGAGAAAACCATCACTGTAGCAGAAACCCACAGTTTCCGCAAAGCATCAACGGATCTGAATAAGAAATGCACTAAGAACATAGTCAAAGAATCATGCTGGCAGAAAGGTTTACGGAATAAATCCACAAATCTTACGTAACTGTTCCAGAGTAACCCTCAGCTACTAGCAGGCTTACTTTAACCATCACAAAGTATCAGATATCATCCAGTAGCCGAAAAAATCATCTACCAACCGGCATAGAACCGTGTTTCACTTTGCCGGGGAGGTCGTCAACCCATTGAAATTGGACAAATTAACGAAGCAGAATTAAAGTGGAGGTTTACATTTTCAATGTTTTCAACAATCCACAAAAATACGCTCACGTATTTTGACCTTTCCAAGCGGTATCAGCGTGATATTGGTCTACCTCTTTGCTAAAACAAAAACAAAAGCTGAAGTAAGTAATTCAGAGCTGAAGCAAGCATCAATTCAGACTCTGAGCAACAGGCATCTATGCTAAACCTTACCTCAAAAACCAATCAATGACTAGTCATTCAGGGCGATAATCCCTGATTTCACTGAATGGACGTAAAAAGGTACGGAGTTATGATTAGTAGGTTTAACCCACAAATTCAAGAAATCATTACGGTGATACGAAACACCGATTTTCACAATAACTCGAAGTGAGGATATTACCCAAGAATTTAAGGTAGCATGAAAAAGGAAACTAAGGACAGGCACAACATTCACTGACTGACTATAAACGGTAAGCTTAGTTCCCAAATCTGTCTGGAGGCCTTTTCGCTCTGGTTGAACGTCTGAGTTCTAAAGGTTCAAAGGTTTCATTAACAGGGGTAACAACAAGGGTTCTGGTATGGAACCAACGTCATCTGCAGCTGAAACAGTAGCGTGTTCGGTCTCGTTCTCCCTTACAATATCTGGAGCATCAGAGACAGCACTCGCTACTTCAACCTGTGCAGGTGAATCGCTAATGTTCGGGACTGTTCCTATTAGTGGGGCAAAAATGGACTCTGCAACGCTCACAGGAAGCGATTCCGCTGATAGCATCGCCATTTCTAATCCTCACGGGGATCTAGTTTAACGTCAGGAGTTTTACTATTCATTAAAAATCAGTTTCCCAATGACAAAAATATTGAGGCAAAAATTGAAGACTGGCCCTGGCTAGAAAGTTAACATGTCTCAAAAACAAGCAACACAATTTACCATAAACTACAAAGTTTGGCATACATGATTGAAACACTACATTAAAAAATGTTCACTCTGAGGGAATATTCCGAACTTTGACTCAAACTGAAGAATTCAGCTTCCTGAAGTTACTTGAACAGTAGATGGAGGTACCGGCGAGAAAAACATCAGAAGTAGAAATGCCAAATGAGAGGCACCGACACATGATGCGGCTGAGAGGCACCAGAAACGATGTCGGCGAAGGAAAACACTAGAACTTGCCGATAATCAGAGAAGCACCAGAACACGATGCCGGCGAACCAGAACGCTGATTCCGGAGAACCAGGACGCTGGTCCGGAGAACCAGGACGCTGGTCCGTAGAACCAGGACGACGGGACAGAACAGAAACACAGCATCCTTACTTTTCGAAGTTTTCAGCTGTCACCAATTTGTAGACCGCTGTCACGAATTTGTAGACGCTCTCACCAATTTGTAGACGGTCCGGAGTGTTGCGAGTGTGTAGGCCGAGTGTCATTGCCGAAATACCCTCTGCTTCAACTCCGATTCCGTAAGACCAGTCCGAAAGTAGGCGTATTAAACTGGCATGCTGTATTTGAAGGCATCGGACGAAGTCATCGCACCAACGGCGACTCCACGGCTAAGTCCAGTCAAGGGACAAAGTCCCGGGACAAATGTCCCGCCCTGGTGAAAATAAAATATTTTCACCATAAAGTGCAACAGTCAAAACTAAACATGAAAACATAATAGCGAATAAACAATTAATTATGAAATAAGACACCGACAGGAAATCTAAGTACGACGGTGATAGCAGAAAATATATAGAATCTTCAACTCACAAGTTCGAATCTACCGCAGGTGAAACCTCAATCCAGAGAAATAAGGCACGACACCGAACAATATTAACCCTCGGCCCACCGGGGCCATCGATGGCCCCCTAAGGTTTTTCCGGGATAGCAGAAAAACGAGGAGGCGCAGCACCGCGGTTGAGGGCTCTACCTCTCACTACATCATTTTCCCATCATCCCTGAAATTTTTTACCCCGGATCACCCAAGGTCAGGTCACCAGACGAGGTCAACCAATGTCACCTCACTTCAACTTTAGAGCTCTGTAAGAGCTACATGTCAAAGTCGATTGATTTGAAACTTCCTACACTTCATGACCCCTCCAGGATCTACAAGGTGTATATCCGGGATTTTTCGATTTCGTGCCCTGAGCTCAGGTCACGAGGCGACCTCTCCCATTGGAAAAGCATGGGGAAAGCTGTTTCATGATATAAAAGCCACAAAAATGATTGCAAATACTCAGGCTGCTCCAAACATTGTTTTTTGACACCCTTTCACGGATCCCAGGGGTCATATTTGCCCTTTGACTTTTCCAAGGTCATTCCAAGGTCACCAGAGGTCAAAAACAGTATTTTGACAATAACTTTTGGCCTAATTAAGCTAGAGCGGTGAAACAAACACCATCGTGTTTGTCTTGTCACTGGCTTTCATTTGATATACGGCAAGGTCACTTTTTTACCTTTCGTGACCTCAGGTCATATTAGGTCACGAGGTGACCTCTGGAGGTCAAACCACTGGCGGGAGGTCTTTACGTTCCACATAGCGGAAAAAGTACTGGCAATTTGCTATCAAATGTACTTTACCAGGCCTCAATAGCTCTAATGACATAAGAGTTATGCCCAGTTTGCTTAATCATTGCATATTTGAGTGAAAATAGCCGATCTTGACTTAATTTGAACTCTGGAGGTCAAACCATTGACCTGAGCACTAAAACATGTGAAGTAATTTCTTACTGAATTCACTCGAGCTTTCTATTGCACTTTGCAGATTTGCGCTAACGCCCATATTTTCGGAGTTAGAGGGGGGCCATCGATGCCCCCCGGTGGGGCGAAGGTGGCGCCGGACCCCCGTTGGGGCGCGGGTTAAGATACTAATGAGAAGCTGCTTTGAACTATTTCAATTATCAATTTAAACACTTTCAACTTAGTTCAACTCACGTTCCGGTTGAAGAAATGATGCACGATAGAAGACACGCAGGTCTTTCTCGCTCGCAGTCTAGACTGGAAATGAGCCCTGGGTCACCGCATGACCCGGCACCGAAAAATGATTGATAAGCAAGGCCTAATACAAACTTTCTAAACACGCTCGGAATTAATACCTGCAAAATTTAAGTATAACTTTAAATTAGTCATAATACTCATCACTTAAATAAATTCCTAAAAGTCAAATAACAAATTTCCAAATAATGACCGGAAGAGAGGTCACGCCGCTCTGCCATCTACCGTGTGGCAGGAGCGTGAGCTAACACGTACAGCGCCATCTACAACAGACGTGCTGCAGAGCAGTGAGGTACTGCTCACTCGCGGTCGGGTCAAAAGTAGGCTATCTACACATACAAGCCAGACGAAATATGGCATGACCCATACGAAAGATGGCGACGCAGAACGGACCACTGTAAAAAGGAATTATTTATTGTGTTAAAATGACACATTTACATAAGCCCCAAGGAGTTCTTTCTCTATTATTTCTTTATTTACAGTCCAATAACAGGTATCCAATGAAAATATTGGATTTCATATCCTAACTTTGTCAACGCTGTTCTTCTAGACTGGTACGAACTAAGCCCGAAGTCCGCCTTCTAGAGAAGGACTAAGAAAGAGTGGCAAAATAGCACAAGACATCCGGATATAGGAGTCGATTGTTCCGTTCCCACGGTCGGTACAGAAACAGTTCACACAGAGGTTGCTCATGCCCTTCAAAAAGATTTCATGGGACACTAACTTTGAAAGGAATTCAGCAATTCGACAAGCTTGCTGTCATTGATGAGCGTAATGCTGAAATTTTTTCCAGTGTGCCATTTTGTGTTGGTGTGTAATGGATATAAATTCTAATATTTCAGACAGCCTTTATAACATTACGATGAAGGAGATCAATAATATTCACCTTATAGTTATACTTATTACAAACAGATCCTTTTCTGGATTATTTACTTATTTAGATGTAATGACCGAAAAACTTAATTTCCATGTTATCCTTATGACGGCATGTTTTGACCTCTCGTGACCTTAAATGTAACCTGAAAAAATGGTTAAAATATTTTCGATTGAGAAGTGGATGGGCTACCCAAAGCCGTTTACCGTTTTTCGCTACCTACCGTGGTTCTTGATATCGTAGGGGGCGGGGCGGGTACCCGCCCCCGTCAAAGCGAAGGTGGCTCAGACCCCCGTCAATGCGCGTGTTAACTAAAAAGTAGTCGGGGAAAAAAGAGGTCGATCGCTTTGGGGGGCAAAATCAGTTTTGCCCCGAGCTTTTCCATTTGGGGGAAAATGCTTTTTTGCCCCCCCTGGATCCACCACTGGGTCGCATTATTGAATTTATAATTTTTGGAACGGGCCAGCTGCGAACGGCAAAGCTTCCAGTGTCATTGTTGTTGTTGCCGTTGACTGTGCAGAATTACGTTTTGGACTTAAAACGTTCGAAACATACGTTAACGAATGTGTTTCTCTTTTAGAAGATGAGATGAGCTCTGGGAATGTTATACATGCTCAGGAAATAATTGGGGAAACCTTATTGGGATCAGCATCTTTTCCATGTATAGATGGTCGTAAGGAAATGGGAAATGATATGGTTCTCCCACGTGGTTGGAAAGGAAATGGTAGGAAAATCCCACTTGGTATCGGACTTCCACCATCTATTACTGCCATAAGTAGCTAGGGCTCGCTCTAGATCGGACCTAATACAGACCAAAACGCTGTTAGCGTCTCTGAAATTACGCGGGATATCCCACCAGTGGAATAGTGTTGACAACAGAGGTGGGCGGGGCTACCAAATTGTTTGCAACCGCTACTATTGCGACACTGGCAAGCTGATGTCGCTATCAGCGTCACCATTACAGGTCAAGTGACCTGACCTCAAAAAAATGTTTGAGATAGCATAAGTCGCGACACTGGCAAGCTGATGCCGCTATCAGCGCTACTTTGTGAAAATTGGAAGACCGCGATGTTATTCCGCTCTTCTGCTATCGGTATTATTAAAGGGAATGTGGCACCTTCATAATGGGATTTTAACTGAAGATAGGCATATGATAGAGCATGTCGAGAAACCGATTCATCGGTATTTTATTAGTCCTAGAACTTAATTTTTGCACTTCCTTTTTAACACTGGACAGGGGTAGTTAATCATTCACTCCCGGTGCGCGGAACTTACATGCCTTTTATGTTCCATCAGAGTGTACTGAGCGGTTATTCCCAACATGCACGAAGAAGGAGGTGGAGGAGCAGATGACGGTCTTCCTGAGAGATGCCCCTTTCAGGCTGAGTGGGACAAGAAAGGTATTCCTTGAAAAAACCATCAGGATTTTCCTGGCGGTCTGGTGGTTTCTGGTGGTTTCTGGTGGTCACTCTGATGGTATGGTGGTCTGCATGGTGGTTTCTGGTGGTCATCCTGATGGTCTGGTGGTCTGCCTGGTGGCTTCTGGTGGTAATTCCTGCTGGTCTGGTGGTCAGTGTCTGATGGTCTGGCGGTTTCTGGTGGTCAATGTTTGATGGTCTGATGGTTACCCTGGTGGCCTGGTGGTCAGTATCTGAAGGTCTGATGGTTTCTGGTGGTCATCCTGATGGTGAGGTAGCCCCGTCTGTCCAATCTTGCGTATTAAAAGAAACTTAATATATATTCTTAAATCAAATACTTATGGTTCCAAATGCTGTATTTTCAAAAGAAGAAACGAAGAAGCGAATGGGTATGGGAGCAGGTAAGAGAGTTCGCTGTTATGCTCTGCACTGCCCTGCAGCGTATCCACCCCTCTCGCGCCGCGGCTCGGGGGCGCGCTGCCGGCGCCGCGTCTCCCCTCCGCGCCCGACCGCGCCTCGGGCGGTTGCGCGGGGACGGCTGCCTTTTGTATGGCCGCATTCCGTTGTGGATGGCGGGGCAGTCAGTCGCAGAAGGAAACTGGTCGAGGTGGAGTGGTCATACTGTGACGAGGAGTCCGTAAGGTATGAGGATATTTACTGTTGGGTGCATCGCTAATAGTAGGCCCTGACCGAACTGCGTTGCATTGGTTAACAATGTAAGGTAGGACTTAAGACAGAATAGGAAAGATGTGGAAAATGTGGCTCATTATTCGCGCGTTGCGTCCTCTAGTCGGGGCGGGGGTGGGGTCGACGGTCGCTATCGGAATGCGAGGATCATCCCATATATAAGGGATACACATTGTCTCCAACTGCTTTTACCGTGTGCGAGTGTTTTTTTACCGTGTGCGAGTGTTTTTTACTGTGTGTGTTTTTTTTACCGTTTTGCTGCATATGTTTTTCTTCCACTCTCTTCCTGTCGCAGGAACTTTCTTACAATTTGTATGCACTGTTTTAACCTGATGGTGTTTTATTCTGCAGTATTCTTGTATGGACGTAAAACCATACAATGCAGATACGACACGAGGAGCTGCCACCCTATCAAACATCCGAGTTATTCTGCTGCAATGCAACGCATCTCCGGCGTGAGTGAGTACCCATTCGGGCCACATTCGAATAACCCGCCCAGACTTCCTTGCTTTGACTGCTTGATTTTACTGAGAAAATTGTATTTTTGCTTGCAGCGGATCTGAAAAGCCTGGTTACGCCTCTGTTTGTAAAGGATTTATAAACATCCTGGTGATATTGTTCATATCGATGCGGTTTTCGTCTTCGACAGATACCTAAATGCTCACCGCGACTTCTGCTCACCGCAACTTCGTTAACACTGTCGTTAAAATACCCAGAGTTACATGTTACGAAGGGGGAGGGGGAATCTTTGGAAGACCACATGTAGTGGTTCGCTTGAAACCGCTGACCGCTGGCATCACAGAATGCTGGAAGCCACCATACCACCGGAAAACGACCACCAGAAACCATCCGAAAACGACCACCAGAAACCAACCGAAAATGACCACCAGAAACCATCAGAAAACGACCACCAGAAACCATCAGAAAACGACCACCAAAAACCATCAGAAAACGACCAACAGAAACCATCAGAATTCGACCACCAGAAGCCATCAGGCCACCAGAAACCACCAGGAAATGACCACCAGAAACCATCAGAAACCACCAGATATCATCAGAAACCACCAGAAGCCATCAGGGACCACCAGACCATCAGAAACCATCTGCTGATCTGTTTCAATTTCCCACAAAAACCATCAGACCACCATGCCATCAGGAAATCCTGAGGTTTTTTTCAAGGGATGTTTTGCGCGGGGTTTCCCCTTGTAGAATCTCGCGATTAAATCCGCGCGTGGCTCGTTTCGAGAACTTGGGTCCAATTTGTATGAACTTACGTCATAAAGTCACCTTTAAGGTCCGGTCCAAGACCTCATGCTACCACTCACGGATATTTTGCCGCTCTGGCTGTTATTTGATCTTACACGCGCCCCGCTGGGGTCCCTGGCATGACGCGCCCCGCTAAGGGGGCGTTTATCCCGCCCCCCACCCGCCCTTCCGTATCTCAATTCCTACGAAAGCTAAACAAAATTACGGGCGGCGTTCGAAAGCTCTGGACAAGACGAAGGAATTTTATACGAAAAATTGTTGTCATGTCAAAATTGAGGTCAGCATAGGTCAAAGAAGGTTCCATAGGCTTACAACAGAGCAGTGTACGTTTTTCTCTCTAGATCTGTCCTCAGGGTAGCTAGAGCAAATATTTATGCATCATTGGATTCCTCTTATCGCGGCAAATCGGATGATGTATAATATGACCTTGCTAGGTCAAATGGTGAAAATGACCTGACCTCGAGCTAGGTCAGGGTCACAGAGTGACCTGGTATGGTCATGTTGCATATCAATAGACTCCCCGTGACAATATAAGCACAACGAAAGCAAAATTAGAGCTTTATCGCAATTCAGTAAGAAGCTATTGGCAAAACAATCCATCTATGCTCCTGTGACCTGACATGACCTTTGAGATGTTAGATGCTCAAAAACTCAACTTTATGGTCAAGATCGTGGTAATAATAGACGGTTTGAGGATTTTCAGCTTTATCTATCCAGTATTTAGTGAAAATGAGCCTATTCTATTTTTCACCATTGACATAATGGGGTGACCAAAAATTGACCCCACCTTAGGTCATCAATATCGAAATTCCGAGACTGCATATTTCGTAGACCCTAATGATCCTATCATATTGTGAAAGTTTCAAACTGATCGGTTCGCTGATGTTCCCTGGGCGCCGCTTCAAACTCGTGATTTTAGGCTTTGAGGTCGGGTCACTTGACCTTGAATAGCTCCTTGACCTGATAGAACCTTACCTCAAAAATTTGGTCACATGTGTAAAATTGATCAGGGCTAAGGTACTGTAAGTTTCGTTGTTCTACGTCGCTTCGTTTTTTGCGTTATCTGGGGAAAACCAGGAGAGAGGGCGAATTTCGCCCCCCCCCCAGCGGGGTGCGTGTTAATAGCAAGTAGTGAGTATTAATAGACCATTAATACAGTCATGACAACTATCAACAAAAGTTTTTTTAAATCATGTCATTCTACGCTGCGCAATATCGCATGACGTACATTCTACCCTTCTGCCTAATGCGGCACGATTGTGCTCCATGTACAATAATTGTACATAGAGCAAAATAGTGCTTAATTAAGGTCAGGTAGTTAATAGATGTTAGTTACATACATTTTGGCATATGGATTTAATATCTCACAAACTTTTACCCTTACATGCTTCAACATTTGAGCTTACGTACTTTGTACATTTTTAACGTCATTTTATCCCGGTCGATGGATGTAAATGTCTGCTTTTTTCGCTCTAACACTGGTAAAGAATGGAGTTTGAGATGTAAATCATATTTCGATGTTCACTGGTTTTAAGTTTGAAAAACGACGACACAGATAAAAATATTAGATGTTTTTTTTTGGTTGTTTGGGCAAGGTGTTCCTATTTGAGTCGACTATATTATTTTAATTATATGAAGTGTAATTCCCTCGTTGTTTATATAACTGATTCAATTTGTTAAGTTGTTAGAAAGTTTTGGCCTATCGTCCAATTTTTCAATTTCTTAAATTATGTTAACGTTTATATTTGTTAAAAAGGACGCAGTTATTATTTATAGACTGATAAAAGTCCCTTCTACACCCAGTGCAAACCCGATTAAAAGGATAATTTACAGTAGTTAATTAATACCGTATACGTTTTGCCTTGTGTATATTTTCCCTACGTATGTAAGGTGTTTGTACTTAGCTGCAAGAACTTTTCCTTGCGTACTTTGGTCCGCTCCTTCCCGCATGTGAGGGCGGGCGTTACCTTATATCATGCAAAGAAATTGGGGCCCTGGTTATTGCATCTCTTAATGTTCAGTCAATTGAACCCCAGTTTATATTTTTTATTTAAGAAGCGTTTGACGCGAAGTCTCCCAATTTTGTTTAATATACCTTTAAAGCAGATAGGTATGTTTCAAACTCACGGACCATCTTGGCAGAAGACGCATATTCGATTTTACCCATTGGTGCTCTGCTCTGACAGGTCTCTGCTGGAACCAGCGTGCAGGAGGCATGAGGAGGGAATGCGAAAATGGCACCAACGGCATTTCCTGTTGTGTGACCTGGCAATGTTAGCCAATAATCATCATTTTATATGTTAGCCGAGGAAATAATCATTCATATTATACATTCATTCGCACATGTTCTTGGAGGTTTGTGGATGTGTTTTATTAATGTGCGTATTTATTTTGCCCAGAATGAATGCATAATATACATTACGAGTGATCTTAATGTATTTATTATCGACCGAGATAATTATCCCATATCAATGTACTGCAAAATATAAGAAAGCGATATTTTTATATTGCTCTTAATACCTATTGCGTCGATATTCCCAGGAATTAAAATAATATTGATTAAATGTTCAAATGAAATGTTATTGCACTATTATCGTGCAATACTGACATCACATACTGGAATATTGTATTAATTATTTAAACATTGATTCAATATTCAGATTCAATATGAGTGAAATCTGAGAAGCTAACATTGCAGCAATATCGGTCTCAATATTGTGTAATATTGGTTCCAATATTGTGTCAATATTCGTCCGAACATTGTGTCGATATTGGTCCCAATATTGTGCAAATATTGAAGTCAATGTTGCCTCAATATTAGCCTCAAAATTGCATCAATATTGGTCTGAATATTGCATCCATATTGGTCTCAATATTGCATCAATATTGGTCTCAATATTGCGTCAATATTGGTCTCAATATTGCGTCAATATTGGTCTCAATATTGCATCAATATTTGTCTCAATATTGCATCAATATTGGTCTCAATATTGCATCAATATTGGTCTCAATATTGCATCAATATTGGTCTCAATATTGTATCACTATTTGTCTCAATATTGCATCAATATTGGTCTCAATATTGTATCGATATTAAGGGCTAATGTTGGGGCAATATTTGGTATAAATATCGATGCAATATTTTGGAACAATATTGCTAAAATATTTTTAGTGGCTAACATTTCAATATTTCGGCAATATTAGGATCAATATTGCGGCAATATTTTTTAACATTTAATTTCCGTTAGGGCTGAGGTCTCGAAAGGTAAGAAGTGACCGTGTTGTATATCAAATGAAAACTAGTGACGAGACATACACGATGACCTTTGATTCAGTGTTGTAGCTTAATTAGGTCAAAAGTTATCGTCAAAATGCTGTTTTTGACCCATGGTGACCTCTGATGATCTCAGAAAGGTCAAAGGGCAGTATCGCCCCTGGGATCCATGAAAGGGTGTCCAAGAACGCTTGTCTGAGCAAATTGAACATTTACGATTATCATCTTGCAAATTTTAGCTCATAAGACAGCTTTTCCCATGCTTTTTCAATGGAAGAGGTTACCTGATGACCTGACCTCAGGTCACCAAATCGAAAAAAATCCCTAATATAAATTTTGTAGACTCCAGAAGGGTCATGAAGTGTCGTAAGTTTTAAATCGATCGGCTTAGAAATGTAGCTATGGTAGAGCTCAAAAGTTAAAGTGAGGTGACCTTGGTTGGCCTTGCCTGGTGACCTGACCTAGGGTGACCCGGGGTAATAAATTTCAGGGATGATGGGAAAATAATGGGGTAAGAGTTAGAATCCTCAACGGCGGTGCTTCCCCTCGTTTTTCTGTTGTTCAAAAAACCCATCGATTTCATCGACGGGGGACCATCGATTTCATTATTCTAGGTGGGGCACGGGTTAAGGAAGGTTTTTGGATTTTGAGGCTTTGTGTCGCGTTCCCCCGGACGTAGCTTGAATTTAAAACATGTTATGACCTCAGTTCGGCTTTTATAGGCTTTGGTAATCTCTTGTGGCATTTTCAAACGTGTTTAAACTTGACCTATGGTAATCTCGTAGTGAATTTTGCTCAACATACTCATATTTTAGCTCTTTGATAATGAAGAAGTTTAAGGCACTAAACACAAATCATTGGTGATTTTTAGTGGTGCATTGCATTGTATGGGACTGGTTCAGAGCTCAAAAGTACTCCTTAGAAGTGAAAGTAACTAGTTCAGAGTCCACATTATTTAAATGGACTATTTACAAGCCATTCTGAATCTTTTACGCCAATTTAGTGAGTTTCTAATCATTTGTCACTGCTTACACCCCCTTCAACGTCAAATTAGTTCAAAGGTTGAAAAAGGTCAAATCTGTTTTGGAAGAAAAACGTCTTGTTCAGTGTCATTTTCATGCAAATTGACTATTCATAAGAAATTTTGCATCAGTTACGCCAAGTGCCTGCTTGATCATCTGTTATTGCTTACACCCCCTTCAAGGTTAAATAAGGTCAAATTTCGAAAAAGGTCGAGTCCATGTAATATGCAAACCAAGTAGTTTAGTATCCATATCATTCAAATTGACTATTCATAAACCATTCTGCATCATTTACTCTAAGTACGATTGTTTCTTCAATTGTTATTGCTTACCCCCTTCCAAGGTAAAAAAGGTCACAGGTCGAAAAAGGTTAAGCCCGTATCGGACGCAAGTCAAATAATTCGGTGTTCATTTAATTTAGAAATACCGAATTGAAACACGCATCTGTAGTCGTTATTCGACACAGAGTTATCACTGAGGTCACACAAGGTCAAATAAAGGCCATTGAATGTCAAAAAGGCCACAAAAGGTCTAACCTGATAAAAATGAGCCTCGAAGGCTGGAAGAAAATACTCTGGGACAGTTCATGAGCAAATGATGCAAAAGAACGATAAGAGTCTGGATCATTCACGTGAAAACGGGTACAGGTGCCCAAATGACCCCAACATGCCTCCACTCTTGAGGTCATAACTCCGTGACCTTGATGGGCAGGAGAAATTCTTTGCAAGATGTCCGCAATGAATGAATCAGAGGCTATACAACATTTCAAGAAAAACTTAAGAACCTCGTTTTCAATTCTTGAAAAACCTGAGGGGGGTTGCAACACCCCCTATACGTGCAAGGTTTAAGACCCCCTATGGCGTAGATGGGAAAGAAATTGGTTGAAAAGTCCATTGCGCCCCTCTTAAATTTAGACTTTCCGTCGTCACTGGCATTAACCATACCGTGAGGTACGACGGTACAGCTTGATAGTGACACCTAGTGTCATGTTTCGGAAGTAAGAAGTAGCATTTTTAGTGCGAAAGCCATATTTTTATTATGTTACCTAAAAGTGTATTTCCAAAGGTAAAAATGCTTTTACGCGAATCTATAAATTTCACTGTACTGCGGGTCAAGGTCACCGTTCAAAAACTACGTCACGAGGTCATGACGTCAATTTTGCAGAAATACAAAAATCGAAGACAGCCAAATTGAAATATGCTAAATGGTGAACAAAAATGTAAAATATCGTTACAATCATTTAAAAAATGGCAGAACTGTAGGCTTTCAAAACAAAGCCTACACGGTGACCCCTAAAAAATGCCGGAGGCTATGTCTACCATACCAAATTTTCAAATAATTTTTTTGACGCCATGGTTAGATTCTACACCTTTGAAACCCCCTTGGCACCAATTTCGGAGAGAATAAAAAATTGAAGGGTTTTATTTTACAATATTTTAGGTCGGTTTATGGTGGAATGACCCTACTAGTCTGAATTTAATGAAAAGTTTAATTTCGATTTTTTTTACAAAATACGCTTTAAATTGGTTGGGAATTATCCAAATTTTACTATGGTGAAAATTATTTTTGTCTCCTTTTCCTAAACGTGGGTGAAAAATATATCTAAAGTCGGAGAAAGTTGGACATCCAGTGTTACCTGTTTCAATGCTAGACAATGATGGCAAAATACGAATGCAAGTGGGATGTCCAATATTGTTGAATGTGTACCAATCTCTGTATTTTTGGAAAGCTTGACTCTTTTTATGTCCAAACTAACCGTCGGATTAGTAAAAAATGTCTTAGGAATAAAATAATATAAGACTATACTGGACATTCTTCCTAACCACTTTCAATTTTTGGTCTCCAAATAAGTTGGAACGTTTTTACTGCTACCTAGTGACGTCGATTGGCGCACGGAAATGTACAAATTAGGACACGGCAGAAAATTCTAGGCACGAAAAAATACAAAAAGTTCCTGCGACTTTTTGCGTTTCTTGGAGAAACGTTTGTATTTTTACCGCAATGCGCCTGGCCGGCGCGGCGCCCATGCAGCCACAATGACAGAAAGGCCACTGAGGTTGTGGAGTAATAGACTTTTTGGCGATAATTACGGCTGAACGTAGGTGGTGTCACCAAAGGCAGATGCAGGGAGGGGGGCAAGTGGGGGCACTCCCCCTTTGATTGATCTTCATCGCTCCCTGTAAGTCCGATGCCGCCCCTTAAAATGTCACTTCTCATCCCTTTCCCCTAAGATGCGAGTATGGGGAGAGGGGTATCGACCCATACGATAAAATTTTGCGTACGCTTGATAATTTAAGGTTCCATCTGATGGTTTTACGCCCCCAAAAATTGGCAACCTAACTTGGTCATAATGTTGATTACTATTACCCCCACGCAAACCCCAACGGGCGTTTTTCTAATCCTCTTGGTTTCCGATCTCAGGGGGGCACTTTGGGACCTCTGCAACTGTGTTGACGCCAGACCCCTCTCCACTGCGCATGTTAATTGGAACGTAGATTTCAGTGTTAGGCTATGAAATGAGACACGATATTCATATATCATAACAAGTTATTACTGCATTAATTGAGACCCGTTTAAGTTATTAGGGCTAATTTGGAAAATGATTTTGGGGGCACTTAAGGACCTGGTCCTCTACACGTGTTAAGTCCAAATTTGAATAGTGTGAAATGTTGTCCTTTCATCATTAGCCAACTGATTCCCAGCGAAACTAATAAAATTCACTCATGGATTCTATCGTTAGGAATAAATTCGGGCTAAAAGTGGAAAAGTTCCCACCGTGCGATGGAAGGTGGCCACGACTTCTGCCGGCCGCGCACAGAAGCACAGGGGTGCAAGACTGACCAAAACCTTCACTCACGAGGTTTGATGAGTAAGACGCGGAAACTGCGACGTCCAGTTAAAGGACGGCCAGCAGCCACAGGCAAACGGGAGGGGGGGGCAGCTGAGGTCGATGTTCAATCTTTTGAAACGTGCTGAGCGCATGCACCATTACCGCCTACCTGCAAACGCACCATGAACGGGCCTTTGAAATGCTTCCCACTTTCGCTGGCATCAATATCGGAGTTCGGTTCGGAGTGAAAGTGTGGCAACACGAGTCAGGTGCACTCCACTTGGCCTGGCAGTGCCGCGCTACACCCGCTCGGCTGGTTCGGTTGTATTGTGGGCATCCCAGGAGGCCCGCGCGGCAGTCACAGTAAAAACACCCCACCGGCCCCAGTGGAATACGATTCAGTTGAGCGTTTGTGTCGACACATGCAGGTGCCTAGAGGTTTCAGTCACGCACAACACATCGCCATATGCAAGAGTTATCAAAAGCTAGCTAGCAAACAAGTTATAGAACGCTCAGTGGCAGAGCACGCAACTGCGCAGCTGAGCTCCGTCCGGATGCCTACCAGACTATCAAATACTGGTAATGGCATCTCAGTGGGCAGAGCACATGGCTGGGCTAAATTCGGGACGTTGCACCGTCTCTCAGTCTCTTGCCAACGACACTCAGACAGACGCCCGCATAACAATCGCCACTCTTTGGCCAGTTCAAACAAGTCGCCACAGAGTCGAGCGAAGCGGAAAGGCGAGTGAGAAGCTAAAAAAAACACAGCACACTGAGGCGGGGCCATCACAAGCGGCCAGCAGCGCCGTCAGCGGTCACAGGGACCCGGCCAGCGGCGGTACGCGCTCCAGATATAAGTACCTACTCAACAACCAATCACCGTCGCGCCAAAATCACCACCACGCCATAGTATGCGACACCTCATACAGCCACACACATACATACAGAAAATGCCTGAACAACCGCGATCAGACGGGATACCGTTTTGCACCGTGTTTGGAAGATTTTCATCGAGGATGACTGCTCCACACACAACAAAGACAGCAAGATGCTGATTGTGTCGATGGCAGGAGAGATGAAACTTCCAAGGTCCGTGATTACAAACTGACATCTACGGTGTTCAAGGCAGATGAGGGGCTAACAACAGGTTCCTACTCGCCGTTGGACCAATCACTCACTAGCACGGCGAGGCAGGGTTAAGTTGAATCAGAGGAGCCGACTGTCCTGCGTGCAAAAAGCCGTATCATCGCGAGATTATTTTCAGCAGGCATTCAACGGAGGATGATAAAAAGGGCGCACGTTCCCAAAGTTTATGATATTCTCGTAGCACCCCGGTAAAAACGTGAACACGTCTTTAGGTGTCAAGAGAGGGTTCCTACCTCAGCTCCCAAGTACAGTCTCCCCCGAGGTGTGAGAGAGGATTCCTACCTCAGCTCCCAAGTACAGTCTCCCCCCGAGGTGTCAAGAGAGGGTTCCGACCTCAGCTCCCAAGTACAGTCTCCCCGCGCGGTGTCGAGAGAGGATTCCTACCTCAGCTCCCAAGTACAGTCTCCCCCCGAGGTGTTGAGAGAGGATTCCTACATCAGCTCCCAAGTACAGTCTCCCCCCGAGGTGTCAAGAGAGGGTTCCGACCTCAGCTCCCAAGTACAGTCTCCCCGCGCGGTGTCGAGAGAGGATTCCTACCTCAGCTCCCAAGTACAGTCTCCCTCCGAGGTGTCGAGAGAGGATTCCTACCTCAGCTCCCAAGTACAGTCTCCCCCGAGGTGTTGAGAGAGGATTCCTACATCAGCTCCCAAGTACAGTCTCCCCCGAGGTGTCAAGAGAGGATTCCTACCTCAGCTCCCAAGTACAGTCTCCCCCGAGGTGTTGAGAGAGGATTCCTACATCAGCTCCCAAGTAGTCTCCCTCCGAGGTGTCGAGAGAGGATTCCTACCTCAGCTCCCAAGTACAGTCTCCCTGCGCCGCACTCTTCCGATTTCATCATATAACACCACGCCACGGCCGAAAGCCCAAAAGGGCCACACGTACGTTCCCCGGCGTGGAATCTATTCCAACAAGTAGCATTTTCTGTGGGTGATGCTGGTCATTTAGACATGCCAACTCATTTTCGGTAATTTTTGTGCCATTAACAAATACAATCATCATTTTCCTTATTCACAGAGCTTGTTATATCCTACAAATTATTCGCCCAGCCTCAAGTTCGGTTTTGCCGAGAATTGTACGAACATTAAATTTGTCTACAAGTCATGGGTACATCATTCTGTTTGAAAATAACTTGGATTGATCTCTGATCTCATATATTCATAAATGTATTATGTTGTTTATAGTGCGTCATTCGTCAGCAGGAGGACTGCTAACGCCCTCCGGGTGCCACACCAGGAAACTGGAACGCCAAGATTTGCGCCCGGGGACATGTTCCAGCACCCAGAATAGCTAATAACGCTTTTAATCGGGATGCTTTGAAAATTTCTGCAATTTTAGCCCCATAGACCACCTTTGATTACCATCGGAAAAAGCGACGTCATACATAAACATACAACCAGGGCGGATGTAGTCCCCACACTCCAGCGGCGGCCCGGCACCAGTCCCGTCATCACAGTCCCGACATTGCAGTCGGGAGATCTGTCCCACTGGGCAGAGTCTGTCCCGGCGACCCACACATAAGGCGCGGCGACAACACTCTGTCGTTCAATACGACAAGCCTATGGAGCCAAACAAAGACGACTAATCGCTTAAACTAACACAGCAGACAGATGAACGCCTTTCGACAAAAATTGTCTTCTTCAACATCTATGGCATGAGGGATGAGGAACCCGTCACCAAGACATGCAGCAGTTTCATCGTTTGGATTTTTGTGCAAAATTATCGTGCGACAGAACTATAAAGGCACCGTTTTTGAGGATATTCAAATAATGTTTCTTGAATTATTCTATAATGTATACAAGCAAGCTTCGATGTGAGACAATCTAGACTTATCATTGTTCTAAATAATGTTCTATTTTTATTTTCTCATCATTATTGTTTTTTATTATTATCATATTAAACTATTATTATTTCTCTCCCTTTGCTTAACCAACTCCTAATAGAGCCGCAGATTTTGCCCATTTCATGAAGTCTAACCTAAGGTTAAAAGTATCATTTTAGCTATATGTGCTGCTTCTGTAGCTTTCTTATTATCTTTGTATTTACAAACGAGATAATGAGAAAGAAATAATAAGAATTTAATATAATAATAATAAAACAACAAAAATGATGATAAAATAAAAATAGAACATTATTTAGAACAATGATAAGTCTAGAATGTCTCATATCGAAGCTTGCTTGTATACATTATAGAATAATTCAAGAAGCATTATTTGAAAATCCTCAAAAACGGTGTCTTTATAGTTCTGTCGCACGATAATTTTGCACAAAAATCCAAACGATGGAACTGCTGCATGTCCTGGTGACGGGTTCCTTATCCCTCCTGCCATAGATGTTGAAGAAGACAATTTTTGTCGAAACGCGTTCATCTGTCTGCTGTGTTGGTTTAAGTGATAATATCTGTGTTTAATATCTGTAATATCTGTATTTAAGTGATATATCCCAAACCGTTCTGGAGCTATGTAAATTCAAGACTGAAAGTAAGGCCTAAAATTGAGGATTTGTACGATTCCGAAGGTGCACTACAAAGCTCTGATGAAGAAAAGGCTAAACTCTTGAATACATACTTTCAATCAGTATTCACACTTGAGGACACATCAATAACTCCGGATTTCGAAAACAGATATCACGGCCCTCCAATCACTGCCATAGAAATAGACGCCCAGCTAGTTCTCAGCCTTCTGAAGAATATCAAGGTAAATAGCGCAGCAGGACCAGATAAAATTCCAGCACGCGTCTTACAGGAGGTGGCAGATGACATCGCCCAACCACCTGCTTGTTTCTTTCGTATGTCGCTGGACCTAGGGGTTCTGCCCACTGCCTGGAAACTAGCATCAGTGGTTCCCATTTTCAAGAAAGGCGATAAACAGAAACCTGAGAACTACAGACCCTAAGTCTTACCTCCATTCCGTGCAAAATCATTGAGTCTCTGATTAGGGACGGCCTACTTCGCTTTTTGCTGGAAAGGAACCTACTCTCTAACCACCAACATGGTTTTCGTCCTGGTCGATCTTGCGACACCCAACTACTACAAGTAATTGATGATTGGTCAAGAAGTTTTGAAGAGGGGAAGCCCACCGATGCAGTGTATTTGGATTTTTGTAAGGCTTTCGACACGGTTCCCCATCAGAGACTGCTGCAAAAGCTAAACTGCTACGGTGTGGCTGGAAAGCTCCTGGCCTGGATTAATGACTTGTTGTGCAACCGCCAGCAGCGTGTTTCCATAAATGGATCTGCGTCTAACTGGGTCCCAGTTTCCAGCGGAGTACCACAATGATCTGTGCTGGGCCCGTTACTCTTTTTAGTGTATATCAATGACCTTCCTGATCGACTATGTTTCTCTACAAGGATGTTTGCTGACGACACAAAGATCTACTACCCCGTCAGTGGCCCTAGTGATGCAGCAAAACTCCAGGTGGACATCAACGAGGCTGTCAAATGGTCCGACGAATGGCTCATGCCATTCAACGAAAACAAATGCAAGATTCTTCACGTTGGTGCGAAAAGCATAGGACAGAAGTACACGATTAGGGGAGCACACTCGTAGAGGCAACACAAGAAAAGGACTTGGGTGTCTGGGTCGACACATAGCTCAAATTCAAGCAGCAAGCTGCGGCAGCAGTGGCGAAATCGAACCAAATTTTAGCTGTCATAAAAGATCGTTTTGCAACATCAATGAAGTTACATTGCCGGTACTTTTCAAGACTTTAGTTCGCCCTCATCTGGAGTATGGGAACATAACATGGGGACCATTCTCTCGTGAAGATCAGAAGCGGGTAGAAAAGGTGCAGAGAAGGGCAACAAAGCTCATTCCAGAACTCAGGGAGCTACCATACTGTTCGAGACTGGAGAAATTAAAAATTCCATCCCTCTACTATCGAAGACGACGCGGGGACATGATTCGTGTGTATCAGCTGCTGCATGACTTTATGGACATGGGAGCTACTAAAATCCTCGTATTGGACGCCAGAAGACATACCCGTGGACACCAATGGAAGCTCATCAAACCCTATGCGTCATCAAGGGTACGAAGAAACGCATTTGGAGTGAGGGTGATAAATGATTGGAATAGTTTGCCAGCTGACGTGGTAGATGCCCCTCATTGAATGCTTTCAAATCTAGACTCGATAACCACTGGGCAACTATTCAATACGTGATACCAGACGAAGATAGGTAGCGGCTGTCTTACCAGAAGCGCCTATTTTGGAAAAGGGGTTTAACTTTGCAGGATGTAATATGTACGCGCAGTCTCCATTTGTCGTGCATATGAGTTTTTTTAACTGTTCGATGTATGGCATTAGGTCAAGGCCGAACCCCACAGGCCAGGTGCCTCAATGTTCCGAATATATTATTATTATTATTATTATTATCTGTCAACCACTGTTATACAAAAGACGACTAAATAATACCAATCGGTCGGCCTCTGCAAAGAACACATCGACAGCTATGCTAAAGGCTAACAGAAGCCACACTCAGAATCGACCGGCTGATCAAAGGCTGTGCCGGCGCGGAGCGGTGAGGATAAAAAACAGGGACAACGATACACACAGCAAGCAGGGGTGCCTGCTGGCACGAGCTTCGACTCCCCGAGAAGGCTGGATACACATGACTACGAGCTAGCATGCAGGAGGACGGGCACCAACCGCACCACCTGGTGGGGGGGGGTGGGCGGACTCGGGCCTAGGGGATGAGAGTCATGGGTCAATGCTCTTTTCCCTAAATACGCAATTGCTGCAGAGGAGGGAAGGAAATAGGCTAGCGACAAGCAAGGCCACCCATACGGATATAACAGACAGCGGCAGGGCTACCCTTTCAGGTTGATTCGCGACTCCCAGGCTCATCGTTGCGACATTTCAGTGCCAAAGGCGAAGACAGGTAAAAAAGCAAGGTACACCAGTTTGAATAATATACTTTCTTACTTGACAGGGTAAAATTTCGAATCCTAGATGTGAAATACACTTAGATTAGATTATCGAATTGACATTCGATGTCTGGCTACTCTATAACTGAGAATTTGTGATTTGACCAGCCTGATTGTGATGTGGGGTTGTGCCCGAATATATAATCATGTGTATTTTACGTCTAGGATTCAAGGAGACAGGCCAGTATACACCTTGTCAACTTATAATCATGCTCCTCGCCTCAGCTCTCCAAAACCTATCATACTTTTTGCATGGCGCAAAACGAGTACCCCTGAATATCTCAGCCATTCACACTTGAAACCAAAGACGATATTTTCACCGGGTCCTCAGTCTTGCAGTCACGCGCTAGGTCTAGGAAAAACATTCATCCACGTCACCTCGGAGAAGCACACAGCTTGTATAAAATCGAGCGGCGTGCTCAGCTAGCGGTGGCCGTCCTGATCAGCAGCAGGCGCCGCTCCACAGCTCGGAAGGTAGGCCGCAGGTCCGGGTCGGCATCCCAGGCCTGCGGCAGCACCACCCAGTCAGCCCGGCCCACCTGGGACGCAGACACAGGGTACGGACACAGGCCCAGGGTGCAAACACAGGCCCAGGGTACGGACACCGCCCCGTCAGCCCGGCCCACCCGGGACGCAGATACCGGGTACAGACACAGACACAGGCACAGGGTGTAGACACAGACACGGTACAGACAAGTCCGGGTACAGACACAAGTCCGGGTACAGACACACGCCCAGAGTACAGACACAGGTCCGGGTACAGACACACGCCCAGAGTACAGATACAGGCCCGGATACAGACACAGACCCACCGTACAGACACAGGCCCGGGTACAGACAGAGCCCGGGGTGCAGACACAGGGCACAGACACAGGCCCACAGTACAGACACAAGTCCAGGGTGCAGACACAGACCCGAGGTGCAGACACAGGGTACAGACACAGGCCCACAGTACAGAATAAAATCCAGGGTACAGACACAGAACCACAGTACAAACACAAGTCCAGGGTACAGACACAGACCCCGGGGTGCAGACACAGGGTACAGACACAGACCCACAGTACAGACACAGGTTCAGGGTAAAGACACAGGCCCACAGTACAGACACAAGTCCAGGGTGCAGACACAGACCCGAGGTGCAGACACAGGGTACAGACACAGACCCACAGTACAGAATAAAATCCAGGGTACAGACACAGAACCACAGTACAAACACAAGTCCAGGGTACAGACACAGACCCACAGTACAGGGGAAAATAATACTTTGGTAAGGCACGGATTCTTACGCAGTGGGCTTTCAGACAATTATCGATTTTCCGCCGTGCGCCATACGAGTACTAGAAAATTTACGCATCATAAGAAACATGTGGAATTTTTACGCATTTTCGTAAAGATCAAGTAAATACACTTTGGCTATAGATTTTATTTTTCCTTGACAATTCTGTAACACTTTCCACGGAACCATTCCCGAATCAAATAACTCTTTATCGATCCTTAACACTGTTGGAATCTACCAACGATTTCAAAATAGTCCCATCTTAAGTTACATATTTTTGTTTACTTTATACCCAAAAGTGTTGGGGAAACGCAGAGGACTTCGAGTGGTTCACTCTGAATGTTGTTAAGGCCATGCCGCCACTCTGCTCTGTACGCATCTTTACATTATGTGTTCTGGGATGGAAAATTTACGCATATGGCCGGAGCTCCCAAATCTTACGCCGTGGTTTCTCGGCGCAAATAAACTTTTATTTTCCCCTGCCACAGTACAGACACAGTCCAGGGTACAGACACAGGCCCAGTGTGCAGACACAGGCCCAGTGTGCAGACACAGAGAACATACACAGGCCCAGTGTGCAGGCACAGGGAACAGACACAGGCCCAGTGTGCAGACACAGGAGAACATACACAGGCCCAGTGTGCAGGCACAGGGAACATACACAGGCCCAGTGTGCAGACACAGAGAACATACACAGGCCCAGTGTGCAGACACAGAGAACATACACAGGCCCAGTGTGCAGAAACAGGGAACATACACAGGCCCAGTGTGCAGGCACAGGGAACAGACACAGGCCCAGTGTGCAGAACAGACACAGGCCAGTGTGCAGACACAGAGGGAACATACACAGGCCCAGTGTGCAGACACAGGGAACATACACAGGCCCAGTGTGCAGACACAGGAGAACATACACAGGCCCAGTGTGCAGGCACAGGGAACAGACACAGGCCCAGTGTGCAGAAACAGGGAACATACACAGGCCCAGTGTGCAGGCACAGGGAACATACACAGGCCCAGTGTGCAGAAACAGGGAACAGACACAGGCCCGGTTCGGTGTCCCACACCTGCCGCGTAAGGTATATCATGACACACCTAAGCAGACGATACATGAGGGCGATGAGGCCAGAGTTAATGTTAGGAATATAATGCCAGGGCATCCTCCCTACAGGCCCTGGTGAACTGACATGTGCTGGGTTGCGCATGGTCCAGGTTAATCTGTGGTGGAGATCGCCGCGCAGTTTTTCCATTGTGTCGAGCCTTTCCACACATGAATCAGAACATGTCATCATGATATGGATCCCCAATATCCAAAAATATACGCAGCCGGAAATACTGTCCGGATAACGCAAAATATCCGGACAGTAGTGAGTTGAATTCGAATGATAACACTGGTGAACAGCCAAAATGGATCCGCCATGTGAGCAAATGTTTCGACATATTTCGATAGCGCTGATTTCAAATTAGTAATTGTTTTTTGCTATTGGACCTAATTTATTCCCCCAGAGTATACCATACCAGAGTATAGCCCCTACGCTTTCCACACACCTTCATTGGCATAGTCTTTTGTTGAAAAATGTAGATCAAGGATGTTAAGAATCCGGATTATTTGCACCCAAAAAATGCAGCTTATCACAATAAGTGTGAATTTATTGCAACGGAAGAATACCTCGCATTCAAGTGCATGAACATTGTTCATTGAACAAGGCTTGTGCACGGTCGCACAAGCTCGCCGGTATTGTAGACCGAGTGATGACATGACATTATAGAATGAGGATTTTATGTCAAGGTCACCTCCCTTGAAGGTCAAGTCCAAGTAAAAGGTCACAGGCCAAGGTCATAACACCGTTTTCAAGGCCATTGACCCTAGTGCCTTCGGTCGAACGACGTCACCTAATATGACGTATATTATGTTATGACGCCAAAGGCCAGGTCACTCAATCTTGAGTTCAAGGTCGCAGGTCCAGGTCAAAGGTCATGGATAAAGGTCAAACCTGATTTCCCGCCCGACGGTTGCCATAGTGCTAGTATATGTTATAGGTAAAATGTAATATTTTGACGTCAACGGTCAATGACCTTGGACCATCTTGACCTAACAGTTCCAGAGAACATTGCATGGGTGCTTTTCTCCATTAATTTACGTCACTTTCACTCCATATCCAGCTTTAGCGCATAATCACGGCGTTTCCCAATGGACACCCTGCACAGACTCTGACCTATATGACCTCGTTTTACCTTGAAAATATCGACCTAGGTCTATGAAAATTAGGTGTAAGGTGATTACCCTAGTCCCCACAAACACCCAAACAGACCTTTTTCTAGTCCTCTTGGTTTTTGTGCTATCAATGTCACTGTTGCCAAGTAGGTATACACAGATACGACAAACAAACATATTAGATCTCAAAACTCTGCTCTGGTACATTTCTGCTGACAGAATAGTGTTCAGCGCGACAAATTACCCGAATCATGGAATATTTTATATTGCATCCATGACAAAAGTTCAATTTTGTTCAACGGTGTAAGTGGGCGTAACGCTGGTATCTAGTGAGCAATTGAAATTTCCTCCGAATCGATTCGACATGTGGATAAAAAATGTCTTAGTACTTTCCCAGTACTTATTAGTTCGAGGATCCGGCGATACGCTGTGACCACTTCACGCTTTAGTCACAAAACACATATCTATTTCTCGGCACACAGCATAAGCTTTTGGTTACAAATATAATACATTTTCCCCGCTTAGGATCCTTCCATTCAACATGGCCAAAATATCAAACACATTGACGGATATTGCAAAAAAAACACCAAATACAGGATTGTTGTGAAACATAAATATACAAGTTTCTTGACGAGAGAGAGAGAGAGAGAGAGAGAGAGAGAGAGAGAGAGAGAGAGAGAGAGAGAGAAAGAGAGAGAGAGAGAGAGAGAGAGAGAGAGAGAGAGAGAGAGAGAGAGAGAGAGAAAGCGAGCGAGAGAGAGAGAGAGAAAGCGAGCGAGAGAGAGAGAGAGAAAGCGAGCGAGAGAGAGAGAGAGAAAGCGAGCGAGAGAGAGAGAGAGAGAGAGAGAGAAAGCGAGCGAGAGAGAGAGAGAGAAAGCGAGCGAGAGAGAGAGAGAGAAAGCGAGCGAGAGAGAGAGAGAGAGAGAAGCGAGCGAGAGAGAGAGAGAGAAAGCGAGCGAGAGAGAGAGAGAGAAAGCGAGCGAGAGAGAGAGAGAGAGAGAGAGAGAGAGAGAGAGAGAGAGAGAGAGAGAGAGAGAGAGAAAGCGAGCGAGAGAGAGAGAAAGCGAGCGAGAGAGAGAGAGAAAGCGAGCGAGAGAGAGAGAGAAAGCGAGCGAGAGAGAGAGAGAGAGAAAGCGAGCGAGAGAGAGAGAGAGAGAAAGCGAGCGAGAGAGAGAGAGAGAGAAAGCGAGCGAGAGAGAGAGAGAGAAAGCGAGCGAGAGAGAGAGAGAGAGAGAGAGAGAGAGAGAGAGAGAGAGAGAGAGAGAGAGAGAGAGAAAGCGAGCGAGAGAGAGAGAAAGCGAGCGAGAGAGAAAGCGAGAGAGAGAGAGAAAGCGAGCGAGAGAGAGAGAGAGAAAGCGAGCGAGAGAGAGAGAGAGAGAGAGAGAGAGAGAGAAAGCGAGCGAGAGAGAGAGAGAAAGCGAGCGAGAGAGAGAGAGCGAGAGAGAGAGAGAGAGAGAGAGAGAGAGAGAGAGAGAGAGAGAGAGAGAGAGAGAGAGAGAGAGAGAGAGAGCGAGAGAGAGAGAGAGAGAGAGAGAGAGAGAAAGCGAGCGAGAGAGAGAGAGAGAGAGAGAGAGAGAGAGAGAGAGAGAGAGAGAGAGAGAGAGAGAGAGAGAGAGAGAGAGAGAGAGAGAGAGAGAGAGAGAGAGCGAGAGAGAGAGAGAGAGAGAGAGAGAGAGAGAGAGAGAGAGAGAGAGAGAGAGAGAGAGAGAGAGAGAGAGAGAGAGAGAGAGAGAGAGAGAGAGAGAGAGAGAGAGAGAGAGAGAGAGAGAGAGAGAGAGAGAAAGCGAGCGAGAGAGAGAAAGCGAGCGAGAGAGAGAGAGGCGACACAGTGCCACACGGGCGACACAATGGCACGGGGGGCGACACGGGGGGGCAGAGGCGACACGGGGGGGGCAGAGGCGACACGGGGGCCCACAGAGGCGACACAGTGGCCCACAGAGGCGAGCTTACACGCGCTGTCACACCTCCAACAAGCGAGCTGCTCAGACCCACCTCCTTCATGATCTGGTAGACCTCGGGCGGGCACCACTCCGGCGCCTCCATGCGGTACCCGCCAGCCACGTAGCGCACCACGTCCGTCAGCGGTATGCGCGGGTAGGGCACGCGGCCGAACGAGTAGATCTCCCACAGAAGCACGCCGAAACTCCACATGTCCGACTTGTTGGAGAATTTCTGCCGGCCACACGGCGCGCAGCAGGGTCAGAGCCCACAGGCGCGGTAGCGCGGGCGGGCCAACAATCACCCACCACCCGCCTAGGTCATTTGTTGAAAAACACATTCATCGATGCAACATCGAAACAAGAGACGTTAGAAAAGTATAATGCTACCTCTAAACCTGGTTTACATGTTCAATTTCAACCGGTAACTTGTATTACCAGTAAAACGCATACGGGGACGAAAACAAGCAGGAACCTGCTTACAAAGAACTGACAGCTCAAACACTGGAAAATATTCAGTGCAATGGACCATCGATAACGTGCTATTTTCGTTTCCTGTATGACTATTACCAATGATAAGGCCGTGTTGTGGAACAATTTTTCTGCAGATAAAATAAGTTTATTTTTTCTACATTACGCTCAACCTCACTTAGAATCTCTGAATCATTTGCCTGGGTAAAAATACTAAGGAAGGAAAAATACACAAGAATAAAAATACTAAGGAAAATGGCCCCACTGGCTGTGCAGTTTCAATTGTTTTCTTTCTTCTTATTGTCCCTCGTTTCCGATTTGAGGAAGAAAAGTGCCGAACTCAGGCATCAGGAGAACTCTTGTTGAACCGTCCTCACGGCTAGTAGGAGCTCCACAGAGCGTCATATTTATTTTCACCGTATATATACAAAAAGCAAGCAAGGGAGCTGCAAAAATCTATGGTAGCAAAAGGATCAAAGTTTCGGAAACATATCGCTAGGTGGCAGGAGAAGAGAAATACGAATTAAGTATGAGAACATTATGCAATTTGAAGGACACTGGATTCAGAAGGTCGTTGACGTAAATCCAAACCTATTCATACGTTACCATCCAATGTCATCATAATAAATCATGCATACAAACATCATAAATCAACTTTATTGCGGCCAAGAAGCATCCTAAACGTAGGAACGTCCCACCGACTCACGCTTTCCTTGAGCGCCTCTGGCGCCGTCCACTTGATGGGGAACTTTCCGCCCTCCTGGTTGAAGCGTTCCTCGCGCGCCAGGCCGAAGTCGGAGATTTTAGCGTCGTCCGTGTCCGAGATGAGGACGTTGCGGGCCGCCAGGTCACGGTGCACCAGCCGCTTGGACTCCAGGTACGCCATTCCGGCACAAGTGTCACTGTCGACAGCAGCGCAGCCCTCTCACACCCTCACCGAGACTAGCACAGCGCCAGTGCTATTACAGACAAGGTAAATGTCCTGCAAGTTAATTCACTTCTCGACTCAATACAGCAGGTCGACAAGTCGATAACACCCTCATGTCGTTGATATCGGTGTATTTTTTGTCAGGGGGCTATTGATGGAGCTGATGACGATTTTCGTATTCATTTTCCTCCCTGACATACGGTTTGAAAATTACAGCCTCAGGCATTTTGACCATACCCACTTGCATGCCTTTTTTAAAGACGAAATTTTACCTGTATGCTTCTACAAATGCCATAAAAACTTGATCTAGGTATCTTAAGGATGAATTCGAAATTCTGGGTCATTCGAAATATAATTCAAAAAATTAAATTTTAAATATGCTATACATTGTTCAATTTTTCAAAATCTATAAGAACTATTTTCCTATGACTTATTGAGGCTCATATTACTCCTTATACTTTTCTCTGTAAGATTCAGTAATAAAAAGAATGGAGATTTTAACAGAAAACGAGATCTGAGCTCCCAAACGTCCCGATCCCCACTTTTGTGAGGTTCGTGCGCCAGCGCGGCCCGCCATCGCTGCAACTATCAAACGTCTCTGGTCGCGAAAAAGGTGTCAATGCTGAAATTGGTCGGACATGGTGGTAAGGATGGATTTAAAACAATACATTGTAATCAATGTCCCATTCCTTAACACCCGCACTGAAGAGGCGTCCGACACTTACGCGCACTGGAGGGGGACTGGCAGGCCCCCTGAGCTCTCGGAAACTACGAGGCTTAGAAAAACTCCGGTTGGGGACTGGGTGGGAACTATTAAAATCTATCTTATGACCGATCTTAATTAACCTTTGTCAGTATCGTCAAGTTCAAACGAGGCCATAAAGGTCAAGTATTAGCCGTGCTGGGTATTCATCCGGAAATGCCGTGATTAAGCGCAAAGAAGTCCAGAATGCACTAAAAACAGACCAAGGTCATGGTGAGAACGCCCCAAGAAATGTAAACTTAATTTTTTGGGTTAAGGTCATTCAAGGTCATTGACCTATGACGTCACAATATGATACATTCCCTTTAATTACACCATGACTAGCACCATAGTAACCGTTGGACGGGAAATGAAGAGTGAACTTTACCCATGACATTTTACTTTGACCTGTGACCTTGACCTTTACATTGAGTTATCTTAACTATGACGTCGTAGCATAATATACGTCATGCTGGGTAACGCCATGCGACCGGAAGCACCGGGCCAATGACTTTGAGAATGTTGGTATGGCCTTGAATTGTGACCTTGGCCTTCATGAGGGGTGAACTTGACATATAATCTCGTTTTATATGACGCTATAACGTTGCCGGATGGTCTTTGATGCACGCAAACTGGTGCAACCGCGCGATCGCAGCGATCCCAAAATAAAGGGTTTAACTTTGAAAGCCTATAATTGCAAAATGGGCGGCCGATTTTCGAGGTTATTTGACCAATCGACGTGCCATTGAGTATTCTCAAAAGTAGCGAAATAAGATTTTTTGGCCACAAAGGGTTCTTTGGCCACCTAAAAAAGTAGGTGGGGCCTCCGAGGCCCCCTTCAGTGTGCTTTTTAACACGCGCTGGTATGAGGCCCCGGGTCACCTTTACTGGCAGGAGGTACCCATGCCCTTACGATCTCAGCAACCATGCTTGGAAGGGAACACGGAAAGCAGTGTTCCATTGCTTGCCTTGATCTCTACCAAAAATGCTTCAACAAAAAGTACTCGAATTAGCTACTGAGCTCAGAAAATGTTTCGATAAGGCAGGCGCGAGAAAAGGAACATTGAAGATTCAAAAGTTGGTACCGGTTAATTCAAAGACCTTTATCGTTCATGAGCTCTCAAATGATGAGGGACAGAAGGTTTGATTTTAAAATTGAATCTGTGAAGTTCAATGGCACAATGCGATGGAGTCGTTCTTCCAATCCGTGGGTCAGATCTTAAATAAAGCAGCATGTCTTAATCTTATATGTTCGAAAAGCAGTAGTCGGCGTGGACGCTATGTGGCTTTGTGTTTGTGATGTGTGGTTTCTAATCTAAATTGAACTGGGATACATGAAACATCTTCCGGGTATGGGTAGAAAAAGAAAACTATCTAAAACAAACCTAAGACAACAGTAGTAATCGGCTTCTGACGCATTATCCTCCCACTGCATTTTCCAGCAATCAATGCACCAGAGTGTCGGAATTGTTCCAAATGTTCCGGTAATACGCTCAGTTTTTTTTTCGGAACGGCTCAAATTGTTCTGTTAGCAATAGTAGCCTCCACACCACATCTTGTTCATTCGCAATGTCACCGAAGCGCAGTCTTGCCCAGTTCTCCCCTCCCCGTTACCCCACTTCCAACCGGACGCGTCTGTGCGGCGTGCCGACTGCAGGCTGAGTGGCCGGCGACGGTGTTGGGCTTGGTCTGCGGTGCTCGTTACTGATTTTGCTCTGTAGTCTCCATTCTTTTTATTGGCGTTATATGTAGTTTAAGCAATGCTCTTTCACATGAAGTAGTTTTGAAGTCAATAAAAACATATTAAATATCTATTTTTTTATTTTGTCCAACTTGTTCCCAGTACGGCTGCTGGAGTCGGAGTCTCACTAAAGTCCTCAAGGGACTTGTCACGGAGACCCCGACCCCACCACCCGAACGAGCAACTCCCACAATGAAGGGATAATTTAGAATCCAAAGTTTAACGTCCCACAAAGCAATGTTTATCTTTGCAAAAGTTTGGAGTTATATTTTATACATATTCGTGCCAATTAATATAATTAAACTTACATATTTGTATTGTTCAGTATTTTGTAATTATTTTCTTTTAACCTCTTGAAGGAATACCTTTGATTTAAATGGCTAAAAACTCAAGCGAAAAGTCCGATGCACGCGTCCGATGCTGGATTACCCGAGGCTATAACTCGGAAACCATTATCCGGACGAGACTAAAAATACCACAGTCGTTTTCAGTGCCACTGAGAACCCTAGTCTCAAATTTTCATGAAAATCTGAGATATGAGGGTGTTATTTCAACCCATCGATTTGTCGATTTGTCGTGGAATGCCCCAGGTAGGTCTTCATCACACCATGAACAATTTGCCTGGGTAAAAATACTAAGGAAGGAAAAATACACAAGAATAAAAAATAATAAGGAAAATGGCCCAACTATATAATCTCAGCGTATCAGCGCCATTTTGCATCCAGGATTCGAAGGGGCAGGTTGTCAAACATCTTATCAACTTATAATCATGCTCCTTTGCTTAGTACCGCGAAATCTATGAAGTTTCGATTGAAGTTGAAAGCCGTGATCGGTATTTCTGGTCGTCACGGTAATGAGTTAGAAGCCACAAGTTGAGTGATCACTGTTTGGTGTTTACGGGCTACTAAGGTCATTTTGGTGTGATCCCTGTTCAGCCCTGGCCGCGGTGAGTGATCCCTGTTCATCCCCGGCCTCGGTGAGTGATCCCTGTTCCACTCTAGCCTCGGTGAGTGATCCCCTGTTCCACTCTGGCCTCGGTGAGTGATCCCTGTTCCACTCTGGCCTCGGTGAGTGAGCCCTGTTCAGCCCTGGCCTCGGTGAGTGATCCCTGTTCCACTCTGGCCTCGGTGAGTGATCCCTGTTCATCCCCGGCCTCGGTGAGTGATCCCTGTTCAGCCCTGGCATCGGCGAGTGATCCCTGTTCCACCCTGGCCTCGGTGAGTGAGCCCTGTTCATCCCCGGCCTCGGTGAGTGATCCCTATTCCACTCTGGCCTCAGTGAGTGATCCCTGTTCCACTCTGGCCTCGGTGAGTGATCCCTGTTCAGCCCTAGCCTCGGTGAGTGATCCCTGTTCAGCCCTGGCCGCGGTGAGTGATTCCTGTTCAGCCCTGGCCTCGGTGAGTAATCCCTGTTCAGCCTCGGTGAGTGATCCCTGTTCCACTCTGGCCTCGGTGAGTGAGCCCTGTTCAGCCCTGGCCTCGGTGAGTGATTCCTTTTCAGCCCTGGCCTCGGTGAGTAATCCCTGTTCAGCCTCGGTGAGTGATCCCTATTCAGCCCTAGCCTCGGTGAGTGATCCCTGTTCAGCCCTGGCCTCGGTGAGTGATTCCTGTTCAGCCCTGGCCTCGGTGAGTGATCCCTATTCAGCCCTAGCCTCGGTGAGTGATCCCTGTTCAGCCCTGGCCTCGGTGGGTGATCCCTCTTCAGACCTAGCCTCGCTGAGTGATTCCTGTTCAGCCTCGGTGAGTGATCCCTGTTCATCCCCGGCCTCGGCGAGTGATCCCTGTTCATCCCCGGCCTCGGTGAGTGATTACTGTTCAGCCCTAGCCTCGGTGAGTGATTCCTGTTCAGCCTCGGCGAGTGATTCCTGTTCAGCCTCGGTGAGTGATCCCTGTTCATCCCCGGCCTCGGTGAGTGATCCCTGTTCAGACCTGTGCTCTGTGAGTGATCCCTGTTCAGCCCTGGCCTCGGTGAGTAATCCCTGTTCAGCCCTGGCCTCGGTGAGTGATCCCTGTTCAGCCCTGGCCTCGGTGAGTAATCCCTGTTCAGCCCTGGCCTCGGTGAGTGATCCCTGTTCAGCCCTGGCCTCGGTGAGTGATCCCTGTTCAGCCCTGGCCTCGGTGAGTGATCCCTGTTCATCCCCGGCCTCGGTGAGTGATCCCTGTTCAGCCCTGGCCTCGGTGAGTAATCCCTGTTCAGCCCTGGCCTCGGTGAGTGATCCCTGTTCAGCCCTGGCCTCGGTGAGTGATCCCTGTTCAGCACTGGCCTCGGTGAGTGATCCCTGTTCAGCCCTGGCCTCGGTGAGTGATCCCTGTTCAGCCCTGGCCTCGGTGAGTAATGGCCTCGGTGTACAGCCCCGAGCTGCGCGTCTGCTCTCACCAGGCGAATTTGATCTGGTCCAGTTTGGAGACGTGCAGTCGGCCGCGGGAGCGCAGGTAGTCCACAAGGCTACCCTTGGCCATGTACTCTGTCACCTGAGATCAACCCGCCGGCAGTCAGCGCTCAGCCTACCCCGGAGATTCCAAACAGTCCAGCACAGTCCAGCTCGGTCTCACAGATCACTAGATGTCTCACACACGACGACACGGTCTCAGAAACCCCATTATATCTCACACACTCTGACGCAGTCCCGTTAGATCTCACAGACCCCCTAATGTCTCAATTGTTGTACATCACACCGACCCCGCACGGGTCCAGCAGATTGGGCTTACCTGCAGAATGGCACTGCCGTCAAACACCACCCCTATTAGCTGCACCAGGTGCGGGTGTCGCAGTGACGTCATCACCGAGGCCTCCGCCAGGAATTGCTGCACAGCACTGCCGCTGTCCTTCAGAGTTTTCACGGCCACCTTTTCCTTGTCGCGCAGCGTAGCCAGCCGCACGTCACCGAACTCACCCTTACCGATCGGCTCCCCCAGCTGTCAACCCACAGCAAAGGCGTCAGCCGCTGACCGGTCCGATCGGACATGTCAGCCGCTGACCGGCCCGATCGGACATTTCAGCCGCTGACAGATTGGATCGGACATGTCAGCCACTGACCGGCCCGATCGGACATGTCAGCCGCTGACTGACCGGTCCAATCGGATGTCAGCCGCTGACCGGCCCGATCGGACATGTCGGCCGCTGACCGGTCCAATCAGACCGGTCAGCGGCCGACATGTCCGATCAGACATGCCAGCCGCTGACCGGTCCGTTCGGAGACCGGGCACTGTCCGAGTCAGATGCAGAAATCAGTCGGAGAGCCTCATAATTTTTAACCTGTCTCCGACACTGCAGAAAGACTCACTCTGCGCTTCTACCTCTATGAGATGAGTTAAATCAAAAACTATTTTCCCCGACTCAGGACTGCCTACAAACAATAGCTCGATGGAACACTTATTCGTAGAAATACTTCAGATTCGTCGTAATCAGGAAAACTCAATTATATAACGAATAGCCGGGAAGCAAGCCACTTGGAAAAGTGTGTTTCCAAGGTGACCTTACTGGACCGGACCACCCATAGAACGGCTCCGACCCTCCGGGAGCACCCGGCGGCGACGGTGGCCGGCGCCTACCTTCAGGTCCTGCTTCTGAATGACCCATCCGGCGGCTTCGAACGCCTTGGAGTCTATAGAGAAGTCCTGTTTGCCCTGTTTTGGTACGCTACGGCTCAGCTGTGTGCAGAGACCATCGGCGTCTTCGTGATAATGCTGCCGGGACAGGGCGGTCAGGGTGTCGGCTCACAAGATAGTACTGCCGGGACAGGGTGCCCGCTCACACGATAGTGCTGCCAGGACAGGGTGCCCGCTCACACGATAGTTCTGCGGGACAGGGCGGTTGGGGTGCCGGCTCACACGATAGTGCTGCTGGGACAAGGCATTCAGGGTGCCGACTCACACGATAGTGCTGCGGGGACAGGGCGATCAGGGTGCCGACTCACACGATAGTGCTGCGGGGACAGGGCGATCAAGGTGCCGGCTCACACGATAGTGCTGCGGGGACAGGGCGATCAGGGTGCCGACTCACACGATAGTGCTGCGGGGACAGGGCGATCAGGGTGCCGACTCACACGATAGTGCTGCGGGGACAGGGCGATCAGGGTGCCGGCTCACACGATAGTGCTGCGGGGACAGGGCGGTCAGGGTGCCGGCTCACACGATAGTGCTGCGGGGACAGGGCGGTCAGGGTGCCGACTCACACGATAGTGCTGCGGGGACAGGGCGGTCAGGGTGTCGGCTCACAAGATAGTACTGCCGGGACAGGGTGCCCGCTCACACGATAGTGCTGCCAGGACAGGGTGCCCGCTCACACGATAGTTCTGCGGGACAGGGCGGTTGGGGTGCCGGCTCACACGATAGTGCTGCGGGGACAAGGCATTCAGGGTGCCGACTCACACGATAGTGCTGCGGGGACAGGGCGATCAGGGTGCCGGCTCACACGATAGTGCTGCGGGGACAGGGCGGTCAGGGTGCCGGACTCACACGATAGTGCTGCGGGGACAGGGCGATCAGGGTGCCAGCTCACACGATAGTGCTGCGGGGACAGGGCGGTCAGGGTGCCGGCTCACACGATAGTGCTGCGGGGACAGGGCGGGGTGAGCGGTCACATGATGATGGCCAGCCCCAATGTTTCTCAGTCAAGAAGGGTGCCGAGACAGGGTGTCCGCTCTTGTCTTGACCCTATCCGCTCTTCTCTTTCTGGAGCCAGGGTGCTTACGCTGTTTTTAATCGGTAATGCGACAAACTTTCACAAATGGTTTAGGCCAACAAAACCCAAACTGTGACAAAGACTAACGATCCAGAAAGTTCCGAGCTTCATCTGCCTATCTTTGAGGGTTAAAGAACTTGCCGGCTTCCAGAAAGCTTCCTAGAGAGAAACATTAATTGCGGAATTAGGTATGAATGCAGAAGCCATCAACCAAAACAGAAGTTACGGGATGAAGTCACCTACCGAAATAGAAAAATCATTAAAAAATGAGCATAACTGTGTTGAAGACGCGCGTGGGCATCAAAACACAAACTTTCACACGTTTGGCGCTAATTGCCTTGAAAAATACTTTAACCCTCGCCCCACCGGGGGGCCATCGATGGCCCCCCTAAGGTTTTTCCGGGATAGCAGAAAAACGACGAGGCGCAGCACCGCAGTTGAGGGCTCTACCTCTCACTGCATCATTTTCCCATCATCCCTGAAATTTTTTACCCCGGGTCACCCAAGGTCAGGTCACCAGACGAGGTCAACCAAGGTCACCTCACTTCAACTTTAGAGCTCTGTAAGAGCTACATTTCAAAGTCGATTGATTTGAAACTTCCTACACTTCATGACCCCTCCAGGGTCTACAAGGTGTATATCCGGGATTTTTCGATTTCGTGCCCTGAGGTCAGGTCACGAGGCGACCTCTTCCATTGGAAAAGCGTGGGGAAAACCTGTTTCATGATATAAAAGCCACAAAAATGATTTTAAATACTCAGACTGCTCAGAACAGCGTTTTAGGACACCCTTTCACGGATCCCAGGGGTCATATTTGCCCTTTGACTTTTCCAAGGTCATCCAAGGTCACCAGAGGTCAAAAACAGTATTTTGGCAATAACTTTTGACCTACTTAAGCTAGAGCGGTGAAACAAACACCATCGTGTTTGTCTTGTCACTGGCTTTCATTTGATATACGGCAAGGTCACTTTCTGACCTTTCGTGACCTCAGGTCATATTAGGTCACGAGGTGACCTCTGGAGGTCAAACCACTGACGGGAGGTCTTTACGTTCCACATAGCGGAAAAAGTACTGGCAATTTGCTATCAAATGTACTTTACCAGGCCTCAATAGCTCTAATGACATAAGAGTTATGCCCAGTTCGCTCAATCATTGCATATTTGAGTGAAAATAGCCGATCTTGACCTAATTTGACCTCTGGAGGTCAAACCATTGACCTGAGCACTAAAACATGCGAAGTAATTTCTTACTGAATTCACGCAAGCTTTCTATTGCACTTTGCAGATTTGCGCTAACGCCCATATTTTCGGAGTTAGAGGGGGGCCATCGATGGCCCCCGGTGGGGCGAAGGTGGCACCGGACCCCCGGTGGGGCGCGGGTTAACAAACCTTTCAAGCTATTCTAAAAAAAACACAGACTTTACCAATTTCTACAAACCGTAAGCACCCTAATAAACAATGCATAGCACCTCCCCCGTTCACAGGAGGCACTACGCGCCCCCCCCCACACACACACACACACATACACACCGTTCACGGGGATAAGATAGCACAGGGTATAGCAGACAGGTCGGCTCCTCCAGGCTGCTCCCACTGACGCCCACCGGGTGATCTCACCTCAACTAGCTTAGTGAGGTTCTCGAAGAACACCTCCTCGTCTATGGTGAGCTGATTGTCCTTGTATATGACTCGGTAGTGTTCGACCTTGTTCTGAAAGCGGCGGCACGTCAACGAGTGACCGTACGCAGGCGCCTGGAGCCGATGTAAAACACCACACTCAGCAAAGCCACGGCTCCGGGATATGAGCACGCCTGTGTTGAGGACGTGCGTGGGCATCAAAACATCAGCTTTCACACATGTTTGGCGCTGATTGCCTTGCAAGATACTGAACGAGAAAATATGCACCCAATTACTTTCACAAAGCAGACATTTAGCTGTATACTTTGACAGAGAACATATTAGAAGACCAGTGTGGCCGGTCGGTTCCCGCCAGTGATACGCGAACACTAGCGGCGGTGGTGTTCGTTCTCGACACTGGTCGCACCTGGAAGCACACGCAGAGCGTGTAGTCTCCCCACGAAGTTGGTGCTCTCGCGCACCAGGAAGAGGCCGTCCTGACGCGGCTGCAGCAGCCGCTCTGCCTGCTCGCGGGAGATCTTGCCGTGGAACCACCTGCCGGCGAGACCTCATCGCACTCAGCGTTGATCCACACACTCAGCGCTGATCCACACACTCAGCACTGATCTGGGCACACTCAACACTGATCTACGCACACTCAGTACTGTTCCACGCACGCTCAGTACCGATCCACGCACAATCAGCACTGATCCATGCACACTCAGCATTGATCTGCAAACACTCAGCACTGATCCACGCACATTTAGTATTGATCCACGCACACTTAGCACTGCACTGATCAGTGATCAGTACACATGCAGCGCTGATGAGTACACATACTGTGTTACCCAGCACTGTTCTGAATGGATCAGAACTGATTAGTAATGTCCAGTACAGCTTTGTATTGCCCATCACACGGTACTGTGCAGTACTATGTACTGATTGGTACGCTCAGCGCTGTTCTGTGCTGCCCAGCACTGTTCAGCCGGCTTTCACAAGCAATAAAAACTCCCAATTTCAAACGCAACGGGCGTAAAGGAGGCAAAAAGGTTTTGGTTGCTAACCACAGGGCCCATTGTTTTACCCTGACAACAAACAGAAGCTAGTGCAGCGGAGACAACATTGCAAAGAGCGACTGAAACGGGACCCAAAGCAGTCTAAGCGTGCAGGGGGCCTGCAGGCTTTCTTGGTGAAGAACGCACGGCATGGCGTTGAGCTTGACGGCGGTCCTTTTCTCCACGTAGTTGGCGGGGATGAGTCCCTCGCGGCCGTCGCCGTTGCGCGCATTATACCAGTTGGGGTCGCGCGTGGGCGTGACGATAGTGAGCGTGTCCCACTTCTGGAACGGCAGGTCATCGGAGGAGTTGCCGGTGAAGTTGTATCGAGCGATCACTTTCTCTCCGGGCTGCCATATCTGCCGACGACACAAGCCCAGATGACTTCTAGGCGGAAGTGGGCGCCGCTACAGCTATTTCCGCTACCTTCGCTAGCTGAAACAACTAACGCTACAAGCGCTTCTTTTTTAAAATTACGAGAAACCCTACCCGCTATTCCACTAGCGCTACTTTTTATTAAAAAGCGCAGCTAGGGCACTTCCCAAAAATTGATTATCATTGTTCTTTTTACATAAATTTCAAGGAAAACCCTGCTTATCTGCATTGTACATGAACAGCTAGCATGTTTACGTTAAACTTTAAGATATGCCAACAAATTCACACAAATAACAATATTTAATCCTATGTTGGCTTTCAAAAGGATCATAACATTTATCTCAATCTCCACCCTTTTTTGAGAGGTGGTTTCCCTAACAGCTGTCGGCAGCAGTAACTGTTTAAATTCTTTTGAGTTTGCTACCCGCTACTCTGCTACTTTTATGTTATACAAACCAGTGACCCAAAATAGGTTTTGCGCTAAGGTGTCAAGTGGAAAATTCAGCTCGGAATGTATGGCTAGTGAGTGGAAAATTCCCCTCAAAATGTATGGTGGAGAAAAATATTTCCAATTTGGGTACTCAGGTGGTAAACTATCACAGCCCTTGTTTGAACTGAGGGATGGATATTTCCTTTAATTTTCTCAAAGTAAATATTTTTAAATCGTCCCCAAGCTGCATTGTTTGACCATTACCATGTGAAAAATTTGGGTTAAGCAGGTAAATATTTACCAACTGAAACCCCTGATGCAGTCTCCAATTTTTTAAGGAATTGGTGAATTGCCACAAATTAAAAACATTTTGGGGCGCCTCTGAGACCAACCTTCGGGGGAGAGAACTCTGGGAGCCACAAAGACTAACATTTGTGGGACGAAGATAAACTCTTGGGGGCTTCCCTAGACCAACTCTTGTGCCCCTCCTCTCCTCTCCCACACGACCAGCTCCTGGGACCCTGAGGGCCCCTGAGACGAAATATCGGGGGCCACCTTAGACCAACTCTGCAGAGGGGGGGCTCCGAGACCGGCAGGTGGTGAAAAATGAAAAGGGATTTTTTCATGCAATACCTAGTGTCAAAATTAATTATCTAACCACACACTGTACAGTTTTTCTGTCCTAGACAACGCCCCTCCTATACCTATAGTTATCGGAATTTTGGAGGCCACTCCTGACCTCAATCACTGCACCTCGCATATACCTATGCTAGGGCCCAGTAGAGCCTTGGTTTACACTTAACTAACCCAGACGAAACTCTACAAACTTTCTTCCATGGCAATAAACTCTTCCAGACTCTTGCTAAAAGTTTCTTTTCTTTACCTGTCAATTCCCCTGCTCTTCTTCACATATCCACTCACGTTCATATGAATATGCTGCGCTCTTCTTCACATATCCACTCACGTTCATATGAATATGCTGCTTTCTATCAATCTAATCGAAACTACAGCCTTCTTTCTGTTGTTTCTTCCTTTCGTCTATAATCAGCCAGGCGCGGCGGGTTGCGACAGCGTCAGAGCGACTACTACTTTAAATTTCTGATCGCCTGCCGCTTGCTGGTCGCATGAGCTACATAATTTGCATTTCAAAAATTGCTTTTAATTAATTTTCTAAATCCTCATAGACTAGAAAACTATACAACTAAAAGCACCCCAAGAGGAAGACTAATAATGTTTTGTCAATAACGAATAAGAAAGCGGCCTTTCAAAAAGCCTAAAGATGCCGCTTTTATTTACTAGATGTAAAGACGGCGATTTGGTAAGTCCACGCCATAGACCAGCCATACAAAAAAGTGCCGATGTTTCAAGGGTAACTGGATGCATTCTTGTTGCCCAAAAAAATCATTTAATGAAAATGTAGAGTTTCAATGTATTCAAGTACCGTACACTTTCAGTTCAACTTAAATATCAGCGTATTTATGCCTAGGGTGTCGTAGGGTGTCGTGAGTGGATTTGGGTGCAACAGGGCGTGGACGCAGCAATGAAGGGCTGATATGGATACAAAATATTTTCTTCGCAATAAATGGTCAATTTTCTACCATACAATGTCAAAAAAATACGCTGCTTAGCATACAAATTTCAAGATAATTGCTTTTAACAACAATATGACCAAAAATGTTTTTTTTCACTATTCTCGGTACCAGAAATACAAAAACAACTTTTCAAGGACGTAAGCCTAGAAATCATGTGCACAGATAAACTGCTTTCCAGAAATGTATCTTTCAAAGCGGTCAGCTCATTTTTTGGCAACACAAGGCTAGGGTGTCTAATTTTCCACTCACCAATTTTGTGAGTGGTGGAATTTAGTGGCGGTGTTCACCCATTGGAACTTTCTCCGGTGGGGCGGAGGGCACTGAGCGTCTTGCCCGCGCCAGAATTTCGATTCAGTTGTTCCACTGAAATCGGTGGAGATAAGGATGTCAGGTATAATTGGCCAGAAAAATAGAAGTCGCCAGATTTTCTTTCAGAAAAGCGAAAGAAGCCCATAAAAGCCGAGTTAATTTGGCGATCTTCTAGTCAATTCTATTGCTCTCTTTTTCCAGTGGACGTTGGTAGAGGAGGCAATGGAACTGGCCTTTGTAGTAAGTATTGTTGAGTAAAATTCAAAAGTAGTAAGTATTGTTGGAAGTGAGTGGAAAATTCAGCAAAAAGAATATAAAAGTGAGTGGAAAATTCTGCTTGACTGGGTGTCGTTCTGCACCCAGCACCCCAGGTTTTGGGACACTGATACAAACCGCTACCACCACTCCGCCACTATCTGGAGAGCTGACAAATAGGGGAGTAGCAAACTTAGCCCTCAACCTCGACCGAAACGTATATTAACCATGCCGAGTCAAAAAATGACCTTAATCTGACCTTAGGTCATGTCATTTCTATGTTTTGACCTAGCATAGTCATATCATACATCACTGGATTCGTCGAAACGAGAAGAAGCGAATGGTATCTAAAAATAAATTCGAGCTCAACTCTATTAGACGCTAGAGCCCAGACCCTCAGCTCTAAAATGTTACGATCTCAGTATTGAACTGAGCCAATAAGTGACTGATATCGTTTCTTCATGAATCTTTATGAACTATCCACCAACGTTCAATTTTTCGCTATCCCGTACAGGAATAGAGATCGAAAGGGGCGTTTGAATCCACCCCCCCCAACATGGCAAAGGCCGCTCGGAGGCCCACCGGGGGCGGGTCTTTAGTAGCAGGCCGCCCCATTCTGTTTCTAAGATAGCAATATTCAAATCAATAAAAGATTAGCAATGCTCATGTCATAAAGGTTCACTAATTCCAGTCAACAAAACAAATATAAAGACTTCAATATTCTCTAGAGCTATCAAAATGCAACAAGAAAAACTTAAGCTTTGAATATGTATTTATCACAGGCAAGCAAAACAATTATACCTGATGACTGGAACGAAACATGCATTCAGAGCGAGAAAACATACCTCTCTCGAGCTCTTCTGGCTCATGATGTAATGCTTCTGATCATTACGTCAAAAACATTAAAATATCTGAAAAGACAGTTGTCAAAGGTTAGTGTGATGAGCATTGCAAGGACTGAACCAGACAGAAAAAACACCAATCCTCTCTTCTGGGCAATTCCCGACGCAGGCAGGTTGCATAACCTTAGGCTGCCATAGTTATACTACTGACGGCGATGTGGCGATATGATTCACGGGTGCCAGCTTGTCCGTGGGGAAATCGACCAGGATTGTGCTTCGTTCTTTGTACTTGACACCCAAACTCGTAATCGGGGCAATCCGTGGAAACAGTCTTCAGGGTTAGGTGTAACTTCTTCATATCAGGATAATTAATTATTGGATCTCCTTGCCAGTGTGGGCTGTGGCGGCTCGAAGTCTGAACCTGTTCAAAACTCGGTTTGACACCCATTGGGCCACCTTCATGTACCACGTTCCTTAACTAGTCTGATACCTCCATTCTATCCTCCCATCTCAGGAGGATAACTTCTTGGCCACCTTCAGGTTCTTTTTCCCGCGGACGATATTACTGAGATACTCATATCCTGAGGTGGTCGGTGAATCGGAGCCAACGGCCCATAATGTTTCACATAAATCCGATATTGTTAGGTATGGTAATTCAGGTAATTTGAATTTTATACTCAGCACCCAAGAGTAGAACCCATAAGTTCTGGGACCCTATGAAAGTTCCCACTGTTTATTTTAAAGGCCTATCTGTCACGTCAAGGACATTTCCACATACTAACAGTCTCACCAGACATCACAAAACAACACAACATGGCAATCTTAGTTCAACTCCCATTATGAAGGCGCCACATTCACTTTGAGTTAAGATCAGCAGTGTGCACTAGGCTGTGTCACCCATCGCAGAACATGGTGCCCCTATTATTTTATCATGCCCTTCACGTCTAGGAATAATGCCGCACCATTCATTTTTTTCTTAACACGCGCATTGACGAGGGTCTGAGCCACCTTCAGATTGACGAGGGGGGCGGGTACCCGCCCCCAAGATCTCGAGAACCACGGTAGGTAGCGAAAAACGGTAAACGGCGTTGGGTAGCCCATCCCCTTCTCCATAAAAAATATTTGAACCATTTTTTTGTCAGGTCACATTTAAGGTCACGAGAGGTCAAAACATGCCGTCATAGGGATAACATGTAAATTCAGTTTATCGGCCATTACATCTGAACAAGCTAAGATAGAGCAAAACGACTTGAACTTTATGAATCCTCTTAGCAAGCCGAATTGAATTATATATAATTTGACCTTGCTAGGTCAAATCAAGGATTTGACCTGACCTAAGGTCAGGTCAGGGTCAAATTATATAAAATGCATATCATTAGAACCGCAAAGCCCAGGCGAGTCTAATTCAGCTAAAATAAATGTTCTATCACCATCCCTTACTGACTTATTCCGTAAAAAAACATTTTTCCCATGTATTTCCAATGGAGAGGTCATGCCTCGTACCTGACCTTAGGTCATCGATATCAAAAATACCGGAACATATTTTAGAGAACTCGGTGGGCCCATTATGTGATATGAGTTTCAATTGGATAAGTTCACCCTGCTCCAACTTATGCTCTCTTAAACTTTTTTTGAGGTCGGGTCACTTGACCTGTACTGGTGACCTGACCTGAGATGACCTATCCTTAAAATTTTCACGGAAGTTGCAAAAATGATGAGGGAAAAGGTATACCAAGTACGGCGGCGCTGTGCGCCGCCGTTTTTCTGCTATCTCCGAAAAACCCGAGGGGGAGGGCGGGTCCGCCCCCGTCAATCCGCCGTTTTTCTGCTATCTCCGAAAAACCCGAGGGGGCGGGTACCCGCCCCCCGTCAATGCACGTGTTAAGTTTAAATTCCAGCCTGCTCGAAGCCGGAGAAAATATGGGTATCTCTCAGCATTAGCACTCTAGCACCGCCCCGTGGCTCTATTGCAAACTGAGGGCTCAACCGTAAACGTCTGGCTTTAGATTAATTACTGATGGATACAAACAGCAATTAGTGAGTCTAACAGCATCCACTAGTTCTAGAAGGCTGCTAAAAATCATGCTGCACCTTCCATTTAGCTATGGTCTTTATATTATGATCCACCTCCTTTGGCTGATCTAGCTCCAGAACGGAAGCACAACTTCCTTGTTAGGTACCTACCAGTCGGTGGCCAATGCTGCTTTCCCGAATAATAAACATGCAGGATTAAATCCTAACACATCCCAATTTCATTCAACTCCACTCTAAAAGAAAAAAAGATGAGCTATTCGGAAGTTCCGAAGGTTGAACTTCAAACATCGAAATGGTTAAATAGCAGTATATTCATCGTGATGACCAGAGCTTCAGTCGATGATACAACACTGGCACGGTTGACGGGTACTACAATACGCCGGAGAAGAAATGTCTGCTTCTCTTTCGTTCTTATAGACTGCCAAATTTGCTCTCTGCATATGAGCTTTGCCACAGGGCATGCATTCTGAAATATTTGGATTTAATACTGACCTTATAAGCATTGATTGGGCATAGATATAACGCATCATGACTTACATTCACATAGCAATGAATCCTCGCTTGGTGTCATGTGAAGGCTCCGGCAGACTAAGCTATTGAATAAGACCCTTGCTATACCTGCTAATCGACTAAAGCGTGCCCTCCTATCGAATAAATGCAATTCATATCCCTCACATTAAATCATTGAGTGCTATAAACAGTTTTAAGCCACGAACACAGTTCCAAAGAAATGTCGCAATGGATCGGACAGGAACACAAAACGGCTGGCGGCTTCATCACCCTGGGAAAGTGCAGATGCCTGAGCCGCAGCAGCTGCATTGGGGATAACCGCGTGCCGGTAGCCGAGGACAGATTACTCAAGGACCAGAGAGGATCTCGATGGATGTTTTTGGGCGGTGTTGACTAAAACGAAACGTTGAGACCTGTAGCAGCAGCGTGCCGGATGACGATACAGAACGAGAATGAGCGGCCGGCGGAGCGGGTATTCGTCAGGCTTGATAATACTGACCCGCCCAGCAGCGAGGCTGGACTATCTCGTGAGGGCAGCGTGTTCAGAAGCGTCGTTTTTAATCTACGGATCCTCAGACAGCTGCATACGGTGCGGTGAATGATAACTCGGATAGTGAGAGCATTTCAGTCGACAGTGAGCCCGCTCCTGACGTCGATTGGGACTTCAAAAACACGTATCGTGCCCTCATTGCCAGAGAAACTAGCCACAACCTAAGCTCTGGCTAGCTGCTGCTCTACCGGCTCGCCAGGGACGTCCAACTTTGGCAGCATGAAGAGTTTCGTAGAAATTGCTATAGAAAATTAACGATAAAAACCGCAGCACAATGCTTACCGGTGCCTCTCCGAGATGGTTTTGCTCGCGATGGCCTCGGATTGGGGGCCCCAGCTGCGCGATCGGGTCTCGCTGGCTATCCAGAGGCACCGGTAGCAACCCCAGCTGAAAGTTTGGCTGGTAAGTGCTCCCGGGTGTTAAAATCGACGCAACTGACTTCACTGAGCTCTTCGGCTGGGATAGAACGCCCATCACCGATCCTCCGCTCGACATGAGCCTCAGTGACGAAATCATCGAGAGGATTCAGAGCGTCCCTCTGAAAGTTGGAACCTTTCATGGAGAATAGAGAGGATGGTAGACAATAGAGAGGATGGATGCCTCGGAAATACTCTGTGAGAGTCAGCGTCGCGGGTATGGCTGCAGCCGCCTCAGACATCGCCAGCAGCTGTCAGCCATGGTGTCGTGGTTTCCAGCGCACCAAGAGGCAGGATTTGGTTCCCTGCCCTAGCTGAAGCCTGGCTCATTGCCCTTTCCCCTCCGATATCATATGACCTCAGCTGTTGGTGCGTCCTTAAACCCCAAAAATTTGACTATGGCGCGTATTTTGGCGCCGACCTGAGTACGTACCTAGTTTTGCTGTCAGAAGCTTTGACATAAATTGTAAATCGGTTGGAAGCCCACCATCGCACACCCACAAGCCGCTGCAGGCGGACCACGCACGATGCCACCCCAGCGCCATCCTAAAAATATCCTAAGAGCTGCTAATATTCTCTAGAAACTCTTCTAGAGCTCTTAAGTGTATCATAAGCTTGCCAAAACTTAAGAAAGTGCTTAGTTCAGGATATTTCCGCTTGGCGGCGCTAGAGTTCCAATGTTAAAGGTATGGGGAAATACACTTTGGCTCGGAGCAGGCTGGGGATTTCAGGTACGAAAAATATAACAATGTAGAATTGTTTCTGTATCTATAGGGCATGATAAAATCATAGGGGCAATGTGTTCTGGGACAAAAAACCCTTCCAATGACACAGCCTAGTGTGTATACGTCTGAGGATATGACCTCTACTCCCGCAATTGGGATTACATTCTCAGGAATAGGTCTAGATAGGATTGCTTTCAGCCCTGGAAACATTAACCCTTGCCCCGGTGGCGGGTACGAGCCACCTTCGCCCTGGTGGGAGGGGGGGCTAAAAAGACCCCCACGATCTCAAAAACTAAGACAGCTAGAAAAAAGTGCAAAACGGCCATCGAAAGCTTTTCAAAAATGATACTGAAAATACTTCAGTCATTTTTCTCGTCAGGTCAATATCAAGGTTACCAGAGGCCCAAACCGGCCAAAATCGCTAATATGAGGTCTACTAAGAAAACCTCATATATCTCAGAAACTATGATAGCTAGAAACATTTTTCAACACCATTCGAAAGCTCTTGGGTTGCTCTTTGATTACAGTGACAATGATTTTCGGGTCAGGTCAAAGCCTAGGGAACTACAGGTCACTGAATATTGGGAATGTTCTTGGGAATGTCTATAGCCACCCATGCATAAGGGAGTTTCCTTTTTCGCTAATAACTTCCAAACCAAGCAAGATGCAGTCATAGTTGATGTACCATTGCAATCCTCTCGTCAATACGAATCGAATGATATATAATATTGCTATTCCAGGTCAAATTTAAAAATTTGACCTGACTCCGGTCAATGGTCTGACCCAACTTGACCTGGTATAGTCATGATGTATACCATTTGACTTACAGTGACCATACAAACACTTCGGTGACAAAATAAAAGTTCCATCTTCGTTTATTCGAAATTTATAGAGTAAAACCCACAAAAATGTTTATATGACCTAAGGTGACCTTTCAAAGGTCACAAGTCAAAAATTTTGGCATCAACTTCAGAAATGGGCTAAGAACAAGTCGTAACTGATGTTTGAAGTTGATTCCATCCATACTTACTGAGAAAAGCTGCTCATTTCGTGATTTTCCTCGTGTATTTACAATGGGGAGGTCATGCTCTGCACATGGCCTTAGGTCATCATTATCAAAAATCTCGGAACATATGTTGTAGCTCCTGGTGGGCCCAATATCTCTTGTGGTATGAGTTTCAACTTCATCAATTAAACCTCCTTTTAGTTATGCAGTCCTAAGCATTTTTGAGGTGAGGTCACTTCACCTGGCCTGGTGACCTGACCTGATATGACCTTCTAAAATTGTCAGGAAAGATGTAGAAATGATGAAGGAACAGCTAGACTAAGTTTGCCGGCGCTGCGCGCCGCCGTTTTTTTTTTTGTTCACTTCGGAAACATCCGAGGGGTGGTCTAAAAAGATCCCCACCCAGGCGAAGATTAAAGGGAGTGTCCCGCTTTAATGATGGGTTTTGAACTGAGATAACAGTTTTGTAGAGCGAGTTCGGTAACCGCAAATGACATATTCAATTTCACCCAAAGCTCTCGGTATAAAATTTTCGCCAGCTTTAAAGCTCAAAGTAAAGGGGCTTATTGCCTTATTTCAAACCCTGAAGGAATACCTTCCATATGGTTGCAGTAATCTGACTGGTCATAAGCCCTACGCCTCCCCCACTCGCTGAAAATACCATGCTAGCGAGTGAACCAGCCTGCAACTGCCTGTCGACCGAAAACTTCAGGCGAGAGGTCGTCCATTGCAGAGCGTCATTTGGCCGAGATTAGCCCAATGGCTGCAACACACATCACATCCTCCTTCCCCTGTACTTGCCAAAACAAGTATCAATTGTTTTTGTCAAAGGAAAGATATTTCTGTTTTTCAGTCCTAGAGTGGGGAAAAATGTTTCCTGGTTTTCAGACCTCTCTTGTTCTTAAGTTGTTCTTTTAAGGATTTTGACAAAGTGGCCCATTCCCTTTACAGACAAACTCTCGAGGCTTTGATCATCCTCTGCCCCTGGACCAGACGGACTCCACCCAAGGATACTAAAAGAGCTATCTACTACACTTAGTGTCCCACTATATATGCTCTTCACAAAATCTCTATGATCTTTCACAGTGCCCAAGAAGTGGAAAGAGGGACTGGTGACACTCATTTTCAAAAAAGGAGTAAGATAAATCCCATCAAACAATAGACCAGTGAGTGTGACCTCTGCAGTTTCAAAGATACTTGAGTCTCTAATCAGTGACAAGATAGGTAATAGAGCATCTGATGCTCTCAAAACTGCTTAGCGATACCCAGTAAATATTTCTTCCAAAAAGGTCAGTAGTGTAGTGACACAGTTGCTGTGTGCGATGGAAGACTGGACAAGGGCTATTGAAGATGGGCACCCAGTGGATATCCGGTGCCTGGACTTTAGAAATGCCTTTGACTCAATGTTGCACAAAAGGCCTCTAACAAAGCTGGCTGCCACAGGGATCTGATGAAACCTACTGAGCTGGATTCAAGACTTCCTATGTAACTGGAGGCAGAGGGTGACAGTGAACAACTGCAGTAAGATGTCCACCTAGCATCCTATCTCACAGCATCCAGCAAGGATCGGTGCTGGGCCCAACACTATTTCTACTGTATGTAAATGACCTTCTTCAGTCCGTCTCCAGCAAGACACAACCAATTTCTGATGATGCTCAGCTGTACGAGACAGTTGGCTCCAACAGACAAGTGAAAAAGGTGCAACAGGACATGGATTCGCTCAACCATTGGCCGACAATATGGCAGCTCCCCTTCAACCAGGAAAAGTGCACAACTCTTCACATTGGCGCAGGCAACAGCATGCAAACATACACACTAATGGTTTGTTCCAGCACCTCCTTACAAAAAAAGATGAGAGTAGCTTAGAGGAAGTCAGAGCAGGTGCAAAAACCGGTGTCCGCTGGAACGATTTGGGAGCAGATATCAGCTGATTGTGCCTGATCCGCGCCAATATGGCCGGCGTGACAAAGCTAAGGAACTAACGAGATTTGTTTGAGGCCTCTGATGCTCGTTTAATATATTTTAGTGGAAGTGGCACGCAGAAAAACGAAATAAAAACATTTAACCGCTAACAAACGTCGTTTCTCTCTGTAAAACGATTTGCTTTAGACTATCAATTGAAATTCATGCACCACAATTGAGCCTCCTCTAACCTGTTCCGAAAAACCACCTTTCATTTGAGAGGAAGTTGGAGTAGGTTTGAGATGAGCTTAGATGAGCTTTGAAGAAGTTTAAGGAGGCGCTGGGATGGGCGAGAGGAAGTTGGAGAAGCTTTGAGGTGGTTAGAGCAGGTTTAAGGAGGCGCTGGAACAGACCCTAAGTGCCAATACCATCTCCTCTGTCCAAACCAAAAAAATGACCCGGGTATCACAATAGCTGTAGAACTCAAGTCCAGGCCCCGGGCTGCTAAGTCTATCACCAAGGCCAACCAAGTTCTGGGTGTGATCCACAAGGCATTCTGTAACCTGGACGAGCGCTAACTTCCATTGCTGTACAAAACCCTTGTCAGGTCTATATTAGAGTTTAGCAATCAAATTTGGGGACCATTTAACAAGACTGCTCAACAATCCATTGAGAGAGTTCAGCAGTGAGCCACTAAACTGGTCTCTTCCATCAGTCAACTCCCATATCAAATGGGATATGAGGAGAGACTTAGGGCACTCAGCTTGACTTCCCTCCTCTAGTGAGGGAGAAGAGGAGGACATGATTTGGGTTTTAACCCCATGTCCAGCAAGGTAGCTTTGAGAAGATATCTATTTTTTAGGTTGGCAAAGAATCTGCCAACCAGAGGTCACTCAAGATCTTCAGGCCTGAAGCCTGGACAAGAGACAGCGGTAACCATCTTGGTATACAATCGGTCAATCAGGGCCTCATCTAACATGTTAACTGGGGGGGCAAACCCCCCACTCCTGGCTCCAGCCCCCCCAGTCGAGCTAAAAATTTCCCATTGGGGGATGGGGGGGGCTGGCGCGGCGCGAACCGCCACTGCTACATTCGCATACATTGAGCTTTCATACTTAAATCAGATTTCTTGAAAGGAACAACAAATATCGATAGGGTTTTCGCATAGATTAACCAGAAATTGTGATCCGACATCGCTGAATATTATGTTTAGCGGTCACATATTAGGTGGGTATCTATTTTAATTGGGTAGTGCATTGTTTTCAAGAAGGGACCGCGCGAGTTTCATCACCATGGAAAAAGTTGTTTGTGTAGTTCGCGAGTTTCTGCACAGGGGCGTAGGCAAGGGGGCGGCAGGGGCAGCCGCCCCCCCCCCACCCCTGAGTACACAGGCCACGCGAAGTGCGGCCCACCCGTACTATGCTCTGTGGCCAAATTTGAAATTTCATACCACACGGGGCCCTCTTAAACCATCTTCAGCACTATTCTGTAACAAATAGGGTCCTTTTTACCCATCAGAACTGCTTGTAAAAAGATGTCCTGTGAACCACTGGGAACCTGGGCCCCTATCCACAGAAGGGCCCGTTCTGGTGAGCTGGGCCCTCTTTAACCGACAAAGCCACCATGGCCAACCAGGCCATCTGGGCACCATAGGCCCAGTGCGACTCACAGGCTGTCAGGGCCCTGTCTATAGCCACCAGGGACCTGTCTGACCAGCTGGGGCCTCTTTCAGTAATGAGGCCATTGTGGCTAGTAGCGACCGGTTTAGCCCACAGGGCCTACTTTGACGGTCAGGGCTCTCTAACACTAGAGAAGCCTCTGAACTAGTAGTACCGACTGCTCTGCTGGACTTTCTAACGTCAGGAGGGCCCTCTCTGGTCAGCTGAGCCCTCTACAGAGGCGTAACCAAGGAGAAATGGCTGGTGCGGCGATCCCCTTTAGGACCCGAAAGGCCCTCTCGAGGATAGCGCGAGGCGCGACCCGCCCGTATCATGATCTGTGGCCTGCTGTGGAACTTCATGTCCAACAGGGCCCTCTCTAGCCCTCTCCAGTACTCCATTCTGTGACAGGCAGGGCTTTTTTTGTCCATCGGAACCCTGAGGGTCCTCTAAACTACTGACATCCTTCAAGGCCCTCTGTCGACAGTAGGGGCTTCTCTGGTCAGCTGGGCCCTCCTTGACCAATAAAAGCACTATGGCCTGCAGGGCTTTTTTGGCCCGCAGGGGCCACTGCGAGTCGTAGGGCCAGCTATAGCCGTCAAAGCCCTGTCTAACCAGCCAGGTCCTCTTTAAGTGTGGAGCTCATCGTGGCTAGTAGGGACTAGTAGCCCACAGGGCCCACTCTGATCGTCAGAAACCTCTTAAACTAGAGAAGCCTCTGAACTAGTATGAACGACTGCTAACGCAGGGCTCTCTATCGCCAGAGGTGCCCTCTACAGAGGCGTAACCAAGGAGAGGCGGCTGGTGCGGTGGCCCACATGAGAGTATCGTGGAACTTCATATTAGACAGGGTCCTCTCAAGCTCTCTACTAAATCCCATCCTGTCAAAAGCGCTTCGCTTTTTTCCTGTTGCAACAGGGCGCTGTCTGAACATCTGAGCCCTCTTTATGTGAGAAGGCAATTGGGGCAAGCAGGGACGTTTTTAGGTCGGAGGGCCCACTCTAACAAGGCCCTCGTTAACAGAGGAGCCTTTGAACCAATGGGGTTGATAGGACTCTTTATCGTCAGCAGGACTCTTGTCAGCTGGGTCCCCTAAAAGCGATACTGAGGGCCCTGTTGGCCCTATAAGCCCACCACAATTTTTACCTGCAAGACCTTTTATGGTCGAAATGCACCCTTTAACCCATTTGACCTATAGCCATCAGACTTCATTGCAACCCACAGGGCCCTCACGAATAGGCAGGACCAGCTGGGCCCTCCGTTTAACACGCGCCCCGCTGGGGTCCCTGGCATGACGCGCCCGGCTGGGAGGGGCGTTTATCGCCCCCTCCATATCTCGTTCCCCACGAAAGCTAAAGGAAAATTACGGGCAGCGTTCAAGAGCTCTTGACAAGACGAAGAGATTTTATACGAATAATTTTTATGTCAGGTCAATATTGAGGTCAGTATAGGTAAAAGAAGGTTCCATAGGTTGACAACAGAGCAGTGTACGTTTCTCTCTATAGATCTTCCCTCAAAGGAGCTAGAGAATATCTTGATGCATCATTGGATTCCTCTCATTACGGCGAGTCGAATGATGTATAATATGACCTTGCTAGGTTAAATAGTGAAAATGACCTGTCCTCGAGCTAGGTCAGGGTCACAGAGTGACCTGGTATGGTCATGTTGCATACCAATCGACTCCCCGTGCCAATATAAGTACAATGAAAGCAAAATGGGAGCTTTATCTCAATTCAGTGAGAAGTTATTGGCAAAACAATCACTCTATGCTCCCATGACCTGATATGACCTTTGGCAGGTCAGATGCTCAAAAACTCAACTTTATGGTCAAGATCGTGGTAAGAATAGACGGTTTGAGGATTTTCAGCTTTATCTATCAAGCATTTACTGAAAACGAGCCCATTCTATTTTTCACCATAGACTTATAATGGGGTGACCAAAAAATGGACCCCACCTTAGGTCAACAATATCAAAATTCAGAGCTAGCAGGTTTATAGACCCTAATGACCTTATCATATTGTAGAAGTTTCAAACTGATCGGTTTGCTGATGTTTGCTGTAAGTTTCGTTGTTCTGCGGCTCTTCTTTTTTAGCTATCTGGGGAAAACCAGGAGGGGCGAATTTCGCCCCCCCCAGCGGGGCGCGTGTTAAGGAACAAACCGACGTGTTTAGCATAGCCCTTTGTAGCCAACCTATAACCTACTGTGCTATCAGAAGAAAATATGGAACTATAGGAAACTTTGAAACCAGTTGAATCAATAATTTATTTATGTTCCGACCCCGCTATCAATGGAGGGGCCCTTTGACAGCTGAACACTTGTAAGCAAATTCGGGGCATCCTAGTGTACTATCCATGTATCCTGGTAGCTGCCATACTGTACTACCACTGTGTACAGGTCAAACATAAGGTTGCCAGAGGCTTGTGGATGTCCGAGGGCCCTCCAACTGAGGTTGAGGTTGCTAAGGGGAAAAGCGACGTGAGCGTGCGCTTTGCGCGATGGCCTGCTGCTGTAGGTGCATAATCAACACTGACGGCCGGCACCAGACATAGCAAATTTTGAGTTGTTAATTGGGCTATATCCTCGAATCCTGGATGCATAACACAGCAAAAACATACTTAGTTATTATATATTCGAGCACAGCCCTCCCTCAGGATCTTCACCAAACGTATTGATTGGAGAAGTTTTTGATCATAGTATGAGCTGAGACCCCGAAATTCAGAATAATTGCTGTGTTTTGCTTTATTATGTATCCGAGATTTGAGGATATATGCTCATCAACAAATTTTCTACGCACAATTGTGCTCCTCGGGGTGCACTTCGAAATCTACCTACCTTTGAAACAAGTTTCTCCCAAAGAGAAACAAAATACTCAAGACCCTTTTTACTTTTCGGGCACGAGACTGGTTCTTAAGTAATGCGCATGGTTATCAAATGGCTTTTCATGGCGTAGTTCAGATATTCTTGTTGTGTTCTGGCTTAACCCTCGCCCCACCGGGGAGGGGGGTTAATCCCCATTGATGGCCCCTAAGGTTTTTTCGAGATAGCAGAAAAAACGACGAGACGCAGCGCCGCGGTTAAGGGCTCTATCTCTCCCCCATCATTTTTCCACTATCCCTGATTTTTTCCCCGGGTCACCCAAGGTCAGGTCACCAGGCAAGGTCAACCAAGGTCACCTCACTTCAACTTTTGAGCTCTATAAGAGCTACATTTCTTAGTCTATCAATTTGAAAATTCCTACACTCCATGACCCCTTCAGGGTCTTCAAGGTGTATATCCCGGATTTTTCGATTTCGTGACCTGAAGTCAGGTCACGAGGTGACCTCTTCCCATTGAAAAAGCATAGAGAAATCTTGTCTTATGATCTAAAAGTCACAAAAACCATTGCAAATGCTCAGCTTGCTCAGAAACGCGTTCTTGGATACCCCTTTACGGATCCCAGGGGCCATATTTTCCCTTTGATTTCTCCAAGGTCATCCAAGGTCACCAGGGTCAAAAACAGTATTTTAACAGTAACTTTTGACCTAATTGAGCTAGAACGCTGAATCAAACATCATCGTGTATGTCTAGTCACTGGCTTTCATTTGATATTTGGCAAGGTCACTTTCTGACCTTTCGTGACCTCAGGTCATATTAGGTCACGAGGTGACCTCTGGAGGTCAAACCACTGGCGAGAGGTCATTACGTTCCACATAACGAAAAAAGTCTGCCTATTTTCTACCAAAATTAATTTACCAGATCTCAATAGCGCTAATGGCATAAGTGTTATGCCCAGTTTTCTTAAGCATTGCCTATTCGAGTGAAAATAGCCTATTGTGACCTAACTGGACCTCTGGAGGTCAAACTATTGACCTGAGCGCTTAAACATGCTGAGTAATTTCGTACTGAATCCATGCGAGCTTTCTGTTTCAGTTTGCAGATTTTTGTTAACCCACATATTTTCATAATTAGAGGGGGACCATGAATGGCCCCCGGTGGGGCGAAGGTGGTGGCGGACCCCTGGTGGATCACAGGTTAAAGCAAGTTTTTAGATTAGCTAACACAAAAACTGTGCTCCACGTTTTTCTTGCTCAGCGATATTTTTAGGCCCTTTTGATGCTGTTGCAGGGGCCCTTTTTGTGGCGCTGCCCCCTCCGCCTGAGCGAAATCTTAGCTATGTCCCTGCATATAATGCACGTACAGGATATTGGTAAATTTCATTCACTTGGGAGACTGCCTCCCAGTCAAATTGTGTTAGCCGAGGCCCTGCGGTCAATGACTGGAACTCTCAAAGAGTGGGTAGTGAATTTTGGGGAGCATAAATGAGTTAGAAAACAATCTAGATAGATATTGGACAGTATATTCATATGACACAATTTTTAACTGAGGCGTAAATTTGTAAGAAACCTGAGCTCATCAAGTTATAACTCACCTCAAGCCCTTGAGACGTACAAGGTCCCCATTCAAATAAGGTTAAGGAAAAGTAAGGCAAGTTTCAAATGCTCATTTTAGATGCCTATGTGATCCTACAATATCTATAGCTAACTATAGCATTGGATACACATGTCCACTGAGAATGCAACACATACAATCTCTGACATTGGCCAAAGCATTTCACCAGAGAGCAAAGTATGATACTTCGGTGAGATCTTGTTATTGAGAGTGCCCTTGGAAACAGAAGTTGAAGTGAATTTTGCAAATTATATTAACCTGGTGTGAGTTTGAGAGACTGGTGCAAGAACAGAGACATCCAAAACCAAACAAATAATGGATGAATGGTTATAAAGACACAGGAGGGGGCCTTACAAAACTAACTAATAAGGGAGGAAGGGTTGCATCATGTGGGTAGAGATGGGTGCATTCTTCTCCCTGGTATACTGCAGATTGGTGCAAATTTTAAGCGGCTGGCAGTGCAAATTTGTGTGAGAAGTTAAAGGGAGATACATGAAAAAATTATTACTGTGGTTTCTTGCTATTTCAAAAATGCTCTTTACGAAAGTGTCAATTATTTTTGTATCTTCAGCAAAATTTTGGGAGGCCACTCACTTATTATCGAAATAGGTTAACAGTTTCAATAAAATGCTGAAACCTTCACCCATCACTTACTTTTTGAAAGTATTTTAAGTTGAAAAGTAATGTTTTTGTAATAAGAATGTCTATTCTCCTGTATTTGTATTTGAATTAATTTTACAAAGCCTATAAAAATACAAAATGAATTAGTTTGCCCTAGAAATGGAAAAAACAATTACTCAAGTCTTCAGCCATTTCATACCTCGGGTCTTGAGTCGTCTTCTGCCTCAGCCCCAGGATGATGAACCTTTTGTGTCAGAAAGGTCATGTGACCCCCTATGAGGTGGCTGTACATTCTGATTGGTCAATTGTGATTTCTTAAAAGTCCTATATTTTTGTTTTAATATTATTTTTGGCTGTAGCTTTTTTAAAGTAACTTTTATTTAATAGTTTTAAACTTTCAAGTCACTGCTTAGGAAAAATGGGACCGGTCTTTTAGAGAATTTGATAGCCTTAGCCGGGGTACATCATTTACATTAATAAGAGGTGTACTGGTAAAGTCGTCTAGAAATGTTGAATTTGAGAGCAATTTTAGGGCATTTGCAGGCCAAATTCGCAAACATGAGAAAAGGACTTCTAAAACAACTTTCTGTGGCTTTTTAATCTAGCCAATACAATTTTTTGTGTATCTCCCTTTAAGATGGCTGGTGTGACTTGTCTGACCCACTGCCATACTTGCAGACTGGGCATTTCATGTGTTGGTGAAACGTAGTTAAAGTACCCTGGGTGAAACTGAGTGAAAAAATAAAAGTTTTGAAGTGGTGTTAAAACTGACCATTACCTGCCAGGTTTTTTATTCATTTTAGTCCTGAATTAATATTGTAAGAATAAACAAGTTGGTAGCAGCTTTCAACATCACATCATCTTCAGCTACAATGGTCAAGGCCAGTTTTAACACACCACTTCAAAACTTTTAATTATTATGCTGCTGCCAACCTTGCTCTGCCCACGGTTCCTATAGATTAGAGGTGGGACTTTTTGGAAAAAACTGGTCCCAATCCCGGCCAACATTTCTTGGTCCCGGCCTAGTCCCAGTGAGAAAGATGTGGTTCCGACCTGGTCCAGGCAGCCTTTTTCCCACTTATTGGCTTTTGAACATATTAATTCTTGTGGATTAAGAGCCAAACATATTAAGCAAATTTATATCATCATTACATAAACAAATCAACATAAATTATGAACTATAGCCTCAGGAAATCCTTACCTACTATCATGAAAAATGGCCCCATTATCTTACAATGCTCTCTGAGGAAACATTTGCATGTTAAACCCTTAAAAGGTACCTAAGAAATTATACATCAATCCAAATTCAAGCAGTATCACACCTCCCTTCAGTCCATCCATAAAAATTCAATCAATAAGCTTACCTAAGTTCTATCAGGGAAAGTCAGGACACAAATACCTTCAAGAGCCTTAAGATCAAATCACCAAAGCACAGGCGCAATTTGACATATCACTTTTGCAGTTGCATGTGACTACACGACTGTTTTTGGCTGTTTATGAAGAATTATGCGAGTTGATACACTGGATGAAGGAACTGACAATTAATGTTTTACATACCTAGGTAGTTCTCCAAAAACAATTAGGTAAGCCTCCTTCCTTCCTTCTTTCCTTGCTTCCCAACAACCAACCAACGCACATACACAAACTAATGTCCATCATGGCCCCATTTCATAAAAGGCATAACTTATGCTTATAGCGTAGAAGTAGCATAATGCAGCGTAGAAAGTGAATAATACACCATAATCTTGTTTCACAAAAATGCAGCGTAAAATACAACTTCTTGCAAAGTTACGCTGCTCTAAACTACACTGTACTGGAATTCAACGTAGAATATTGCCAATATTGTTTTATATAGCAGACAACATGTACGTTGAATATGTAAACACGCCTGAAAAGCTACGCAAGATATCACAGCGTAACATTTATCAGACAATGAAGCAAAACATGAAAAATATATAATTTCTTATTGGAATTCTGAATCTGAAGCAAAATTAGACAGTGTAGTGAAGGACAAAAAGAGGCATGAATGTAAAATAAACTTAAATGGAAGTGTGTGCAAGTTTTTCCTTGCACAGGTATAAAGTGCAAGTTGAATATGCCAAATGGAGCTGATATGTAGAGTTCTACGGCCATTTGATATGCCAAAAATGATGATAGCTATTGATGCAAATACACAGGAAAGCTGACATTGATTTTTGCTTTGACTTTCTGCTGTTACTGTTATTTTACAGTCTAGCGAGGACAGAACCCTAGAAAGGCTGACACTGACAAAGTTTATATGGAGTCTATGGAGGGTAAAAATTCAATTTAAGGTATCTGTCACCAACAAAATCCAAGTATCTCTACTGAGGCCTCTGGCGAAAATGATGTATACCTAGGTACCTAACTACCAGCATCTTGATCTTGTTATTCTTCAAAGATGTTTACTCACTATTCCTTTCCCAGTTTCACGAAATTATAAGGTTCGCAGACCTTTCACAGTTCACTCATGATAAGTAAACACAATTCACCTAAAATTCTATTGAACTACACTCGCACAACAAGACAATTACCTTTTTACTCTATTGCCTTGCCTTTTTAGGACCTTCTTGACATTTTTTTTTTTTAGTCATCAGCAGAGGAATTTCCATCCGCTGGAGGGGAAAACTTTAGAGGTAGCCGGCCAGTTTTGGAGGGCCAATGGGACCCAGTTCTAAAGGGATCTTGGCCAAGGTCCTCTGAGCCCAAATGCACACCGAATTTTGGGCCGAAATCGCGACGAGGAATATATAACCTAATAGGTGGTGCGCATTTGGGTGTTATGTATTTAGCCGGCCTCGCACCCCCGGGGGGCCCCGGAGCCCTGCACAGGGCGTATAAACACCCGGCGCAGTTCCGGGGCCGCTCGCTCGGGTAGTGCTGGCGCGACTGGGGGAAGTGGATGTGTGGTGATGGATTTTGGGTGGGTTGTGTATATGTGTCCTGATAATGATCAGCTAAACATTATTTCCTGGAAAACCCGAAGGTAAAAAACCAGGACAAACCTATCCTAGGTAAAAACCACACGTTTCGCCAAATTGTGTGGAAAACCCTTTCAACTTATATAAATAATTCTAACCGTGTTCTGTAAAGAAAGGTGAAAAGGAGGTTTAGTAATTCGGGATGTTCATCGCCAAGGAGAATGGGCAATGAGGGATGGATGTTTTTCTGGAAGAAGTAGTCCATAATGGGACGACGGTGTAGGTTGTGGATTGGGCATTTTAAGAGGAAATGCTCTATCGTAAAGGGATCTTCACAAACGTGGCATCTGGGGGGGTTTGTTATTCCATACATGCGGTCAAAAATATACTGATGTGTTAATGAAGTGTGACCAATTCGGAGTCTCGCTAAAATTCTTTCTTTTTTCCGGTGATTCTGGTGGCAAGAATTCCAAGATCGGAGCTGTGGTTTGATACGATTCAGATGCCTGTTTTGTCGTTCCCAATGTTTTTGCCGATACGTTCTAAAACACAGGTTAGCGTGGCTAATTATGTCTGAGGTGGGACAAGGGTAGTTATTATTTGCAGGTAGATTAATACTTTGCTTCGCGTAGAAGTCGGCTTTTTCGTTTCCAGCAATACCCGCATGTCCGGGTATCCATAAAATTTTAATTATTACTTTTGATGGAATACGATTATTTAAGTGACGTATTTCGTTGACAACCGGGTGCGAGGAATTATGCAATGTTTCAAGAATGTTTGCTGATGATCGCGAGTCTGTACATATTATCGCTTTAGTTTTATTGGATTCCAAAATATATTGAAACGCTTCTCGGATCGCTATCAGCTCTGCAGTGTAAATTGTATTATAGTCGGAGAGCCGTAGACTCCTGGTTACCCCGTTTCCGTAAATTCCTATTCCCGTCCCTTTTTCGGTGCGGGAACCGTCGGTGTATAAGAAGAAATAATTTTCATGCAGCTCGCGGAATTCCGCAAACTTATCTCGTATTTCGAAAGTTGAGAAGAAACGCCTGGATTCATTGATAAGATAATTGACGCAAATGCTCTTCATAGTCCAAAAGGGGGAGAGCTTGGGTGTGTAGCTTACTGGGATACGTGGGAATTCAAGGGCAATATCTTTGATATCCCATAAGTGTTTTGCAATGGTATATTTGTTTCGATTGTATTCATTGTCGGGTATCCGAGGGACGTTAGAGAGGATTTGAAGAGAAGGATGATTATGGACAGCGTTTACGCGAATAGAGTACCTTGTGAGCTGAAGGAGCCTACGATGAGCCAGCGAGGGCAGATTTACTTCGGCTAGTAAGCTGCAGACAGGTGAGGTGCGAAATGCCCCCGTGATTATGCGTACTGCTTCATTTTGAATAGTTTCAAGCGAGTTCTTCCTGGTTTCATTTATGTTATCAAAGAGAAATCCATTATATTCTAGGATGGGTCGAATAAGTGAGGTATATAGTTGTAAAAGAGTTTTCCTATCAGCGCCCCAGTTTTGGCCAGCGATGCACCGTAGGATATTTAACCTACGAAGGCAGCGGTTCCTAATGTCATCAACATGAAGACCAAATGATAGCTTACTATCAAGAAGCATGCCGAGGTATTTATGCGACGGGACAACAGGTATATTTTCACCTGTTAATGAGAGCAGCTTTGTTGGGTTTGGCACCAAGTTTTTCCTCGAGAAAATCATAGTTTTTGATTTGGAGGCAGATATCTTCAACCCCCACTTGTTGCACCAAACCAAGCATCGGCTTAATGCTTTTTGAATCTGATGGAAGCAAGTATCGACATTACGGTCAGTATACCATATAGTAACGTCGTCTGCGTATATAGAATATCGTAGCTTAAATGAATCTTCATATACCTTTTCTAGCATGTCATTGATCATTATCAGGAAAAGAGTGGGCGAGAGGACACTTCCCTGTGGGAGTCCTTGTTCTTGAGAGTATACATTTGAATGCACATTTCCACACCGCACTGAAAAGGTACGGTTGGACAAGAAGTTTCTTACAAATGTGAATAATCGTCCGCGGATACCTATTTTATGTAACTTGATTAGCAGTGCATCAGAATGAACTTTATCGAAGGCGGATTGTAAATCTAAGAATAGGGCAACCGTAATTTCCTTCTTAGCAAAACCTTTTTTGGCAGGAGTCGATCAGCTGTAGGAGGCTATCGGTGGTACTTCTCTGAGTCCTGAATCCATTTTGGAATGGCGAGAGGATGTCGTTGGATTCTAGAAAAACACGAACACGAGAATTGATCATTCTTTCAACGATTTTGGATGCACAGCTTGTAAGTGAAATTGGCCTATAGCTGGAGGGAAGATGTTTAGGTTTGTCAGGCTTTAATATAGGAATCATAGTGCTTCTGCTCCAGGATGCCGGAAAACTTCCTGACATCCACATTTCATTTATAGCTCTAAGAAATGATTTTTCCCCTGTATGTGTTAGATTTTGGAACATGGGGTAAGCTAATTTATCAGGCCCAGCAGAGGTATTGCGGCATTTACTTAAGGATAGTTCTAGTTCGTACATAGTGAATGGAAGGTTGTAATTTTCAGTGTTGTTTGAAGTGGAATCACACCTGGCCAAGGATTCGCGGAGAAAGGTCGTGGTTTCCTCAGAATATTGGGACTGTGAGGAAACCGAGGCAAAATGTAAAGCAAACTGAGACGCTACTTCATTTGGTTCAGTGAAGGATCTGTCATTTATGTACAATTGAGGGAATGCCCGAGAAGGTGGCTTACGTACGGATATATATTTCACTTGGGACCAAATTTTCCCCACAGGAGTGAAACGATTGAATGAGTTGGCAAAACTCTCTCAGTATTCTTTTTTGGCTTGTAAAATAGTTGCTTTACATGACTTGGTGGCCTCTATCGCACTCCTTTCTTTACTGGTGCTACTAAGATCACGTCTAAATTTGCGTTCTTCCCGTCGCCTCACAGCAACAGCCCGATTACAGGCCGGGGACCACCAGCCTGCAGCCGTCTGCGCCTTGGGTGCAACTGTTTTTGGGATATTGTTTTCAGCCTTCTCTAGTATGTTCAACAAGAACTCGTCGATATCGGGCAGTTTGGAAAGTGAGTAATCAGTTTGTCGTCGATAATCTTCCCAGTTTGCGCGCGCAAAATTCCATTTTGGAAAGAAATTGTAATCGTTTTGCCCAGATTCCTTATCAAGGTTTATATGAATGGGCAGATGGTCACTGAAAAGTTTGTCACTCTGGATATTCCAGGAGAAGAAAGGGGCTATTTGAGATGAAACAAGAGAGAGATCGATAGCTGATGGTTCGTGGCTTCGATTGTTTGGGAGATGGGTTGGAGTTTTATCATTTAGAAAAACCAGATTGTGTTTATTCATTATTTCTTCTGTTTGCTTTCCCCGTGAGTCTAAATGTGTGCAACCCCAAGCTGGGTGATGTGCATTGAAGTCTCCTAATATCATTACCGGTTGCGCCAAGTTATCAAAAAGATGTACGAGTGAAGTTGTTGGAAATGGTGCTGATGGTGAGAGGTAAAGCGAGACAATAGATATATCAATCTGAAAGAGATGAACTTGTGCAGCGACGTAATCTAATTTGGTGTTGACCTTGATTTCACGGTGAAGCAGCTTGTTAGAAATAAATAGAGCCGTCCCTCCCTGTCTCGGCGAACGATTCAAATTATGTGTGTAAAGGGAGTATCCTGATATGGTGAATTTGTAAGGATCAGTGTCATTAAAACGTGTTTCTTGTACGGCTGCAACAAGAGGACCATGCTTTAAAACGTAGTGCTTGAATTCAGCCCAGTTGGATATCAGTGAGTTAGTGTTCCATTGCAAAATATGTTTGGACTTCATTTGAAACGGCGGTTCGGGCGCCTCCCGCGGGTCTGCTTGGGCGATGCCTTTCTGACGGTGGAGGGGGAGAAGTAGGTGTGGTCACTTGAAGGCGACTCAGGAGTGGCGGAGCATGCAAGCGATGCTAGGGAGCCGGACGCGGGGGATTTGTCGCGGTGATTGTGTTCACCGGACTCTACCGCGGAGCCCACTGTGGGAGATACCACGCTGGAGCAGGGTGTAGGGGACCCTGCTTGAGTACTGAGTACTGGGGACTCGACTGGACAGTCCGTGCCAGCCACTGGGGGACTGGGCGAGTTTTCCCGGCCTTCAAAGCCGCTGTCGAAGGGAAGGTGGGAGGAGGTGAGTGGCATAGTCATCGCCATCGGACGCGATGAGGCCTGTGCAGGACGTGAGATCCGAGCTCCGGTGTCCCTGGGTGTGGCTTGAGGACTCCCGTGCGAGGGGGGTAGACGGGTTCCCTGAGCCGGACTACTCTCCTGAAGGGGTGGCCAAGAACCCGGGTCACGTGGTGGGGAGGGCTGGCGGTCCTTCCCCCTTGGCGTTTTCGGGCCTCCTTCCACAGCTGGCACTCACGGGAGTCGGCAGTGTGGGCGCCTCCACATCCGGCACACTTCTCTTTCCCCTCCCTTGGGCAGCTATCTGTGGGGTGCTTCTCCGCACAGTAGGCGCACGCTGGGTCGCGTCTGCGGCAGTGCCTCGAGACGTGGCCGTACCTTTGGCACCAGCCACAGCGTTTGGGGGGTTCAGCCATTCATCCACCTGTACACGAATGTACCCTGCCATTATGTGTGTGGGGGCCGCTCTTCCCCGAAAAAGGAGTTTGACCATGGGGTTTGGAGCGGATCGGTCCCTCCCCTTGTGGCATCCTGATCACCCCACACACTCCCTGCTCCTCCAGTTCATCGAGGAGTTCTTCCTCAGAGAGGTACATGAGATCCCTGGAGTAGATCTTGCCACTGGTCATGTTGTAGTTAATAGAAATTTCGGCCTGAATGGGGATGCTGAGCAGGGTTTGAACCTGGAGGAGTGTTTCGGCCTGGTCTCGGTCTCGTACCTCGATGAGGAGAGACCCTCCAGATATACATCTGGCCTGTAGGAGATTTCCTACTATGCTGTCGAGTTCCCTTTTAAGGGCGAACGGACTTCTCCGCTGGAAGGAGTGCTGCGGGTCAACTGGTCTCAAAATGAGGATGGAAGGGCCATCTGGAATAGTGAAAGATTTCGTGGACCAAGCCCCATGTTTATGCCTCAAAGTGTTTTGAGTAGGACTTCCCCCAGTGTTCTGAGACAACATCTCGTTAGGGGTTTCAGCAGGATATGATGTCAGAGAGGGGAAATGTCCCCGATCAAGCCCCCCTCCCCAATGTTGCCACAGTGTGTGATTTGTGTGCGTTTGTGATTTGTTTGTTTGCTACTGGTGTTAGTGTCAGTTGTGACTAGCCTAGGGTGAATATTGTTTGGAATAGCATCTATTCCATGATCAGGCAGTGTTTGCTTTGCTTGCTTGCTTTGTTTTCTTTGTGGGGTGTTCTTATTTATTATTTTTTGTGGGTGTTTCTTTGACTTTTCCTTATCCTTCAACTAATCCTACATCTATATCAAGAACCATATACGGAATTGCTAGCAATGTACAAACTGCCAGGTGTGTTCACAGCTGTAAATTACCTGTTCTGTGTAGTTTGTTTGTTTTGTTTGATTGCAGCTTTTGTTTTGCTTTTGTTATTCAGTTGTGGTTGGAAGAATTGCTTCAATTGGACTTACTATGGATTTCAGGGAGAGTAAGTCCAAACTTCAAGGCAGTTCAAAACCTTTGATTCCAGGGAAAGCCAAATCAATGGAGGCAACCTAAGGACTGTAAGTTCTCTCTACAGATTAGATTTAATTGAATATTAAAACTCAACTTGAAGTCCGAACTTAAGCTTACATTCCACCAGTGTACCCCAAATGCTTCAAAGCTAGTCACTGAGTGATCACATCCACATAAATCGACAGTCAGGACAGAAAATGTGAAATTACAGGATTGTGATCTGTTTGCCTGTTCGTCCTGTCCTAACCAGAGTTTAATCCAAAACAACCCCCTTTCATAGATATGCAACTTCCAGACAAGGAGCAGCAAAGAAGACAAACAGGGAGCTCAGAATACCTACACAAATCAATTTGTGTATCAGCGGAGTTATTCAGAAGTATTCAAAATTTTAGTCTGATGCCCCAAACTCGCGTGAAAACGCCGAGCTCAGCTCAGACAGAATTTTGTATGGAAGCAGTGTCCAAGTTGATGCTAACCAAATCAAGTTTGAAAACTCTGTATTATGTGCCTTATTATGTGCCTGGTTCAATATGTGCTGTCTTCCAAACTCCAATCACCTATCCTTGATATTAAACCTGCTTTCAATCGACAAACTTGGTCCGCTTACAAGTTTGAATTTCAGGGTAGTCCAAACAAGATTTTGAACTCCTATATCGAATTTAAATCTTTCCAACTTTAATGGTAGGCAAATGCCAAACAACTACGAAAGTGGCGCGCCAGGCGGCGTCCGCCAGGCGCGGGCGTGTTTTAATGCAAAGCAGGAAAAGTGAGCAAAATTTGTCTTACCGATCGATCAAATTAACCCTAAGGTTTACTCCAGATGTTTGTCACAAAGCTCCTGTGTATATATCAACTCCTTCTCAATCCCCAAAAGATTCACGCGAGTACCCTCTTTGGCCTACCTGCCTAGACTCCTTCTTGACAGTAACAAGCCCCCTCCAAAGTTTTCTACTACAATTCTACTATTGGGCGTACAAACTGATCACCGTCATTGACTTTGCATGTAAAATTGCCCATTTTTGGCGGGCTCTCAGCGGTACACCAACAGGGGCTCCCTCACAAAAATGGTATCATCAGAACAATCGTTCTGTCCAATTTCCATTTCTGGGGTCCGATAAGCGGAGCCCATGGAAAATTTTGAGGAATGATGCAAAAACTGGAGCAATGATTGCCGGTCTCCCACAAAGCTTGGGTTCGAATCCAGGTCGAAGCCAAAGTTTTTCGCCGAATGCGATCTGCAAGTTCGCCACGATTATTGCAGGCCCTCGCTTTTCTTCTGAAATGGAAGTGTTAGACGAGCACAGATAGGACAAGTAAGGATGTAAGGACGAGTCAGGATAATGGTTATATGCCTACGAATGTTTTACTAAGTTCCGCATACTAACCGAAGCCGCATATTCTGGTTATCGGAAAGCGGCCGCGCTCCTTTAATTTCACATACGTGGATCCAGGGGAAAGGGAGGCATGTGGCACCCATCAACCCTCGGCGTCCCCTCAAATGGTCACGGCGCCCTCTTGAAAAGTCGATGGCGCCCCATGAAATGTCACTCCCCCCCCCACCCCCCTAAGATGCGAAAATCGGCGCCCACCGATAGGATTTTGCGCCCACCTGATAGGCTTTGACGGTCAAAAGTGGCGCCCACCGGAAGGTATCCCCCCGATTGGAAATCCTTGATCCGCCTATGGGATTTCATATAAATATCAAAACAGAACAATAACAGCAATACTCAATAACTATGTCGAGTTCGAGAGGGAGGCCATATTACCAACTTTTCAAATAGTTTGCTCAGAGCCTGCTCATGCCCCCTCCCCCTGAGTGTCCAAATTGTACAATCGAGAGGTTAGATTATAAAACAACCCATAGAAAACACCCCAAATAGCTAATTATATTGGCGTTTATTAGCCAGGGGACCACGTCCTGTCTGGATTATCCCCAGAACTGAAATATGAGTTGGCGTGGGCAAAGCTGAATGTGTGCACATATTCTTACTTTCTATTCAAGACAATTGAATAAGACAAATGTTCCGAGTTTATCAAGAAGTTTTCATGACAGGAATGCTAATTTTGATCTCATAGGTGATGGTTGTTTAATCATCAAAATTTATCAAATGAACTCCTCTATGAAATTTGCCACTCCCATTAACTAATTGCAGACAATACAATAGGAAATACCTTAAGGAAGGCAATACAAACATGAATGTTGCGCTACTTATTGCCAGAGAGAAAAAGATAAAGGTACAACCGAAAGTAGTCTACATTGATCCACTTTTTAACAAATTACCCACCGAAATTTAAACCAATGTTCATAAAGAAAAACTGCAATGTTAACTTCAAAATATTAAACAAGCATTAAACTCAGCAGTCAAGGCCTCAGATAACAATACATGGAGGTGGATGCAAGGAGTTGGGGCTATGAGACTTAAGTCCTCCCCCAATATGTTGGAGCATCTATACAAATTACATAGATGGAGGTTGTTTCCATGGTGATCTGTGGTGTTTGAGAATGTAAATATGTGTCTATACCTACATGATTATTTACCTGAAATTTATTCTCCATACTAGAAGTTTTAAAAAGAGTCAGCAACACAAAAATGCAAGAAATAATTATTTTAACTGCAATAAAGTGAAGAAAGAGAAAAAGTAAAACAAAGTGCCTAAAAGTACGAGAAAGAGAAAGTTAAGACTCAGGATGAATTGAGCTCGTCAAAGAATGGAACCAACAAACCACAAGCACCTCCAAAATTAACTTGATAATTGTAGGTAAGGTAAGGTAAATAACCTTACAAATTAGCAATCACAGCACCCAACATAATTTTTGTACCCTAGACAGCAATTACCTAAAATAAAATTGGAATGTGCCAGCAAAATGACACTTAAATAAATATCAGAGCATCTTTTGACAAAATACCAAACTAATTGCAATATACCAAAATACCAAACTACTGCGCCTTGCCAGACTGGTCTGGTGAGCCTTGCCAGATCACTGCTTGTACTGATTGACCTTCTCCGCAGCCCTTAGCTAAGCAACATACTGGCGACCAGCATTGAGGCTGTTCGGCCTCACCATGGTAAAGCTGAAAGCGATGTCTTCTTGAGGCTTGGATGGACAGCAGGAGACTTATCTTCCAGCACTGCCATGAAGTCATTCACCAGGCTTTAATTTCAATTTCACTTCAACAGTGAGGGTCTGAAATACCTTTTGAGCTTTGTTCTAAATTGTTCTAAATATCAGAATATTTTAAACCCTCATTTTTATATTGTTTTGTGGCAAGCTTAAATATAAATGGGCAGATATTGGCAATACCCTCCATTATTAGGTTATGCTACGACCCAACCACAGCCAGATACTGCCCGTAAAAGAAGGCGCCTGCATTAGCAGTCTGATTCCACTGACTATAAGAAATACTAGTACAAAATGACCACAAGAAATTGGTTCCGTGTCTTTTCTTTTGTCCTACAAACAAGGAAAGACAAGAAATAACTCTTGCCTTCTCTTAAAGCACCTACAAACCAAAGCAATAGAGACACTCTACAAACTAAAACAAACTCTTACCTTATTAACAAACAAAAAACAAATAAACACACTAGACAAACTGAAGTGACTTCGCCGCAGAAATACAGACGTCTTCAATTGACCCCGGTCATGCTCACCAGCGGCGCTAGTGTGCCCTCCAAGATGGCCGCGAAAGAGGGACTCCAAAAGGTAAACAACGTTAGTGGGCCCCGGGAATAGCATGGTAAGCGGTGAATTATACGTGTTTTATGTTTGGTATGTGGCAGCGGCTTATAACCAGCCACTGCGGAAGGCAGAGAAGAATGCAAATTCGAAAAGTTTTTGGTCCCAAGGAGCAAAGCTTGTAGTCAGCATCAGGTTGAAGTTTGCTGCCCCCCCCACTTCTTTGCCGGTGGCGACGCTTGTGTTTGGAAACGCATTTTCCATTGTACATTCAAACCGGAATTTCAGACGGCTTGAAACAAATAAAGGCGTATATCTACCGAATTATTTCAAGATGTCAGTTTTCCGGGCTAAAAAGGAATGCAGCCACAGGCGGATCCAGGGGGACGGCAAAGTGGGCACATGCCCCATAGGCAGATCCAGGGGGCAAAGGGGGTATGTGCCCACCACCATCGACCCTCGGCGCCCCCTGAAATGGCCACGCCCCCTGAAATTTCCCTTCCCACCACCATCCCCCTCCCAGGATACGAAAGTCGGCTCCCACCGATAGGGTTTCCCGGTTAAGAATGGTGCGCCGCCCCCCGGGAAGGTGCCCCTGATCGGCAATCCTGGATTCGCCTATGATGACGGCCCAAGGATTAAGGCTTACTCCTGCTAGAAGCAGACTCAAGGGAGTGGAAGGAGGCATAAGCGGAACTGGAGATTGCCTCACAGCCAGTCTGCAAAGTATGGCAGCAGGCCAGACAAGTCGCACCAGCCATCTAAAGTTCTCGCACCACCAGCCTCCAAAAATTCGCACCAATCTGCCACATACCAGGGGAAAAATGCACCCATTTCTACCCCTACAGTGCAATGCTACCTCAATCACTAGTCAGTTAAAGACTTTTTATAAGGCACCTCCTGTGTCTTAATGGCCATTCAGCCATTATTTGCTTAGTTTAAGTGTCACTGACCTCGCAAATTCGCACCAGGTTGATAAAGTTCGCACCACTCGGTCCTGTCTCCAAGGGAACTCGCACGGACGAGATCTCGTCGAAAATGCCATACTTTGCACACTGGCCTCACAGCCGCTTACCAGGTGGATGTGAATGGAAGTCAGATGGCTGAAAATGTCTGCAACAGACAGCAGCATTTGAGCCCATCTTCTTCCCAATTATCAGATTCGACTTCCACTGCTTGGACAGCACCTTATCCTGAGGAAACTTGTGAAAGCTGAGACTTGGACACTTTCTTCGGAAGGATACACACTGAGGAACGCAGCAGTTCTGATTGGATGTAATGGTTATCCGTCTCACTTTCATTTTCTTTGAACTTTCCAAGATTATAACAAACAAGAAAATAACGCCAGTCTTCAATATTCACGTCCACCCAACATGAACTTCACTTTTTCAGAGCAACGAGTTCACCACGACTGAAAATAAACGTTCAAAATCTATACCGCGTTCAACAATGCGCCGGATATGAAGCAGCCACGCCAGACGTCAGTCCCTCTACTGGCGTTTTCAAAAAAATCCGCCAGGTGCCAACACTTTCGATGACCGGGGCCAATTACAGCCAACAGCACTACCATGGAATACAGATACCTGGAACGGAAGGCTCGTTGATTTCTGGGATGCTTTTGTGGGGCTCATTAAAAAGAATTGGGTAAATAGCCAAGAACATTAAAATATAGACGGCAGTAAAATATTCAACAAAAAACAGGCCTTTGCGCGTGCCTTACTTCAACCCAGGGGAAACAACTACTACTGAGGTATTATTTATCCAATATAAACAGGGACGTAGGAGCCGCGGGGGGCAGGGGGCAGCTGCCCCCAACTTCCATGATTCTTAACCATTAACCCTATGGCGTTGACTGGAAAGAAATGACTTGAAAATTCCCGCTGCCCCCCCCAACTTTGAACATAGTTCCGACGCTCCTGAATATAAACCTAAATAATTGCATAATAGCCATAAAATATGAATGCAAAATCAGCGTGAGCCCGGATTCGAACCCGGAACACTACGATTGCTAGACAAGCATGCTGCCAATTGCGCTATTGAGCAACGAAATTACCATTATGAAAATGAAAAATTCCACGCGTGGGATTCGAACCCAGGATCTTTCGCTTACTTGACGAGGCTTAACACACTACGCTATTACGGCGCTGGGCCGCGCGCGCTTAAAACATGTTATAATACAAGTTGAGCTGCAGTATCAGATTCTGATTTCTCCTGCACTTTGCTCTAAGATTTTAGGTATTTCATGCCTAAAATGTATTTTAGCGGACGCACCACAGATTGGGCTTTCCGAAATGCATGGTCGTTTTCCTGTGCAAGCCACGGTTTATAAGTTATGACGCATCAAAGTCATCGGCCACCACATCTCCCATAGACTTTACATTGGTCCTTACCGAGCTTTACTTACCGAAGGATTTTTTCATGTCCTAGATTGGCATCCAAAAGCGGGGCGGGTTTGCATTGAGGTCTCCATTCCAGGTATCTCTATTCCATGGCACTACTAGCACATTTTGGTTGGTACTATTTATGGCATTGTTCCAATTGATTTCGTAGAAAATGGCTTTCAAAACAAATTGTTTACCTCCCAGAAAGAGCCTGAAGATCCCCTACACCCTACGGTGGAAAAACAGATCATGGGGGAAATATTACCCACAATACATCTTGGTCCACCGCTATCAGGGGAAATATTACCCACAGTGCATCTGGGTCTCCTGCGATCAGGGGAAATATTACCCACAATGCCTCACAACTTTGGAGTACCCGTCCTTTACTACCCTGACAGTAACTACCTAAAAAAAAAAAAAAATGATGTACGGCCAAAAACAAATCCGTCGTATTTTTATTGCGTCAGCTGATAGTCCAGCTTCCGCCGCAGTACTTGTAAAAGTGCATTAGAAACTTAAAGGGACATTGTCGAAAAAATTTTTATTGTGGTTTCTTAATATTTGAAAAATCCTGATTCTGCAACTATCAATCATTTCTTTATCTTCAGCTAAATTTTTGGAGGCCACTCAACAATTATTCAAATTTGCTAACAATATCAATAATAGGCTGTAACCTGCTCTTCACCTCTATTCTATCAATCGAAGTTTTAAGTTCTATAAATGATTTTTTGAGGATAGAAAATGTTTTTATGCTGTATTCGTATTCAATTTATTTTTATTAACCCTTAAAAATACAAATATTAGATAAGTTTGTCTAAAACATTTGGTTTGAGAAAACTAATCAGGAGAGTTTTAAAATCGGGCAGGTATCGTACAGCGGGGATGGTATAGTGGCCTCCATTCCCGACTCTGACACGGGTAATACGGGTTCGAATCTAGGTCGTGGAAGTTTTTACTGTAAAAACAATTTTTCTGATTTTCTTCTTGTTTGTTCATGCGTACTAATGGATGAAGCATATGCGTACTAATGGATGAAGCAGGGGAGGGGGGTAACTTCCGGGGAGGGCACCATCCGGACCAGGGGGGGGCGCCACCTTTGACCGGCAAAACCTATCAGATGGACGCTAAATCCTATCCGTGTGCGCCGATTTTCACATCCTGGGGGAGGGGATGGGACGCGACATTTTAGGGTTCACCGAGAGTTGATCAGAGAGAGGAGGGGGCACGTGCCCCCTTTGCCCTCCTGGATCCTCCTATGGGATGAAGTAAATATTCTAAGGACAATTTCTTCTGGTTATCCCTCCGTCCGGGTAGTTGAGGGAAAGGGAATATTAGCCCCAAATATTTTTCTAATCTGACCGGCGTACCAAACTGGAACCGGCTTGTCTCCAGCTCCCTGCAATGGTTCTCAATCCGTCGGATTTCCCTCTATTGGAGACCAGTTCCCCTGTTTTCTGACCAGCGGACACGCTGTTCGCCGTTCGAAAATGTCTTTTGTGTCCTTTGCTGATGACCATTCTTGAAGGCTGACCGGTTTTCGTGCAAACCGAGGACCAGAAACCGGCCCAATAAAAAGCAGGGGTGGCTCTTCGAGATTATATGTGTTAATCTCGAGATTAATGTGTCTCGAGATTAATTAATGGTTTAACCCTCGCCCCACCGGGGGCCATCGATGGCCCCCCTAAGGTTTTTCCGGGATAGCAGAAAGACGATGAGGCGCAGCACCGTGGTTGAGGGCTCTACCTCTCACTGCATCATTTTCCCACCATCCCTGAAATTTTTTACCCCGGGTCACCCAAGGTCAGGTCACCAGACGAGTTCAACCAAGGTCACCTCACTTCAGCTTTAGAGCTCTGTAAGAGCTACATTTCGGAGTCGATCGATTTGAAACTTCCTACACTTTATGACCCCTCCAGGGTCTACAAGGTGTATATCCGGGATTTTTCGATTTCGTGCCCTGAGGTCAGGTCACGAGGTGACCTCTCCCATTGAAAAAGCATGGGAAAAGCTGTCTTATGATCTTAAAGTCACAAAAACGATTGAAAATGCTCAGCTTGATCAGAAAAGCGTTTTTGGACACCCTTTCACGGATTCCAGGGGCCATATTTGCCCTTTGACATCCCCAAGGTCATCCAATGTCACCAAGGGTCAAAAACAGTATTTTGACAATAACTTTGACCTGTATAAGCTAGAGCGCTGAAACAAACACCATCGTGTTTGTCTCGTCATTGGCTTTCATTTGATATACGGCAAGGTCAATTTCTGACCTTTCGTGACCTCAGGTCACACTAGGTCACGAGGTGACCTCTGGAGGTCAAATTACTGGCGGGAGGTCTTTACGTTTCCATAGCAGAAAAAGTACTGGCAATTTCCTATCAAATGTACTTTCCCACACCTCAATAGCTCTAAGGGCATAAGAGTTATGCCCAGTTTGCTTAAGCATTGCATATTTGAGTGAAAATAGCCGATCTTGACCTAATTTGACCTCTGGAGGTCAAACCATTGACCTGAACACTAAAACATGTGAAGTAATTTCTTACTGAATTCACGCGAGCTTTCTAGTGCACTTTGCAGATTTGCGCTAACGCCCATATTTTCGGAGTTAGAGGGGGCCATCGATGGCCCCCGGTGGTGCAAAGGTGGCGTCGGACCCCGGTGGGGCGCGGGTTAACACGCGCATTGACGGAAGGCGGGTACCCGCCCCCCCGTCTGGTTTTTCGGACAGAACATAAAAACGGCGGCGCGTAGCGCCGCCGCACTTGTATCCATACGCGTATATTAACAGTAAAAACGCAGTACATAATAAAACATACACTCCTAACACTAGGCAAAGAAAACTAGGCAGGGGCGCCGCCACGGAATTTAAGCCACCACACATTTATTAGGTAGGTACTTAACACACTCGGGTTAAAAATAAACTCAGGTTAAAAAACTTGACATACCTTCTCTCATCATTTTTACAACTTTTGTCAAAATTTTAAGGTTAGGTCATCTCAGGTCAGGTCACCAGTACAGGTCAAGTGACCTGACCTCAAAGTTTAAGACAACATAAGTCGGAACAAAGTGAACTCATCCGATTGAAGTGACCTGACAAAATGGTTAAAATATTTCGATGGAGAAGCGTATGGGCTACCCAAAGCCGTTTACCATTTTTCACTACCTACCGTGGTTCTGGAGATTTTAGGGGGTACCCGCGCCCCCTGTCAAAGCGAAGGTGGCTCAGAGCCCCGTCAATGCGCGTGTTAATCTGGTAAAACAACGAGATAAAACGTTAATCCGTACGAGATAAAACGTGTTCGAGATTAAATGTGGCGGTCTCCCAGGGCGGACCACCCTGAAAGACCGCCTGGGCCTTTCACGGCAGAAGAGTGTGGAGGTGGAGCGCCTGCGCATTGGCCACTCCCTTCTCCTGTGCAGCTACCGAAAGAGGATCGGCCTGAACCCGGAGGCCACGTTACAGGAATGCGACGATGGAGAGGACGAGATCCTCCACCACCTTCTGACCCGGTGCCCTGCGCGCGCTGACCTGCGCTGGGACATATTTGGACGGGACGACCCGCCCATCCGGGAAGCGCTGGCGGACCCACGACGGCTGGCGATGTTCCTGCGGCGGTTGGGGCGCCTGCAGGGCGCCCCCCTCCCATATGGCCGGAACACTCAATCAATCAATCAGATTAAATGTGTCCGTCGACATCTAAATCTTTGATATAATTGTAATTCTTTGGTCTCCGGAGAATATAAAAACACGTAGTCTAGAGAACCGGAGAATAGCTGAATGTGATACGGAAGAATAACTCTTGATATGCGTCAGAACTGGGGAACCAGAGAGCAGCCACCACGATCCTTGGATGAACTAACAAAAGTGTGGAACGCACCACGAACCCAAACCTGATCACTTTTTGTTTCAGGGGGAACGTTTGTTGTGTGTTGCAGGTTGGAGATGGACTGGCCACCTCACTCCTCTGTCCGTGGTGGTAGCTCTTTCTAATTTTTTCGTAGATAGATATACAAGATTTAAGAATACATTGATTTTTACTTCAAGTTGAGTTAGTTTCTGATCAGGGCACATCAAGAAAATATACCTCAAAATTATAGCCTGGAACAGTTCGTATTAAATAAAAAAGGATTCTACAATTAATCTTAACATTGGTAGTCACAGAGTCTAAACCTAAGAAGACGCATCGCAGCTTTAAGACAAGCAAGCTGCTAGCCTCATGAGTGACATTTGTTTATGAAAATGATAAGCGTTTATTTTTAATACTTCGGAGTTCGGAAACGGTCCTTTCTCATAATAGAACAAACAATTCCAGAAGCACTTCATATAACATCATATCATTATATAAAATAGTATATTAACCGTTATTTTTATTAGATTGTTTATTAGATTATCTACGTTGATAAGATATTTCATGACCAGCCTCCTCGAATCATAGTTCCAAAATGGGGCTAATACACTGATAAATATTCAGGTACATCCCTTCACCAAAATTCTCATAATATAATAGGTGAACACATACATTTTTAGTCAGAGTGCTAGGATAACCTCGAATCGAGTTCCAATATTTGAATATTCCAGTACTAAACTGCATTATTCCAGCATTCGATTTCCAAATCAGATCTAAATTTCAAGCCTTGGTCACACTATGACCAAAAGTTTTCGCTTATTGTATTATGAGGATTCTGACGAGGGGCTGTGCCCGAATATGTGATCACAGTGTGATCACAGGCTCCATTTTGCGTCAAAAATTCGAGAGGCAAAGCCATGAAACATCTTACCAATTTATAATCATGCTCCTCGGCTACGCAATGCAGAATTCATCTACTTTTAAAAACCAACAGATATCAGTTGATCAATGAGGCTTATATTCAATCTCACAAAAACATGAGAAAATATAACCTACCAGGAAATTACAAGCGAGTGATAGCCCTCGGCAGGTGAGAAACGCGTGCAACAATCAGGTCTGCGAGTCCCCAACGAGCAGTCTTCCGAGTGCAACGTGGACTAGAGGATATAACTCAGTACGTCAGTGACGGATCCAGGCCAATGTTTTTTGTGGGGGGAGGGGAGGACAGGGTCCGAAATCGTGAATACACATTTTTAAAGGTCGGTGAAAATCGCAGAGTTTAGGAGGAAAGTAAATTTTCCCTGAACCCACCAGTGGGTATCCAGCTCCTAGCTTCCAGTCCTTGAAGTGCACTCTAAGAAGGCTGGGAGCGAACCAAATACTGAGTGTACATCAAAAGCATAACAGATTTTGCATCTGTCCACAATAAGTGCTACACGGTTTGATAAAATGTTCACCGCAATAGTCTGAGCACAGAGGTGTCACTTATTATTTTCGCCGACTTTCGCACGTACGACCACCAACAAAATCTGACCACTTGATTTTTTCTATAAAGACCCTTTGCATTACTAGTTTTCTTACCTTTAGGCTAAAAAATACTTTTAATGGCATGTTTTACTGAGGTCCTCAGAGGATTTGCCTTAATATACCGCGATAAACACCACTTACGCACATACATGAACGTATACTGCGGGCACAAAGGCAGACGACCGAGGTGCACTCAGGCAGGTTCGTGTTCAATGCAAAAAACTGCTGGCTGTGGTACTCTGCCAACTCTGGGATTCCATTGCTCGTCCTCTGAAGCTTGTCTTCCAGCAGCAGGCGTAATTTGCGATAGTCACTGTCGAGGGGCAGCACCTGATTATTTCTGTTTTGCGTTCAGCTTGCTGGGGTAGGCTCTTCTTAAATTAGAAGATATTTTCACAGCAGGAACAAATGGGAACAAATAAAGGGTACAAATAAAATATCACAAGACATATATATATATATATTCAAGAACAAAGACATCCCCAAAGATGATCTATAGTCTAGATCATGGGTTTGTGGAGGGGTCAGGTGGAACCATGCAAATTCATGTTTTTTTATAAATTACAATACATTATTTCAACACTGGCCCACAATAGGAAACAAATATTCCAAATTTCAGGTCTATGGGAGAATCGGTCTGATTGGGTTCATCCCATTCAAACTAACAAACAAAATGATCATACACAAGCTGGTCCATTGGGACGATAGCTTGATGATACACAGCAGCTACAAAAGACAGGTTTTCTAGTAAACAAATTTTCTCTTTGAAGCAACCCGCCTAATCTTTCATATATTCTTTCAGGAAAACACAAAAAATTGCATCACCCAAGACTGCCCCCCTGTTATTCCTACATGACTATCCATACTCTTTGTTCACAATTATATTGTTGTATTGGGTACACTCCTAGTGTTTCAAATCATAATACATCTTATCCTAGTTTTCCTTCAGTTCATTTTTAATATCAATTATAAAAAGCATGCAGATGGGCATTTTCAGAGGACAGATGGATGAATTCATCTGCAGATGGGCATGAATGCAGATGGGCATTTTCTGAGGGCAGATGGATGAATTCATGCTACAGTCACTTTCATGTCTGAAAACAAACAGTAGCACTTGAAATATGAGTAAATGGATCTGATAAGTAGATAGGAGTACACTGACTACTATGTACTGTATGGTACCAAAATAAATGGAAAATCTGTTTCAATCTGTAAAATTAATCAAAAACATTTTCATACTTAAAAGGTAAGCTAAGCAGCAAATGCACTAGCATGCACACATTGTGCAGAGCCAGTATTTGTAACAGGTAGAAATTTGTAATTCAAATTACAAGCTTGATATAGACTTTTACTAGAGTGCACAAATATTGTAAATATAAAGTTAGACCAAAAAGAGAGGGAATATGGGCAATTCAAAAATAATACACTTCATTAATTGGAGAATTGCCATCACCAAATAATTTTCACCTATTTTGGTACACAAGTTCACCTGTGCAACAATAAAATCAGGACTTTTGGCATTGACACTGCTCATAAGCCTTGTTCCGTCTGCCAGCACAGCCTTGTCTGCGAGCCCTCGAGCCTCTCCTCTAGAAAAAAAAATACCACAACTGTCTCTAGTATGTGCTATGGCTAATCAGACAAAAATGAACCAGAATACTTATCTACCAATCACAAAAAGTATGCTACCACTGTTGTGCTGTTACTATTTTTCCTGCAGCACCACAGCAGGTAGCCAGCCTGTAAATCTAAGATTGGTTCTAAGATTGGTTCTCAGGGAGAGGCTATAGCCATGTGACATAGACTCTATCCAGTGTGCAAAGTATGGCATTTTCAACGAGATCTCGTCAGGGTGAGTGCCCTAGGAGACAAGAGTGAGTGGTGTGAAGTTCATCAACCTGGTGTGAATTTCCCAGACTGGTGCAAGGAAGGTGACACTGAAAACCAAAAAAATAATGACTGAATGGTTATAAAGACACAGGAGGGGACCTTATAACAAGTATTTAACTAACTAATACAAGAGGTAGCATTGCATTGTGTGGGTAGGAAAGGGTGCATTTTTCTCTATGGTATATAGCAGTTTGGTGTGAATTTTTGGTGTCTGGCAGTGCAATGATTTTAGGTGGCTGGTGTGACTCGTCTAGCCTGCTGCCATACTTTGCAGACTGGGACTCAATGCTGCTCGCTGATTGGTGTTGACAGACGAAACGAGACCACAGCTATAACAGTGGGCCAAAATGAATAGTTATCAATTAAGCATACAATTTGCTTTTTGGCAACTTCATGAACCTAATTAATGCAGAACAGAAACATTAAATGCATTGCCCATACTTGATAGGATTAGTGTTTGACTAACTCAGTACACTCACTACACAAAACTCAATAAGCATTGGTGGCCAGCAAAGATGGATGGCAAAAATTCAAATTGTTTCATTAACTTTTCACGCATAGATGTTTTACCTCTAAGAAAATCTCAATTGACGACATCATAGGCTCAAAATATTCTACGTGCAGATTACCGCCGATATGTTGATCCACGAGACCGGAGAGGCGACAATCTCCTCGTCCGAAAAACCACCCAAAGCTTTCCTCATGCCTCAAAGGAGGCTCTTCTGGATCGCGCTACCCGTATCTTTTATTGTATCATTTTAGCTGCAATGCAATCATGCAATAACGAACAATTATTAGTTATAATCTTTAGGGTATTCGGGCCTGACCGCAGCGCTAATTAGTGTTATAGAATTTGTATTCATATCTTCGCGTTTGCCGTGGTTTTTGAAATGGTGAATATCGATAGTTCATGGATAGCCATGATGACATCACATTGATGTAAGATAAGCCCACGTGACCAGATCCTATAAGGACTGGGCTTCTGATTGGTTGATGGTATTTCTTTAAAGTCCTATATTTCTCTTTCAAAAGCGTTTTGGAAATATATTTTTATAGAATAATTTTTGACGTTATAAGTTTTAGCTACTGAACTGCTTTAAAAGAAATGTTTCACATTTTTTCATATATAAATTGATAGCTATAGCCGGATCTACGTCACTTTATCGTTACCATAAGGACTCGGTAAAGTCGTCTATAAATGTTGACTTTGAGGCCGATTTTCAGGCATTTTGAGCCTGAATTTGCAAAAATGAGAATATGACTTCTGAAACAACTTTTTGTAACCTTTTGATCTAGCCAATAAAAATTTTTGCGACAATGGTCGAATAAGAGGAATTAAGTAAAATAATTTTCATTCAAATAATTTATTGAAAAATATATATGCGATTTTTCATCTTAATAAAGCAGTTACACGCCATATTTGAAAGGGGTAATTCCATTCTGGAATTGGGCGTAATTCACGTTGCATTTGATATCTACGCCGCTTTAGCGTGAATGTCACCGCTCTTTGTGAAACGTGATTCTGAGTACGGCGTAACTTTGCAGGTGAATGTGGTGTAAAACACGCTGTATTTCTACAACTTTTATGAAACGGGGCCCAGCAGGTATATGTACGTAAAGTTAGCACACGTTCAGCACAGATTCGGCACAGATTCAGCCCCCATTCATATTCAGTACAAACCTAGATCACCACACTTAAAGCTATGTCCTAGCTCACCATGAAGGCTGATCACATCCAAACTGATATCAGACGATGATATCAATACCCTAAAGATAACTAAGACAAATATTTACAGAAAGCATCCCTTGGGGCCCCTCAGGACCCGTTTGAAAATTTTGCCAATAGGGCAGACCCCTTCGATTTTCTTGAAAATCGGCATGCGTGATGCTTACGTCCATTGGAGAAATCTGGCTGAAGAAACCATATGGGGCATTGATAAATAAGGGGCCTCCGAGGGCCTCAAAGTCTAATAATAGTACTTCCGGGCACCAGTTTACAAAAACTTGGGATTTTTTTCTTCACCATCAGAAAGGGCTGCATTTTCCAAAAACAGTGCAAAAAAATTTAGGGTGGCGCCCATAGGGGCCCCTCAGGGCACTTGAAAATTTTGGTGAATAGGGCGGATCCCTTCGATTTTCTTGAAAATCGGCATGCGTGATGCTTACGTCCATTGGAGAAATCTGGCTGAAGAAACCCCTATATGTTGTCCTCAGCCAGATCATTTTTGCAACACTCACGCGATTTCCAGATTTGTAGCTCTGGGTCATAGGCGTGATGTATGGGAGGGTAGTTTATGTCTGATATGATTTGAGTTGGATTAATTTTGGACTGGTATTGGCATATGTCTATTGTAAAAGTATTGCTCGTGGAAACGTAAGTAATGTTAATTTTTGATTCAGCAACCACATTCGACATCGACCAGAGACCCAGAGTCCTGAGTCCTTTGAACCGGCCCCAGCCCCGGCCCTTACTTTAATGCTAGTTAGTTAGTTAGTTAAGGGCTTTTTATAAGGCGTTCTGTGCAAAGCACCTTTGCCCGCCTCTAAAGTGTGGGGGGAGAATTTTCCGGGAGGGGTGTTTACTTTAATGTCGCAGAACAAAGGGACGAATCTTATTTCAAGGAATGGGTCGCAAAGTGTAGCAACACTTGCGAGGGAAGGGGATTGCTACGGCAGAGATGCCGAGCCTGGGGCACAGGTAGGATTTAAAAGGGTACGTGAAGAGGCTTGCCAGCGTAAAGATTAGTTTTTTGAATTTTGTTCCTTGTTATCGAATAACCGTTTGCTTACGTTACTCGAGTTCCTCCATTGAAAAAGAATAATTTTGGGTTACCTATTAGAAATACCCGCAAGCACCATGACGTGATGCCGCGGGTCTTTATCCTGCAACCAGGAGGTGAGGTTACAGCACCCTCTCTGGCTGGGTAGCCGCCGCATAGAGGAAGAGAGAAGGGTAATAGAACAGATAGAGTGTTAGGGAGGGGTGTGAGTTGGTTAGTTGTTAGTCTTAGATGTGGTTAGTATAATTAGTAGTCCTTAAGTTAGGGTTAGTTGGTTAGCAAATATGAACGGATGGTTAGGTAGGGTTAGTTGGTTAGTTTAACTTTTTTTGGTTTTGTTTTGTTTTTTTTTTTTTTTTTCCTATGGTGAGAGTTATTCTGAGTCTACCATACCTTAGGACCAGACAGTTAAAACCTAGTTTGAAGCACCTATTGTTTAAATTTGTCAGAGGGACGTTTATAGTGTAATTGTTATTTCTAATATGAGGGGTGCTATTCGGATGCAGGTATTTTCCATACCTGCCACCATAGACGTTCAGATAAAGCTGTCGAGCCTAGAAGCCTTCAGGAATGTAAAGAGCTTGTCCAGCAGCTCAGGGTGATCATTGCCGAGAAGAGTGGAAAGGTTTACTGGGATGTTTCTGATGCGGCAATAATCTAGCATGGGCTGCCTATGGGCGTCGTGCTGGGGACAGTCGATGAGGATATGGTAGGGATTTTCCATGGCCGAGCAGGTACCACAGGTACCTACACGCCCATAGGCATTTAATTTGGTGTGTCCGCTTCTGAGTCTGGTCAGGATGACCTCACGCCGACGACTGTTTTGGTTGGAGCTGGGCCAGTAGCCGATGTTAGGCTTGATATGGAATAAATGGGCGCTGTGGTTAGTGGTCCAGTCATTTTGGATGTACTTCCGGATATGGTTGTGGAGGAGAGCTTTGCTATCGTCTCCGGACCATTTGAGAGGTGCGACCTCTCTGAGTTCTAGAGACTTTTTGGCCTGTTCGTCGGCTTTTTCATTTCCGAGAATTTTGCAGTGGCCTGGGATCCAAAGAAAGGAGACATCTGGGATATCGTCGATACCCTTCTGGATGTCTGCTATTACGTGATGGCGGGGGTTGACTACGTTATTGATAGCTTGCAAGACAGACTTAGAGTCTGAACAGATGACGGCTGAATTAATATTTAGGGTTCTAATCTGGACTAGTGTATCTAGAATGGCGACAGCCTCGGCAGTAAAGATTGAGCAGCTGTCCGGAAGTCGTTTTTGGAGGCAAATATTTTTCCCCAGATGCCGAGGCCTACTTTTTCGCCTATTTTAGAGCCGTCGGTGAAAATGAAGGTTTTGCCAGTGTTGTTAGACTGGAACTCTAAGAATTTCTGGGAGATCTCCTCTGTGGTGAGGTTGTCTTTGCGTGTGGTGAAAAGAAACTCGACTTTGGGCTGTTTGCGAGTCCAAAGGCGGGAGAGTGGGGGTTTGCCTATGGCTTCTGGAATCGCAAGGTTCAGGGTTTCCAGGGTCTTAGCTACTCTATTCTTAAATGGAGGCCAGGTTGTCCGATTAGTTTTTGATACACGTTCAGGGTGGGCGAAACATTGTTTCGCCGGGTGATTTTCGGTAGATTGGACCTTGATATAGCAAGAGATAAGCTGGGAGTGGCGTCTTGTTTGGAGAGGGCACAGCCCACTGTCCACTAACAAGCTGGTGATGGGGGATTCTCTGAGCGCGCCTGTGGCTGCCCGGATACTTGCGTTTTGGATGCGCTCTAGCTTTAGCTTATTAGTGTTGTTCGTTGAGTCAAAGACGAACGAATTATATTCGAGTATGGGCCGGATCAAGGACTTGTAGAGCATGAGCAGGATCTTTCGATCCCCGCCGTACTCTGTTCCGCCGAGCATGCGGAGGATATTGACTCGTTTTTGACAGCTAGAGACGACTTTGGTAATATGCTCGTTAAAACTAAGGCGGGTATCAAGGATGACGCCTAAAAATTTGAAGCTTTTCGCGCATTCAATGGGTTTGCCTGAGATTTGGAGCTGAGGAACAGCGTGTCTCACACCTGGCCGGGCAAAGACTACGACTGATGACTTTTCGGCCGAGAGTGATAGACCCATTGAATTGCACCAAGCATGGATGTCGTCGAGACTACCCTGCAATTCGGTAGTCGCGGTTTTGAATTCTGGTTGACTGCGCCGCCTGGTGTCGACCGGAGTGGATTTCCAAATAGCGACATCATCTGCAAATAGGGAGTACTTAACTCCAGGCGGTAGCTTTTTGGAAAAAATGTCATTGATCATGACCAGGAAGAGGGTCGGAGATAAAACGGTACCCTGGGGTGTGCCCTGGTCTTGAGATGTCAGATAGGAAAAGGTGGTGCCGCAGCGCACTTTGAATTTTCTGTCCCTAAGAAAGTTGTCAATGAATCTAGCAAGGTGGCCATGGACTCCCAGTTTAAAAAGTTTATACAAAAGGACGTCTTTTTGTACACGATCAAAGGCCGACTTGATATCTAAGAATGCAGCAATTGTGAGTTGCTTCTTGTAAAAGCCATTTTGGACGTCACTGACCAGTTTGATCAGATTGTCAGTGGTGGCTCGCCCGCGCCGGAAACCCGATTGCATAGCATCGAGTTTCTTTTCGAGAATTTCGTGAAGTCTTACGTTGACCATGCGCTCTACAAGCTTGCTAGCACAGCTAGTAAGCGAAATGGGGCGATAACCTTTAGGGTCCGTTTTTTCTTTGCCAGGTTTTGGAATGGGAATGATGACACTCTCCCGCCACATAGTGGGGAACGAGTCGCTAAGAAACATGTTGTTAATGGCCGAGAGAAGATATTTTAGTGCTGTCTGGCTGAGGTGCCTGAAGAAAGAGTAGTGAATTTCATCCGGGCCCACTGCAGTGTTTCCACACTTGCTAATGGAGTAATTTAGTTCGGTCATTGTAAAAGGTACGTTATATTACTCCTGATTACTAGAATTGAAGAATGTGCGGCGTTTGCATCATTCGGCCTGGTCTTTTGAGCGCTGGTTGTAGGCTTTAATGCTATTGTCAGTTAAAAAATTTGGCTGACCGGATGTGTTGCTTTCGTACCTATTTTATAAATATGAAGACAAAACGCTATGTTGAAAAATTGTTTCATACCCGACTTTGTACCCAATTGCTTAAAATCACTTTGTATTATCATAACGTAAACATTTATTACAAGTTAGGTTTCTGGGCGACACAAAATTGATTGAGAGTAGGGCATGGGGTACATGAGATAGTAAGCGTCATCTTTTGAGCAAAATAAGAGACAGTCAAAACCATTGATGAGTTGGACACGATGGTCTAGAATTTTAGAGGGAAATCAACATGTGAAAACGTTTTTTGCACTTTAACTTATTGTGTGTGTGGGACAAATCTACGAATAAGCATATATATCCGAAAAACAACTGGATACAACGTCACAAATACTTCAAAGCCATGAAAAGTTCTTCCAAGGGCTACTTTACCCCTGCAGCAAATGTTAAAGCGCATGGAATGTTTAGGATTTCGATAGAACGAATACTGGAGGTGGCCCTCGGATGGTTTCCAGCCTAAGAGCTGGAAAACTTTATTGGATATTTTTTGTGAGAATTGATGCGCGTGTCGTTTGGTGGCACTCTTGACCCACCCTGGTGGGCCTCCGAGCCACCTTTCGCCCCGGTGGGAGGGGGTTTCAAACAATCCGCCTCGAATTTGGCACCTATGCAGGATAACGAATAGAAGTGAACGATTTTGGACAGCGCATAAAAAGACATTACGAGACTACATTGGTCTCTTTTGGGTACAGGTAAAGATTAAGGTCAAGACAGGACAAAGAAGGTGGCATGTTTGATAATAGTTTCTTGGCTCTAGTACCTGTCAGTGTTGGATTAGAATCATTTTTTGGCACATTTCGCGTCTTCTTGTTGCGGAAAATTGAATAATGTATAATATGATTATACTAGGTCAAAACATAAATATAAACTGGCCTATGGTCAGGTAAAGGTCACTATCTAACCTAGCATAGTTAAAATGAATATTAATCAACCTGCAGAAACAATTCAAAAGTAATGGTATCAACATAAAGGCTTTATCACAATTTCCTGCAGACTTATTCCCCAAAGATTTAAAAGGAAGTGGGTTAAAATGACCTCCCAAAGATCACAGGTAAAAAATGCAGCATTAAGATATTAAGGGTCTAGAATAAAATAATTTGGAGGATACAAAATTATTCCAAGTAGTATCTACAAAAACAGAAAAGTTTTCGTCCAATTTCCGTTTCCCCAGATATTTCCAAAGGAGAGGTCATGTCCCGTACCTGAGCCTAGGTCATCTATGAAAAATTACTGCAATATATTTCATAGCACTCGGTTGGTCCGTTGTGTGGTATGAGGTTATCTTTGATAGATTCACGCTTTTCTTACTTTTGCCACCTTCATCATTTCTGGAAGTGAGATCACTCGAACTGCACTGGGGTTTGAAGCCCTCGGGGGCCCTTTGTTTATCAATGCCCCATAGGGTTTTTTCAGCCAGATTTCTCCAATGGACGTAAGCATCACGCATGCCGATTTTCAAGAAAATCGAAGGGGTCCGCCCTATTCGCCAAAATTTTCAAAAGTGCCCCAAGGGGCCCCTATGGGCCCCAGCCTAGAAAATTTTTGCACTCTTTTGGAAAATGCAACCCTTTCTGATGGTGAAGAAAAAAATCCCAAGTTTTCGTAAACTGGTGCCCACAAGTACTATTATTAGGCTTTGAGGCCCCCGGAGGCCGCTTATTTATCAATGCCCCATATGGTTTCTTCAGCCAGATTTCTCCAATGGACGTAAGCATCACGCATGCCGATTTTCAAGAAAATCGAAGGGGTCCACCCTATTCATCAAAATTTTCAAAAGTGCCCTGAGGCGCCCCTATGGGCCCCACCCTAAAAAAATTGCACTGTTTTTGGAAAATGCAGCCCTTTCTGATGGTGAAGGAAAAAATCCCAAGTTTTCGTTAACTGGTGCCCACAAGTACTATTATTAGGCTTTGAGGCCCCCGGAGGCCCCTTATTTATCAATGCCCCATATGGTTTCTTCAGCCAGATTTCTCCAATGGACGTAAGCATCACGCATGCCGATTTTCAAGAAAATCGAAGGGGTCCGCCCTATTCGCCAAAATTTTCAAGTGCCCTGAGGGGCCCTTATGGGCCCCAGCCTAGAAAATTTTTGCACTCTTTTTGGAAAATGCAACCCTTTCTGATGGTGAATAAAAAATCCCAAGTTTTCGTAAACTGGTGCCCACAAGTACTATTATAAGGCTTTGAGGCCCCCGGAGGCCCCTTATTTATCAATGCCCCATATGGTTTCTTAAGCCAGATTTCTCCAATGGACGTAAGCATCACGCATGCCGATTTTCAAGAAAATCGAAGGGGTCGGCCCTATTCACCAAAATTTTCAAAAGTGCCCTGAGGGGCCCCTATGGGCCCCACCCTAAAAAAATTTTGCACTGTTTTTGGAAAATGCAGCCCTTTCTGATGGTGAAGGAGAAAATCCCAAGTTTTTGTTAACTGGTGCCCACAAGTACTATTATTAGGCTTTGAGGCCCCCGGAGGCCCCTTATTTATCAATGCGACATATGGTTTCTTCAGCCAGATTTCCCCAATAATCGTAAGCATCACGCATGCCGATTTTCAAGAAAATCGAAGGGGTCCGCCCTATTCGCCAAAATTTTCAAAAGTGCTCTGAGGGCCCCTATGGGCCCCACCCTAAAAAAATTTTGCACTGTTTTTGGAAAATGCAGCCCTTTCTGATGGTGAAGAAAAAGTCCCAAGTTTTCGTAAACTGGTGCCCACAAGTACTATTATTAGGCTTTGAGGCCCCCAGAGGCCCCTTATTTATCAATGCCCCATATGGTTTCTTCAAGCAGATTACTCCAATGGACGTAAGCATCACGCATGCCGATTTTCAAGAAAATCGAAGGGGTCCGCCCTATTCACCAAAATTTTCAAAAGTGCCCTGAGTGGCCCCTATGGGCCCCACCCTAAAAAATTTTGCACTGTTTTTGGAAAATGCAGCCCTTTTTGATGGTGAAGAAAAAAATCCCAAGTTTTTGTAAACTGGTGCCCACAAGTAGTATTATTAGGCTTTGAGGCCCCCGGAGGCCCCTTATTTATCAATGCCCCATATGGTTTCTTCAGCCAGATTTCTCCAATGGACGTAAGCATCACGCATGCCGATTTTCAAGAAAATCGAAGGGGTCCGCCCTATTCACCAAAATTTGCAAACGGGTCCTGAGGGGCCCCAAGGGATGTTTTCTGTAAATATTTGTCTTAGATATCTTTGGGGTATTGATATCTTCGTCTGCTATCAGTTTGGATGTGATCAGCCTTCTTGGTGAGCTAGGACATAGCTTTAAGTGTCGTGATCTAAGTTAGTACTGAATATGAATATGGGCTGAATCTGTGCCGAACCTGTGCTGAACGTGTGGTAACTTTACGTACAGTCCCCCGCAATTGAAATTGCCATAACTAGGCTCGACCGGTTTAGGATGGATATCTTGCGTCCTATGGTGCCTATAGGTTTAGAAACGGGTGCATCATGTGTATTTTTTCAAGAGCTTTCCAGTGGTCACCATTATTTACTAATCTGACATCTGGGTGAGAAAATATTACACAATTACTGATTTTACTGCTTTCTGACGGGGTAGTCTTCGGCTGACTTGCCACCGCCTCTGATAATCCCTGACCCTCTCGCCCATACCTGGACCACGTGACCTCACAGATGAATGGGCGGTTGGCATTGTGCCAGCTCATTCATCCCTCTCACAAATCTTGTCGTGTCTGAGGGGCACTCGTATTGCAATTGCTCCCACTGTGTTGCTGTGTGCTGGACAACTGGCGTCACTGACCTGGGGCCCCGGTCAGTGGCAGAAACCACGCAATGCAGTGGCTGAACCACGAGTTGCTTTTTGAGGGGGGAGCAATATCCAATAAGATGGGCACAGATGGGGCCAACCATCGGAATATATTTTGCTGCGGGGAAGCACACGAATTTTCCCTCCTATATCCGTCCTTGTGCTTGGGTTGCGAAACATGTAAGCTGCCATTGGCTGCCGGGCTCCCCTCACCTGCATGTTTATTTAGTCAGGATTCTGGTAAAACGGCTGATACAGTGATACAACTTTGTTTGGAGGTTTCATTAAAATAATATTTTCAGATACTCGTCAGAAGAGGGGACAGTTGGAGCCATAGGTGGATCCAAGGGTAAAGGAATGCAGGTCCCCCTCATTGACCCTCGGCGTCCCTAAAATGATCACAGCATTCCTCTAAACGGTCGATGGCACTTCCTGAAATGTCACTTCCACCCCTCCCCCAGGATGCGAAAATCGGCACCCCGCCATAGGATTTGGCACCCACCTGAAAGCTTTTACCGGCCAAAAGTGGCACCCAATTTGTACGGATGACGTCCCACCCCCGGCAAGGTGACCCCCATCGGTGATCCTGGATCCCCCTATGGTGGGGGCAGGCCCCCAATTTTCATTAAACATCGCGATTTAAGAAACGATAGGAAAATCGGGCATTGTGTGGGCAGCATTTTGCGAAGGTCTCAAGAAGCCTGAACCTGACGAGGTTTTGTTTTTATATGGGAAATTTTCTTGTCAAGGGTGACGGTTCACTGGCTCTATCACTGTTTCGTCGGTGGCGGCGATTATTTATTATGGGACAATTGCTTCCAACTAAATGAGCTTAATTCCGTCCACAGATAATTTTTAAATTTCCAGCTTGAGAACCTTTGTAGAGCCTATTTCTCGGGAGCATAAAACTGTGCCCTCGCTTGACTAAAATCACGCAGTCGTCTCCTCTCAACGAACGGCAGCCATTGCTTTAACTGGGGAGGATGGAGTTTCCATGAACTGGCCTCTAGACTGACATCACACGGTGCAAGCTTGGCATAGCGTTTGCGATAGTCTCTAATAAAAATTTTTGGGGTTAGACGCCGCTCCAGCTCTCAAAGTTATATGGCGTTACCAAATCTCACCCTGTAAGGATAGATTTGGTGCATCTGATCAGCATACCTATTCAGAGAATCTCCCGGGACATGAACCCAAGGAGATGAACCCGGGGGGAGTTGAGCCAGGGAATTAGCGCTAGGTTTCTTGCGGCCTTTTGGCAGCACCCTCACTTGTCGGAAGGATTTGATCATATTTTATGCTGAAAATATTAGATAATTTTTAGCAGTATTACAAAGGTATAAAAGCCTATGTAGCAGCTTTAGCGGTGATAGTGATGGTTGTTGTGCGTATCATTAGCGGTAAAATTGGTCAGTGATGGATCTAGGCGGTAGTTTTGGTGGGACAAACAAAAATCGAAACGCAGGAAAAAACATCACGCAGTGAAAGCTTTTGCAACAATCTAACTAGCCGGCAGGTTGGGGAGGCGGGGAGTGGGGATTAAATATAAGTCGAAAAGCAAAACAAACAGGCGTCACTGGGTGAAATATGTGGCCACAAAATGCTTGCTTTCGATATCCAAGGATCATTCACCCAAATACGATTTAAAATATCAAGAGGACCAGGCTCCAATATTCACACTGAAGTTGACTGGTTCTGTTTGAAAATTATTTCTTCAGTTAAAGCACCAACACCCTGCTTATGAACTTAAAAGGAGCCGCTTGGGGAGGGGGATAACATTATGGTTTTGCTCCGAGCTTTTTCGTTCGAGGAGAAAACACGTATTGTCCCCCTCCCCTTGGGTCCTCCATTAGAACTGGATGCTGTTTGAGGGGCCTTGTTGCCACGTGCGACCACCGAGGGTAAAAGGGCAGTGAATAGTGAATGTTTCTCTGATGAAATCCACCAACTCGAGAGCTACTACTCTTCGAAATTTAGCGCGACATTGGTTCCAGCTATTATTGATGGTAAAATTTTTCGATGTGTCGCTGAAATGAAAATATTTTAGGATAAATATTGTTTACATATTCTGGTTGGGCGAAACCAGAATATTACCCGGGGCACCTTGTAACCAAAGCCTACCTTTGGCGGACGCAGGGGGCATTCCGGTCATGGCCCCCAAAGCGCTGGAGGGGGCCAAACTATCTTTCCCCCAAACGCCGGAGAAATTTTTGAAAAAAGGTGTGTACACTAAGCCTGTAGAGCAAAAAAATATTCGCTTCCCCCTCCCCCGGAGAGCGATCATGCACTTGGAGAGGTAGCTTATACTAGATCTGTCGAGCACTGAAAAAAGGTGTTTAAATAGGTATGTAGAGCAAAAAATCTTCGCTCCCACCCCCTTCCCCCCCCACAGGAGGACAGGCAGACATGGGTTTGCCCCCAAAACTCAGGTCTGCGTACGCCCCTGAAGCCTACGCTGCTCCCTTGACCTGAGAGGGTATATTACCAACAAGACTAAAATTGGACTGGAAACGAATGTTAAGCTGGTCTGATTCTGGTTTAGCCCGAGAGATTATTATCAGTATATTGTTTTGGGATTTCATTGAGTTTAAATCTTTAGCCTCGATAAATTTTTGACAACTCCCGCAGCCTAATATTGAGCCCTTTGGGCTAAAGGGTGTTTTAAGCTCGTGCAATCTTTCGAAAGCCTAGCTGGCTCAGAGGCCCCTAACTATCGTGCATCCTTAGCTGCCATCTCAACTTAACGTATCTGCATTGGTTTTGGTCGCCCGGAAAGAGGCACATAAGCATTTATCACTAACTTTAAGAATTGTTGGGGTTTAACGACGCACCAACTGCCAGGGTCATACGGCGTCCCAAACTCTCACCCTGTTGGAAGGGATTTTGGGGATCAGATCGACTTATTCAGAGGCTCCGCCGGGACTTGAACCCGGGACCGGTGGCTTAGAAGACAAGGGTGCTATCCACTAAGCCACCTCATCCCCTTATCACTAACTTTATACGATATTATACGTAATAAATAATTTTTGGGCTTATCGATGCACCAACTGCCAGTGTCATATGGTGTCGCCAACTTTTTTACTGTTGAAAAGATATCCCGGGAACCAGCTTGCTCCTTGTTCAGGGAAACCGCCGGGCCTTGAACCCGGGTCGGCTGGGTGGAATCCAGCTACGCTGACCACTCCAATACAGCGTTTCTAGCATTTAATTGGAATTGAAGACATCCCTCTATCTGAATACTGATTTGTGCAAATCAGGATATATTTGAATATAAGCTGATGACCATTGTTGGTTGGCAGCCCCTACCAATGGTCCCCAGCCTTTGGAATTTTTCCCTAACTGGCAAACAGGACCCCTCTAGCTCGAAATACCTGAAGGCCTTTCCCGTTTGGCAAGGGCTAATGTGACCTTTGAGGAAGGTCGTTATGAGCACATAACCAGGCAAGCAAGGGCAAGGTAGGAAAGCGAAGAGCCTAATAAAGAAAACAATAGCTCTTTTTTCGATTCATGTAATGTTCCCTTTGTGCCCATCTCCCAGCAACATGAGAGTTGGCGACACTTTATAGCCTCAACAGTCGGTGTGTGTAAACCCCCAAAGCTGCTTTGAACCCATTTTCTTCCTTTGTCCCTGGAAAAATGCGAAAACAAGCAAGGCCTGAATGTGTGTATTTCGCTCTGGACACATGAGCAACAAGAAAACAGTGGAATAAAATTCAGGCAGAATATCTGCTCCTAATTTCGGAAACATTTCAAATAAATATGAGGATTCAGTACTTGCAAGTCGATAGTTTTAGTCATTTTTAGTGTAGTGGCAGGTTTCGACTCATTACCTCATGCATTTATCTACTATTTTTTGTGATTGAGACCCCATTAGCCAAACGGCACTTTTTCATGCTCCCTTCTTGTTCTTCATAAGGAGTTTTAGCGACCTAGCGTTCATGAATTGTAGCCAAATATGTTAATCATTTTCATTTTAACCATTTTCTGGTCCATAAGTCCTGATTACCATATAATAAAGAGATATTTATTTATTTATTTTGCAGCACAATGGTGACAATACTATCAGCATAATTCACAACAGGAACAGACACGCATGGAACAGGCATATATGTTAAACCTGATAAACAATTTGAATTCAAACTTATCCCACAACCCCAGGCCATTCCATTGATAAGCTAAGCGGGGAATATAAAGGAAAAAATATGCCCATATACATAATTTTAATCGCCTTGGTGCTCTTCCCGGGCCCCATCCTCATTTTTGGCGAGTTATTCGGAGCCGATTTAAATGAGAGACTAGTCGACTTACACCAATTTATGGTTATCAGCCTGACAACTTATAACTGTAAATTGATAACAGTTCAGGTCAGGTGAACGAGTTTTAACGTGATTTCCACGCCCATGTGGGTCATTTTTGTTTTTCTTAGATAAGAACGACAAAGCAAGGGAAAAACGCGACTCCTACAGCAGGCCATGGTCGAGTTTCCTCCTCATTCAAAAGCTCTTCGAAATAAAAAATTCCCAGATATCGTCTAGTTATTTTGAGATCACGTCAGTAAAGACACTACCAGGGATCACCGGAGGTCATAGTTTCGAGCTTGTTTGTGCTCATATCTTTAGAACAATACGACAAGGAGCTTCCAGCGCCATTTCTATTTTTCGTATCACCTTTGCCTCTTGAGTTAACAGGGGAAAGGGAGATGGACTGACGCCCCACGTCGTAGTGGGTGCGAGAAGAGGCCAGGTGGTGTCTGGTTGACATACTTGGCTTTTCCCATTATTATCCCTTGCACCTGACTGGATTCAGCCAAATCAAAAATTTCTTGGCGTCGTCTTCACCCTCCCCCGGAGGGGAGGGGGTCTGAACACCTTCCCTCAGATTTTTCCGACTGTGTATAAAAATGCCGGCGCGAAGCGCCGCCGTAATTGGCGCACCCTATCCGTAATTAACTCTTCAACATTTTCTAGAATTTTACGTTTGCACCATCTCAGGTCAGGTCAACAGTGCAGGTCAAGTTACCTCAACTCCAAAAAAGTTTAAGATTTCATGAGTAGGAACGGTGTGAATCTGTCTTCTTAAAACTCATATCACATAATAGCCACATCAATTAGCGCAAAACATATTCCGGGATTTTACATATTGATGACCTAGGATCAAATACAGATCATGACCTCTCCATTTGAAATGCATGGGAAAACAAAAATTGAGGGAAATGGTTTTATTTCTGTTGATATGTAGTTGAATACCTTCTTATTCTCCAAATCGTAGTAGCTTAAGCCCCTCTCCAGGCTCATGGTGCAAGTTTGGACCTGTGATCTCTGAGAGGTCATCTTGGATTGCTTAAACCGCGCCCCAGTGGGCCTACGAGCCATCTTTGCCCTGGTGGGAGGGGGTGTTTGAACACCCCCTCGAACTCGGCCTCTACGTGGGATAGCGAAAAAGCGAACGCTGTTGGATAGTTCATACAAATTCATGAAGAAATTACATTTGTCACTTTTTGGCTCGGGTCAATTTTGAGGTCATGACAGGTCAAAGGAAGTGGGATTTTGAGTAGAGTTTTTGGTATCTAGCGTCTGGAGAGTTGAGTAAGACACCATTCGCTTCCTCTCGTCACGGAAAATCGAATGATGAATCAAATCGGAAAATCGAACGAGCCATACTAGGTCAAAACTTAAAAATGACCAGACCTCAGCTCAGGGTCACTTTTTAACCTAGCATAGTCAATATGCAATCAATCGACTCGCAATAGCAATCTGAACGCAATGATATCAAAATAAAAGCTGGATCATTTCATGCAGTTATTGACATAAGTCTGAAAACTGCTTAAATAGCCCCAAATGACCTCTCAGAGGTCACAGGTCAAAAATTGCAACAGGAGCCTGGAAAGGGTCCCAGGATACTACGATTTAGGGAATATTGAGGTTTTTTCAGCTGTTGAGTACACAAATACAGCCCAATTTCTGTTTTCCCATGTATTTACAATAGCGAGGTCATGGTCCGTAGTTGACCTTAGGTCATCGATATGAAAAATCCCGGAATATATGTTGTAGCACTCGGTGGGCCCATTATATGGAATAAGTTTTAATTCGATAAATTCACCCATTTCTTACTTATGCCGCTTAAACATTTTTGTAGGTGAGGTCACCTGCACTGGTGACCTGTGAACTGAGATGACGCAACCTTAAAATTTGGGGAAAGGTTGCGGAATCAATCAAGGATAAAGTGTGCTAAGTACGGCGGCGCCTCGCGCCGCCGTTTTTCGTGCCGCCGGAAAACACCCGAGGGGGTGTTTAAGCACCTTCCACTGGGGCGAGGGTTAAACAGGTAGACTTGGGTCAATAATTTCGCAGGAAATGATGAAAAAGTTTTTTATTTTGATACCATTACGTTTGGATTGTTATTGCAAGTTGATTGATATGCATATTGATTATGCTAGATCAGATAAAGACCTTGACCCAGCTTTAGGTCACGTTACTTTTATGATTTCATGTAGTATAGTCATATTATACATGGTTCAATTTTCCGTAAAAGAGGAAGCCAATGGCGCCATACAGTTTATACTAACTGAATTCAGTCAGACGATAGGCCCCATAAACTCCTCTACACCCTATCACATTTTTTTACCTGTCATGACCTAAATATTGACCTGAGACAAAAAGTGAGTAATGTAGTTTCGCGATAAATTCTTATGAACCATCTACCAGTGTTCGCGTTTCCCTCTTTCCTGCATAGGAGCGGGGTTCGAGGGGAAGTGTTCTCCCCTACAGCAAAAGATGGCTCGGACACCCACCGGGGCGGGTGTTAAATAACAAAATTCGGCCACAGGGTGCCGTTTTAAACCCCATGAACTCTAGTCCCCCCAGAAAAAATATTTCAGCAGTGATCCTGTGAGCCTTATGAGGCTGGAAACATTGTTTGAAGCCATAACTCAGACATACCCAGTCTTGGACTCTCGTGCCCAGGCGCCTCGGTCACTGGACGGACCGCCTGGGGCTAGACACCTGCGAGACAGTACTGATCACCTCGGTTCAAAACACTGTGCCCCCTGCCTGCCACACACTATTTACTACGTGTGGCCTTGCACCTGTCGTTGTAAACACGTAGTAATCACGTGACCCAGGTATGCGTGCCAGTCGAGCGAAGGGTCGGGGCAAGGCCCTAGAGAGAGAAGGTAGAACGCTCCGCTTCCAAAACATGGCAACCGCTTGTTTTCAAGGTCATTATTGTTATTGTGGAGTGATGACGAAAGATCAACCAAACAAACCGAAACTCCCCGTCCAGAGAGCATGGAAGGAGGTGAGATGGAGACTTGTTATTGGCTGTGGTGAGTAGATGCGGGGTAGGGTGGTATTGTAACGTAGTTTTCTGGATAGAGAAATGATCGAGGAATATGTCCAGCCTAGAAAATGAGAGTTTTGCATCATAGCTTGTCACTAATACCTGTTTAAATTCGGGGATGCGTAAGTGGCGCGTTCGAGTTTGATAATATGCGAAGAGTTTTTAGCATTTTGGGAGCCTGGAAATCGTATTTGATGTATCAGTAGGATGGGATGGTGATTTTTACATTCTGTGGACCTGAAGTGGCAGGCCCAATCGAGATTTAGCAGGAAAATGTGTGATTTTTCATATCAGAATATTAAGTTTTCCATGTGGCCCTATTGCCATTTATTTACATCATCATCATCATCTTTTTATTTCATTTTTCATATTGATAGGGAACAGAAGTAAGGGAACAGAACAGCAAAAGAAGACATGAGCAGGGAAAAGCAATAAGGAGCAACAAAAGGAAGACATTTATAGGTATACAGCATCAAACAAAAGAAGTCTGGCGAATACGTAGTTAGATTAATGCAAATGATCAATATAGGTAGAAAAAGGAAAAACATAAGCTGCCAAAGAAGGAGCAATACCCACAAAAACAGCAAGAAAATAAAGGAAAAAACAAAATTTAATGTCAAACAGAAAGACTGATAAAACATAACAAAAACGAGACGAGCCGATACAAAAAACAAAATTATGTGTGGTTTATTCATTTTGACCTGTCCTTTCCATGTGATTAACTGATATTTCCTCTATTGCATGATTCTTATCAATTGGTTTCATATCATCCAGCCAATCTGGTCATATTTCAACCTGTATTATACTTACACTACACTGCTATTCTTGCATGCAATACATACATAGGCAAGCCATGACTATAATGGATGCTGCCCTGAAACCCAACAAAATGCATATTCAATACAGTTTTAAATATAAAAACATCCATTTTTGGACTGAGTACCCTTACATGTTTAATGGGCAGTGCTGAATTTAATGTTGTACTTGGAAGTTGTCAGAATTATGTATTGGAATTGTGCTCTCCCACCACATAGGCATGCATCAGCCATGCTTTGTTGTGGATGCATGTGTTGGCATGGGCATTTATAGTATTTTGTGTTAACAAGAGCAGTGTTGCAGCGCTAAAAGGGTATCTCTAATGCATTAGCAATAGGAGATACCCCATTTTCTCTTGCACATTGGAGAGGTCACATGCTGAAATAGGTTCTCCAGAAAGTCACCCACTTTTGTCAATTACTATGGTCAATAGTGGATATTTCTCTCAAATGCAAATTTTCTCTTTCTTTGTCATGATGTAACTTTGTGTATGGTGAGGAGGAAATGCTGCTGATAATTTTAAATGATTTGAAATTTCAGCCTCAGCATACTCAAAAGCTTGTTTAAGAAGAAGCTTTAGTGCTTTGCAACAAACCAACCGCTGAAGTAATGGCAGGAGCATTGAAACTATGTTCAACATTGGGGGGGGGCAGCGGGAATTTTCAAGTCATTTCTTTCCTGTCAACACCATAGGGTTAATGGTTAAGAATCATGAAAGTTGGGGGCAACTGCCCCCCTGCCCTCCTGGTTCCTACGCCCCTGAGTAATGGTGCTGCCAACTTTTAAAAGGATCAGGAAATCCCTACTGTTGTCACTTGGTATTTGAACCTTGGTTGATAGTAATGAAGCTAATGCTGCATTCTTTGAAGTATTCCAAACTGAGTGAGGCTTGAACCTTGGATACTGTTGAAGCATGTTATTGCCTTTTGCCTTTAAACTCTTTTATCTGCTTTCTTTAGGACAAAACTTTAGGTTGTTTGTTGGTTGATCAGCTTTTTCTTGTTTTATGTACATTTTGTCCCTTTGCTTACTTATAGACTCCAGGCAAGCTGGAATATGAACTAAAACTGCAATGGTGGCATGGAAGTTAAACAATATAAAAAATAGAGCTGTGAATAAAGTTAATTTCCTGTGTAAAAGACATGAACACAGACCATGGTTGTTTTGCACGGTTTCTGTGTAATTTATAATGAGTTTGCCCAGCCATGTCATGAAAAACATTCACATAGGCTTTCCTCTTGTGTTTCTGCTTCCTTATTTGGTGCTAGATCCATCGAGAATTTAAATATGTGCGGAGGTTTGTGTAGCCTCCCCAAAAGCTGGGATTCTGTGCTGGCCTTTGCTTCTTGTTGAACTATTGGTCAACGCTCATACTTGGATCCAGTGGGTGGGGGGCAGGTGTCATACCGATCGACCCTCGTCGCCCCCAAAAAGGTAGATGCCCCCTTCCACCTGAAAGGTTGATGGTGCCCCTTTGAAATGTCGTTTCTTTCGATGCGAAAACCGGGTGCCCACTGATAGGTTGGCGCCCACCCGATTGGTTTTTCCGGTCAAAACCTGCGCCCCTGGTCCGGATGGCGCCCTGAATTGACAACCCTGAACCCAGCTCTGCCAGCTCTCATGAATTACTCAAATATCAGGCAGGTATTAGCAAAAATCATTTTTACATTACTTTAACTTTGCATAAATTCGCTGAAACATGCCTATGGCTGGTGGCACGATTCAATCTTATTTCAACCGACAGCCTCACTCAACCATCCTTTTTCTGCCTTTGCTTAGATGGTATGGATGGAAATGGTAATATCACCTTAGATGGTCGATAATCATCTCTGCAGGGGTCCGGAAATAGTCTTGTCTAATGTGACTGCAACCGTTTTCTCCGGGTTTGTTCCTCTCTCGATAGTTTAATGCAATTTTGCATATCCAAGCAACGTCAATTATTACACTTTTGGAAATTTTAAGATGTTCCCTGGCCTCTCCCCTCGAATCCGGAAATGTAAAAAACACTGAAGATTATATATTCGGGCACAGCCCTTCATCAGAATCGTGGAGTAAATATCAAAAATTATCAGTCCTAGTATAGCCAGACCTCGAATTGAGCTTCACACAAAAATGCCTTTTAGAATGAATCGTTAAAAATAAGATTGGATGTCGTGACAACAACCATATTGGTACCTCTAACCTAAAAGTCGACAATACGACAAACCTAGAGCAGTATTTGTGACAGTCTTTTCTATTATTAGAAAAGACTGTCGTATTGCCGACTTTTAGGTTAGAGGTACCAATATGGTTGTTGTCACGACATCCAATCTTATTTTTAACGATTCATTCTAAAAGGCATTTTTGTGTGAAGCTCAATTCGAGGTCTGGCTATACTAGGACTGAGAATTTTTGATATTTACTCCACGATTCTGATGAAGGGCTGTGCCCGAATATATAATCTTCAGTGTTTTTTACATTTCCGGATTCGAGGGAGAGGCCAGGGAACATCTTAACAACTCATCATCATGCTCCTCGCCGCAGCACTTCAAAACTTATCAACACTTTTGGAATTTGCCTGTTTCATTCTTGTAGGCAGACAGGAAATACAAAATTTACTGATTCTTCGCCTATTTTAAAGCTCACTCAGAACGAAACACATTTAAATGAATGTCGATTGTCTGCTGTTATGTCTACCCGCCGCTCTGAATAAGCGTTAATGTCTACTTGCTCTTACAGGAAGTCTTCGCTGCTGGCATGCTCAGGAGGCGATGCGTAACTGACATTCGAGTTGGCAAAACAAAGCCTGCAAGAACGTTTTCGAAACTGAAGAAGAGAGCACATTCAGCCTACTAGTGTCGTCCGTACAATGTAGGCTGTGAACTATGAGCAGCATTTCCCATGGTACATTGCTCGTTTGTTGTTCAAGCATGAGTTGTTGGTTGAAATAAATATATTAAGCTCTTATTATAATTTTTTAGTCTGGTCTGTTCATGCAAGTTAGCGTTTTCAGATGTTAAAAGAGACGCAGCGCACCGTTGTCCCCCATGCCTCCACTCGGCGCTGACGTCCACTGCATTAAGGATCTCGTCAAAGATAGCACCATCGGCCGGAGACGGTGTTCCGCCACTTCGTTTCGTGGTTTCCGTTCAATACTGCTTCAGTGAGAAGAACCTCACATAAAATAGTCATTTGTTAACTTAACAAGTGATATATATTCAATAAGTGCGTCCGGTGAATATTCGTCGGCAACGGATACGACATGACCAGCTATGTCTCAAGGTACATCACTACAGCAGGGAAAAGTTTTTTACAAAGACTGATGTGCCCAAATTCGGAAAAATGTTGGTACCCCGACATTTAAACAGAAAGTATAGAATGAGGCATGCAATCTATATATAATGAGGCATGTGGCCCACGAATCTATTGGACTGCCCCGAACGAAGTTCAAGACATTAGAAAATGGAAGCACAGACTTAAGGGACATTTTTAACACCGCTTGCAGGTTTCACTTGAGGTGCCCAAGGACATACCAGTCCACACCTGTGCGAAATTATGCAGGAACTGGTATTTTACGCGCCCAATTATTGCTTTAATAAATATGACAGGAAAAATGACACTTCTGCGATAAAATTTCATGCAGGTAACAATACCGCTTACGAGTGTATCAGACAAGCTGAACGATTAGCGTCACAGCTCCATGTTCAATGTACAAATTGAAGAGTATCACTTTGCATCACCCTCATGAGTTCAGCGCACTTTCCCCGACATTTTCGTAAGTGTCTTTGCACACCCTGGATTTTTTGCGGACACTTTGTCCTCGCGGTCATTGTAGTTTCGTCCACGTTTGACCGTGAGGGAGAGAAAATAACACAAAGGTCGGATGAGAAGGGAGGTTACTGCAGCACGGCGAAATTCTTTACCGTAGACTGTTGGATGCTCAGAGAATTGAGGAGATGCGTTGCCATCAGTCGTCCAAGAAGGTGCCGGAAATTGTCTTGTCACAACTCTCGCCTCTTCTTCCCCAACGAACGAGAAGTTTACTCGCGACAGAGCAGACATCAGCATCATACTCAGTTTGCGTCCATACACTGAGGGTAAAGTCGAACGGCGTCGAACCGACGATAACGACACCAACCAGGCACTACGCACTCCTCACCTCAGCTTATCTGTGTTGCGATTCGGACGAAAGTGTGGCCATCGACCAGGATGGCACAGCGGGAAAGCAGCGGATTCCCCATCCAGGGAGTCGTCTCACGCATTACCCACAATATTGCAGGTAGAGAAAGTTCATTACATGAACAAGCAGTACTGGAATACTATCACCATTAAACGGCGCTGCACGAAGCTGCGGTGGCTGACTGGGCGGCTAAGAAGATAGTGATGCAGTCCGTTTCATAATTTGCCACGGCCGAGCACAAGTAGAATATCTTGGCACGGTAGCGAGAGCACAGCTGTCCGGCTGTAATCTTGTCACTAGCCACTCAGAAGATCTCTAGTTCGAACGTGGAGAGCTTCCATTTTCTTAGCAATCTGCTGCTGATGGTCACAGTGAGGACAAAGCTGAGAGCAGAGGTAAATGTTACCGAGCTCTGTGCCGGCCCAGTACCCGCAGGTACCCCGATATCCTACCCTGCAGCCTAGCACCTGGTGAGAGAAAGAGAAACGTCAGTAAGGAGAAGACTGGAGCAGTGGTGATGAATTTGAGCTGCCTCATAATTCATCACCTGTTGTTCTGAATAGTAAGGAGTGCATATGAAAATTGTTTGCATGTTGGAATTATTGTTTTTGTATGTTGGAATTTTGCATACATATTTATTAACATGGACAGTTATGAAAATATGACTCAAATAATATGTGTTGTTCAATTGTCTGAGCATAATTTCAGCGAGCAGTTCCGAGTAATACCTTCAGTGAATGTCAAATAAATACAATTAAAATACTAAATGGCAGATCGGTCACTCATGTTCTTCAACTTATTAGCTTAGAATGACTTCTTCTGAGCGAGTTCAACAGAGAAAGCCAAAATGGAGCAGAACAAAGCACAAACAACACATAAGCACATTTAATGAAAACCACTGCAAAGGCTCTTCAGAGATATCCTGAAGACCAAAATAAAAATAAATGAGATTGAGCTAGAACCACTCATATCTTGTTTTCAATAATTAAGTACCCAAACTGGAACCACCTCATCACAAAAGCTTTTCATAGCATTTTTATTATTTTCAGTTAAAATATGGATGGCATAATGATAAAAAATTCATTCAGCTAAAGCCTTCTTTAGTTAGAGTTGGAAGCCTTCTAAATAGAGTTAGAAAATTTTAATTTGCAAATAGTAGCAGTATGACTGAAATTGGAAAGTGCTCCAGGAATGATTAAGTTAATATTTTGGGTGACACAGGCATAGCCGTTATTTACAACAAGAAAATTAGTGCACACCCATAGAGTGCCTGCTCCCTAAGGACTTCATAGTTGAGCTCAGTTCATACTCCCTGCCCAGTTGCATAGATTTGAAGCCATCACATGTTTATTACGCTCTCATCACACTAGGGTTAAAAGTAAAAAACAATAAAAACGGAATCAACATTACATCACCAGCGGACACAAGCTACGACGAATCATCCAGCAACTGGGCATCATCAGGCCCCTTGGTCCGCAGACGCTGACACTGACACCTAGCTCAGCGGGAACAAGACTCTGGATTTACATACAAAGACCCTGTTCCCATGCACAATGCTGATCAGGATTACATGATTGATCTGGATGCATTTACAACATGGATAAAACGTTAGGAAATGGAAACCAAAGTTTCAATCTGATTGTCATTTATCCATATCCAGCCAGGTCTGGTAGCACATAGCAGTGTGACGTTGAATAATTTCCGTACCCTGCAAATGGAAATGAGAGTAGTCCGCTGAGAGTAAAGCTTGCTTTATTAAAAAATTATACCAAACCTTAAAAAACTTTTCATTACACAACATTCCTTAAAAAAACTAGTATTAAATACAAAGAAGAAACAGGCTTGTACACATAATAAGCCATTGTTTCTAAGAAAAATTGTACATTTCAGTGAAGGGAGTGAAAGGACGTATCAATGGGGCACTAGAGATGTAGCCAAAAAAAGAGATAAAAGACTATTCTATATGTCAATGTCAGAGCTCTATCCATATCCATTGAACCTATTCATATACAAGCCAGTGTGGTGATAACCACAGTTGTTGCATCCTGATTCTCAGCTCTAGCCAGGTTGGTCCATTGTGCATGGGAACTGGGTCCAGCAGCAAATGAAAGTCGATTACAAATGTAGGACAAATCATACAAATGGTTTTAAGGGACAACAAAAAGGAACAATAGGGACTGCATAAAACACATCATTCTACATGGAGAGAAAAAAGTCTGCCAGACTGCAAGAAACATTGCTAACCCATAAACAGAAATAAGTAGGTGCAATTCGCTCTATAACCTAAGGTGTAGAAGCTAATAGTGCATAAATAGGTGCCATTTACTCTATTACCTTATGTGCAATTCTCCTTTATTCCAGGTGATAAATATTCCTGCGCCAGATTCGTAATGCTCCATTCAACACACAATTACTATAAAACAACGTAGAAAATCCCAAATATTTGTGACTGAAATAATTTTACAGTCATTTCTCTACCAGAAAAACTAAGTTTCATGGCCCTACTCCCACAGATAGTGCAAGAGAACACACAAAAATCCCACCCGAGTCACAATCCCCACCCACTTATCATGGAGCCGTCCTGTTGCATGGTTGACCTGACGTCATCGCAGCCGTCAGAGGTCGCCAAACGGTTGCCACTTTCCGCCAATGCTGAAGGGCCGGAGCGCACCCCCCTGGGTCGGGGATTATCAGGGGCGGTGGCAATTCAGCCGAAGACTACCCCGTCAAAATGCAGCAAAATCAGTAATTGTGTAATATTTTCTCACGCAGATGTCAGATTAGGAAATAATGGTAACCACTGGAAAGCTCTTGCAAAAATACATAAGAACCCGTTTATAAAGCTATAGACGCCATAGGTTGCGACATATTCATCCTAAACCGGTCGAGCCTAGTCATGGCAATTTCAATTGCGGGGGACTGTACCAGACCCCGTTCAAGTTTTTGGCAGCATTACGTCATCATGGCTGGAGAGGCAACACAGTTACTATGCAGAGCATTGGAGAAATTGCACTTTTTCGAAGCTCTAAATAACCTATTTTAGAACTGCACCAACAGAACTTATATGGTTGAACAGAAAGCTAAAAGATTTTTATTTGTGAAACCATCAGACGTTTTGCAAAATCTCCAGTAAAGAATATTATTTTTACAAATTTTCCAGAGCGTGTCAAAATAAGGACAGGTTCAGCACTAACAGCTGTTTGCAGTAAGACTAATTTCGATTTTGATTGGCTGTTGATTTCTGACCTTTGATTGGCTGTTGGTGGTACCTGCAGCAGAAGACAATAAACACCGGTGATCTCTTGAGCGAAGGTAAATTTATTTCTCTTGGCTATTAAGTAGGCCTGAGTTGATCAAATAAATGCATGCCCTTTCAACAAATTCTTTGAAGTGTTATAATTTTTTTCATTAGACTTACGTAAAATACGCTGCTCGCCGTTGAGATCAAGGTTACTGTCAAATGGGTGAAGCAAGTTGATTTCGATTTATACTAGATTGGTGCCAAATACGCCCAAACTTGGTATGTTCCAGCTGATCCTTCCAAAAACTTAGTATAATCTCCTATAACTTAAAAGGAAAGTGCGGTGACGTCATCATGGGAGGACTATATTTAGTAGGAAACTTGGTTGTACCCGTAGTTAAAGTGGAGCCCTATGGAAACGCCCACAGTTAAAAACGCCCACAAATTGATTCGACCACACAACGTAAGACCCACGGCTTTAAACGCCCAAACTAAAACTGCCCACGGCTTAAATCGCCCACAAATTAAAATACCCACGGATTAAAGGGCCCACAAATGCTCCCATAAGGGGATTTCAAACCACCCACGACTAAAAACGCCCACTCATTAAAATACCCACATCCAAATGCTTAAAACACCCACAATTCAAAAAGGCCACGAAGCACTTCACCCACATAACTGCGCGTCAAATCACGTGCTCAATAGTATATGAAAATGCCGCTAGGTGGCTAGCAAAGCTCTCATAGGAGTGCACGACGGGATAGGTATTTGGATATTTGTGTCAAAAAAATATGCTGCAAAGGTAAAGTAAAAGTACTCCAAGGCGGATTCGTGCCGCCGGTTTTCCCGCGCTTTCGCAAGGGCAATGAAAACAAGAAAGGTTCGATGACCCTGTTTGCGCGGGATCCATGGGTGTATTGAGAATTTGTAAAGATGAGGGTTGGTTCGTTAGGCTTTGTTGGGATGATGTACCTGAGCCAGAGAGCGCAGTTCTTAACCAGGTACCTATAAGGGTGCTCTGAGTCAGTGGCGGACGCAGATCCGAGTTTTGGGGGGGCAAAACCCATGTCTACCTCTCCTCTTGGGGAAGGGGGATTGGGACGTGCGATTTGGGTGCTGAACAGATCTAATATAAGCTACCTCTTGAATGCATGATCGCTACCCTGGGGGATTTATTTTTACTCTATTTCCAGCTGGGAGCAGATTCTGCCCACCTCTCAGGTTTTTCCATAGTATCTCCGCAACGGTTTGAGATAGGCTCTTGAAATTTGGTGACTTTTCTTACAACTAAGTAGCACATACTCCCTGGTATTTTTGAAAATATATATGTGCCTGAGGCGGCGCTATGGCTCGCTAATCTGGGGGTTTATCCCGAAGCCGAGCGTTGTCGCCTGCGCTTCGTTTGTCCTACAATAAAGCTGTCCGTTGCGAATTGGCAGCAGTTTTAATGTTTGAATGTTATTACTGAGATATAGGAGGACAGTTGATGTATATTTTGATATAATTTTGGCCATAGGCGGTTCCAGAAGCTCAAAATGCGGGGTTTACAATGTTATCCATCCAAACTCTTCCAAAGTAAATAGATTGCGTACAGAATCTTCGGGAGGGGTAAACATAACCATGCTTTGATCACATATGTGTATTTAAGGATTATAAGAAGCCATAGGCGTGCTCAGGTACCGTAATTGGGGGTTCACTCGCACTCAAGCTCGTTTTAGTGTTGTGTGTGCATTGAATGGGACAAAGCATTGCAACTATGCATTTAGTTCTAGGACCAAATGAGATTTGGAATGACAGTTGATGTGTATTTTGGTATATTTTTGGCCATAGGCGGTTCCAGGAGCTGAAAATGGGTTGTCTACAATGTTATCCATTCGAACTCTTCCAAAGTGAATATAAACTGCCTACGGAATGGACGGGAGGGGTAAAAATAAGGATATATTGACCCCACCCGTGTATTATATGATAATAGGATATCATATACGCGCTCAGGTACCGTAATTAGGGATTCGCTATCTTCCAAGCGTATTTTAGTGTCGTGTCTGCATTGAATGAGACAAAGCATCGTAGATATTTGCCTTTAGTCTTAACACCAAATGGACACCATTCATCCATAGGCGGATCCAGGAGTGTTCCCCGGTTCGGCCAGGGGTAGATAAAGGCAGGGTAATTTGAAAAATAGTCATACCTGAAAGGCAGGGTAATTTGTGTCTTACCACACTATTCAGCCTCCCTGAATCCACTTCTGACATATTTTCGATATTTGAGCACTTTGCTTAACATTAGAGATATTACACTGTACCTGGCGTGTGCATTTCTGCAAAAAATATATGAAAATAATTTATATAATCCCCACATTTCTGGCCCTAAAACCGCCCTTGAATTTTGAATTTCACCTAAGTGAGGGGATTTGACCATTTCCAAGCAACTCCCTGTCAATCCATACTAGTTTCGTGAAAATCAAGCCTAAGAGACAGGACCTTCGGATAATCTAAACAAGGCAAAATGTATATTTTGAACCCGCTTCCCTCAGTTTTCAAAATTTTGAAATTTTAATTAAAAAAATGGAGTTTAGCCTGAGAGGAATCGATTGCAGTTTAAGTTTTTAAAATCGAGCGGGTAGATTTCGAGATCTTAGGGGGCGGAAGCTCCTCCTGTTGGAAATAGAGGTAGCCGGGAGCCCGTTTGAAATAGTGTTAAGATTTAATTGCTCGACAGACCCATAGTGGATGCACCTTTTCAAAAAAATTATCCGGCCCCTTCGGGGGCCAAAAGATAGTTTGGCACCCCCCTTCCAGCGCTTTGGGGGAGGAGTAATGGCCGGAACGCCCTCCCCCGCGTCCGCCAATGCTCTGAGTCACATTGTGAGTTGCCGCTTCTCGTTTCCTTTGGGAGGCGAGGGTAAGTTTATAAAGTGATATTTGGGAAAGGTGGAAAGCTGAGAAGATTTACGGGCACCGAGTGCAGTGGATGCCTCAGGTCCACCTTTTGTCACTGACTTATTCCCCAGTGGCACGCATTCTGCTGAAAAAAATATTTAAATCGTTTAGCAGGAGTAGAAGAATATTTTAACCCGCACCCCACCGGGGGTCCGGCGCCAACTTCGCCCCACCGGGGCATCGATGCTTCCCTCTAACTCCAAAAATATGGGGATGAGTGCGAATCTGCAAAGTGAATTAGATAGCTTGTGTGAATTCAGTAATATTTTAATTGGCATGTTTAAGCGCTTAGATCAATGGTTTGACCTCAAGAGGTCAACTTAGATCAAGATAGGCTATTTCTACTAAAATATGAAATGCGAAAGAAACCTTGGCATAGCTCTCATGCCATTAGAGCTATTGAGATTTGGTAAAAATAAACATTCAAAAGGAAAATGACAGGGTTTTTCCGCTATGTGGCATATAATGAACTCCCGCCAGTGGTTTGACCTCCAGAGGTCACCACGTGACCTAATATACCCTAAGGCCACGAAAGTCAGAAAGTGGCCTTGCCGTAGGACTTTGAGTTTGACTTTGAGAGCAATTTTAAGGCATTTTCAGGCCAAATTCGCAAAAATGAGAATAGGACTTCTGAAACAACTTTTGTGACCTTTTGATCTAGCCATTAAAATTTGTTCGCGTATCTCCCTTTAAGAAACCTGAGCATAGCTCTCACCAGGGGTCTAAAAAGTGAGGCTTGTGGTCGCCGACTAAAATCCAAGCTTCTTAGATGGTCGCCGAACCTAATACTACATGTATTACAAAATCGGTCTTAAAAGTGGTATAAATATGGCTATAGGGAATCACTGGCGAGTGCAAGGGGGAAGGTTCCGATAAAATATAGATATAAAAAACCTCCATAAAATATAGATCGGGTTTCTCGATATCGATAACCTTAAGCCAGGAATCAAGTCATTACCTAAGTGATTTCCATGAGATTATAATTCAGTATTAAAGTCAAAGTTATGATCTGAAAGCAACAAAATTATACATGCTGGCTAGGGGTGTTTCAGCCCACTGTAGTAAAATTTTGTTTGTTTGGAACGAAGTCATATCGACTTTCCCCCAGCTCTAGAGGTAAAACTGAATCGATTGACAACCTTAAAAGCAAAATAAAAAGGGCATTTAGAAGTCGCGCACTTTTATCACCAAAAACCATTACACTTGAAAGAGGCGCATTCTTTCTTGGTGCGCTTGGGTAGAGCCCTCCGATGGAGTTCCACCACCCGGAGCAGGTACTGCTTCTGCTTCTCGTCCTTGACGAATCCGTTGAACCTCTTGATGAGGGCGATCTCCCTTTCCCACTGTTTTTGTCTTGAGTCGAAAGTTAAAGTCATTGTGGCGTCCCATTTGATATAATGATCCTTCGCATATGTAGGAGTATCCGCCAAACAGATTCGACGCATATGTTCCAAATTCAACGTAAGAACATATTTTAAGGAACATCAAACGATCAAACAATTACTGGTCAAACCAAAGGACAGGATAGACAAACCGGAAAAACCAGGCCCAGTATACAAGATGGAATGTAATGACTGTCCAAAATATATACATTTGAGAAAGCAAAAGGATGATGGAAGTCCGACAAGACGAACACCGAAAATCTCGACAAAAACTAATGCGAGAGTCAATTGACGAGAGAGCAGCGGAGGCCACAGCAAAACCAATCATTCGAAAAAGGATCATTATATCAAATGGGACACCACAACGACTTTAACTTTCAACTCAAGACAAAAACAGCGGGAAATAAAGATGCAATTTTACATCCAAACCACCACGGAACCAAAAATGGATATAAATATCGGGAAAGTTACCATCTTCTTTGGATTTTTGGACCTCTTAAAACGCCAGCCAAACAAGAGATTGAATTGAAAAATAGCACGTGTTTAGAGCTAATAATTCTAAAATGATTCGTCATGTTCATAGCTAAAGATTGTTCTTTCAAAGTTTACCCTGTCTTCGTGTTTTTCGCTTAGTTAGGTTTATGTCATAGTGTTTTCTTCCATCTCCCTTGAAAACGGGGGGGCGGGATGCTCCCGAAATCGGTCAGGTTTTATGCTCAGGTTAGTCTTGTGCAGTAATAAATGTTTTATTTAATTTTAAGAATATTTCAGATGTGAAATAGAAAACCAAGCAAAAGAAAACCAGCGCCAGTATCAAGTGTGGAAATGCGTACATTCATAGGCGTAGGAACAGGGGGCAGGGGGCCATAGCCCCCCAATATATTCTTGATTCTTAACCCCTTAACCCTATGGCGTTGACTGGAAAGAAATGACTTCGAAATGCACCTTGGCCTCCCCAATATTCTGGACGTTCCTACGCTTATGTGTACATTTGAATACATTTGATAAAAAACTGCAAAAGTGCGCGACCTCTAAATATTATCGAAATACATGGAAATCTTGCACCGAAGCTTGTAAGCAGATGAGGTTTGAGTGGGGAACGTCGATATGCGTCAAAATATTGCATTTTGGAACAATGAAACACCCTAATGCTGGCCCTTAACCCTAGCCCCGATGACCAGCATGAATCACCTATGACCCCCTCTGGTGTGGGAGGGGGTTAAAAATGACACCCCTCGATCTCGGAAACAAAGAAAGATAGAAGCGGAAAAAAGCGATCGAAAGGTCGTCGGAAATGCAGTCGGCGTTACTCCCGGAATTTTTGCGGAAGGTCAATACTGTGGTCACCAGAGGGGGATAATTCATATGACGTCAAAATGTATCAAATGCAGTGCTCTTATAAAACCTTGCTTATCTCCGTACGCAAAATAACCGGAACCACTTTCTCAACGCTATTCGACAGAGGGCCGGACCAGCTCTTTCACAAAGGCAACATCCATTTTCATATCGGTTCAAAGGCTAGGGCGCAACAGGACACTGAATATTGGGGATGTTATCACGTAGCTTCAAGTTATAATAGGAAGAACGCTCGCATTGGGCGTGATATGTCGGACCTAAGAGCCAATGTTGGATAGTGATCAGTCATTTATACGCACTACGCAGTCATGAATACCGTGTCGATAGTGCCCACTAATCTTAGGCTAAGTCTGTTTGGAGGTCAATCGAGGTCAAAGATGATACCCTGCCCGTACACAAGGGCAATTAAATGGGCGCCGAAAACGGTGGGGACGGGGTACCTACGCATCCTCCTGTTGGCCAACCAGGGGGAGGTCTCCCCCAAAATTTTCGGTTCGTCATTAATGCTGTCAGGTACCAAATATGCACACAATTCCCCTGCTCCCGGTCAGGCACAAGCCCGGGTCCGTTCCCCTGTAAAAATTCCGTGGGAGCGTCCCCAGGCATTAACATTTTCGCCCATCACTTCTATACCAAGCATGATTTGATGCAACATTGTTGTTCTCTCATCAATAATGGTTTTATTCTTGTGTCAATCCCATGTGAAAAATTGTTAGGCCTTATCTTAGAGACAAATAAAAGGGTTTGCAGCACCTTAAAAAGAGCCTCCAGAAACAGTTCCGATGTTTCATTTAACTAGAAGAAAAATGTTTTCATGTACATACATGCGTCGTGAAATACTTGTGATTCTTCACCTTGAGGCGTCAGAAATTAGATAAATTCCTGTAACATTTCAAATAAATAATTCAAACATTATTCATTGGCAACATTTCGTCAGAAGTGCAGTGGGAAAATATCAACCATTGCTAAGATGAGGCCCAATTTTTCACTCCATTGTTGAACATGGTTCTATTCAAAGCAATAGCAATGCTGTCTCTTGGGAATAACCTTGTTTTCTTTCCATGACATCATTCCCATGATAACTATTTCCAAAGCTCTTAATTGATGCATTTTAGCATTAATAATCAGGACTGAAAAAGTTTCCAGAATAGTTGCTGATGACCTATTTTGGACCAGGATTGGGTACTGAGAAGAACAAT
>JAOTON010001657.1:0-210000 GCA_034440635.1 Lepas anatifera
ACTATATGTCAAGGTCACTTCACATGAAAGTCAAGGTCAAGGTCGAAGGTCACGGTTCAAGGTCATATCTGCACTTTCAAGGTCACTGACCACTGTGCGTCCGGCCTAAATGACGTTACCCCGTCTGACATATATTATGCTATGCGAAGTCATCGGCAGGGTACCCAATCCAGGCAGAGTCAAGTCAAAGGTCAAGGTCAAAGGTCATTGGGAAAGGTCAATCCTCATTTCGCCAAAGCAGTGGCTACAGTGTTAGTCAAAGTGTAAATAATAAGTAGTATACCATATGGCGACCTTAAAGGTCAATGACCTTGAATGACCTTGACCTAAAAGTTGTGGGGAAGCCTCTTTGAGACCTCTTCTCTATGAACCTTGTCTGTCTTTAGCTTATTCCCGCAATTTTCCTGCATAATCACAGCATTTACCAATCGATCCCAGCATGGCCAATATTTGACCTTTACGACCTCGTTTGACCCTGAAGATATTGACCTAAGTCAATGAAAATTTGTCATCATGTAGATCACCATAGCCTCACCCACCTACCAAGTGGCGTTTTTCTAACCCTCTTAGTTTCCGAGATCTTAGGGGGCCTACCAGGCCCCACTCCAGTGCGCGTTAGTTCCAGACCCCCTCCAGTGCGGGTGTTAATGGTTTAAAGGCAATGTGGCACCTTAATAAGGTGATTTTAACTTAGATCGCCAAGTTATAAAGCATGCCCGAAAACCTGGTGCTTAATATAGGTAATTTTTTTGAAACTCAAATTTCCGTGGAGAAAAACTAAAAGCCTACCTGAAATGTATCCCAAATGCACCCCAGCCAGGCGACCACAGTTGTCAGCTGTTGGTGTGACGACAGCACTGACGTCACGGTGGGTAATCAGCCACTTAAAGTCATTGAAGCCTGTTGAATATGGTAGAAGTTTCCAGATAATGACGTCATCCACAGGCAGTTTTATTTGTCACACTAAAGGAACATTTTAAAAATCGAAATATTGAGCTTATTGTAAGTTTGTCGGGAAATCACGGACGTTTTCAGGATTTTCGGCTAAAAATACCCCTAGTTACACTAAATTCCTGGATTAGACCAAGGTGCCACATTCCCTTTAACACGCGCATTGACGGGGGTCTGAGCCACCTTCGCATTGACGGGGGGCGGGTACCCCCCCCTAAGATCTCGAGAACCACGGTAGGTAACGAAAAACGGTAAACGGCGTTGGGCTGCCCATCCACTTCTCCATCGAAAACATTTGAACCATTTTTTTGTCAGGTCACATTTAAGGTCATGAGAGGTCAAAACATGCCCGTCATAGGGATAACATGTAAAATTCAGTTTTTCGGGCATTACATCTGAACAAGTAAAGATGGAGCAAAACGACTTGAACTGTATGAATCATCTTAGCAAGCCGAATCGAATGATATATAATTTGACCTTGCTAGGTCAAATCAAGATTTGACCTGACCTGAGGTCAGGTCAGCGTCAAATTGTATAAAATGCATATCATTAGAGCTGCAGAGCCCAGGCGAGTCTAATGCAGCTAAAATAAATGCTTTATCACCATCCTTTACTGAGTTATTCCGTAAAAACCATTTTCCCATGTATTTCCAATGGAGAGGTCATGCCTCGTACCTGACCTTAGGTCATCGATATCAAAAATACCGGAACATATGTTAGAGAACTCGGTAGGGCCATTATGTGATATGAGTTTCAAACGGATAAGTTCACCCTGCTCAGACTTGTGCTATCTTAAACTTTTTTTGAGGTCGGGTCACTTGACCTGTACTGGTGAACTGACCTGAGATGACCTAACCTTAAAATTTTCACAGAAGTTGTAAAAATGATGAGGGAAAAGGTATACCAAGTACGGCGGCGCTACGCGCCGCGGTTTTCTACTGTCTCCGAAAAACCCGAGGGGAGGGCGGGTACCCGCCCCCGTCAATGCGCGTGTTAAAATATAATGTCCCTGTGCTATAAAGGCAAAAAAGCGAAACAGATTTGGAACAATGAGGGGATTCTGCCCCCGCAACGCCGCTGCCCCTATGGGGTACCGCCCCCCCAAACCGGCTGAGCATCCCCCATAGATTTTAGGAAAATTACACCCTTGATCGCAGGGGCCCTTTTCGACCGGTCCCCAGCGAAATCCCGGTTACGTCCCCGGAATAACGTAGTTTTATTCCCCACGGCTGGAAACCGCCTTCCGTGTCCGATCTGACCCCGTGGTGATGATCCTTTTACACCCACGTCAATATTCTCTGTAATCGGGCAAGTGTGCCTCTCGGTAGTGGCCCGGATAAAATTATACAAATAAAATAAGAAGGAGGGTCCGCCGACCCCCTCCTCTCCCCTTGGCTACGCCACTGGAATCGGCGTGTGGCGTGGAAAGCCTCAAAACAACGTCTTGAGCGATTTAAAATCGGAAATGCGACTACTCATTTGTTTTTCTCCTCACGCGCGGCGGCACTTGAATGGGCGGTGCCAGCTACAAATTATACGGAGCATGGTGCGGGATTAGGCCGCAGCACAGCACGAATATCTGTTGCTTTCTCATGGGCACAATTATTATATTTTTAAAACACAAAGCCCAGTGTTGTCTGATGACTTCATCCATTTAAACGCGTGCTTGGCATCCAATGAAGAAAGCAGCAAAGCTGAAGGATACATTCAGATAAGCAGCCTGCCCGCGCAGCCCCGCCGTTTTTCCGCTATCCTTGAAAAACCTTATGGAGACCATCGGTGTTCCTTTTGGACGGGCGAGGGTTAAGCACAAGCTACGTTTCCCAGATATTGGCAATGATTTCGCTTCCCTTGTAAACTAGTTTGAATAGATGCACAGCTACCACATGTTACCTTTTTGAACCTGCTTTAGTACGTATAGCAGTTATGAACAGTTCTGATCTACATATGTACAGCCTCAACAAATTCAGGAAGACTTTACAGCATGCACCGTGCATTTTCGATAAGAAGTCCAGCAGTGAACTTTTTCTTTTTCTTTCTGGAAGACATGATCAAGGAAACAACGACGAGTGTAGCTGCACTCGATGTCATTGCTTCTGAGACAACGGCGACACGGCAATAAACATTTTGGAGAACGTGCTTTTTCGGCTTTGGTCGCAAGTGGCAGTTACCAAATTTCCATGGTTATTCTGCCGTCTAAATATGACCTCATGAGGCATTGGCGGACGCAGGGGGGGGTATTCCGGCCATGACCCACTAATAGGTCTGTGGAGCACCCAAATTGCACGTCCCACCCCCCGAGGAGCGGTTTACGAGGTGACCTCCCCATTGGAAAAACATGGCAAAATATGTGTTATGCTGTAAAAGTCACAGCTATGATTGCAAAGGCTCGGATATCTCAGAAAAAAATATTCGTGGTTACCCTTCCACGGATTGCATGGACAATATTTGCCCTTTAACTCTCGCCCCACCGGGGTCAAGGATGGCCCCCTTAGGTTATTTCCGAATAACAGAAAAACTGTGAGGCGCATCACCGTGGTTGAGAGGTTTACTTCTCAACCCATCATTTTTCACCATCCCTAGATTTTTTAACCCCGAATCACACTAGGTCAGGTCACCAGGTAAGGTCAACCAAGGTCACCTCACTTTAAATTTTGAGCTCCACCGTAGCTGCATTTTGCCGATCAATTTGAAAATTGCTACACTTGATGACCCCTCCATGCTCTAAAAAAACTTCATCCAGGATATTACGAATTTGCGACCTGAGTTCAGGTCACGAGGTGACCTCTCCCATAGAAAAACATGGGGAAAAGCTCCCTTATGGTCTAAAAGTCACAAAGAATTATTGAAAATGCTCAGATTGATCAGAAAAGCATTCTTGATCACCCTCTCACGGATTCCAGGGGCAATATTTTCCCTCGACATATGTGAGGTAATCACAGATCACCAAGGGTCAAAAACAATACTTTTACTATAAATTTTGACCTAATTAAGCTGGAGCGCTGAATCAAACGTAATCGTATATGTCTCGTCATTGGCTTTCATTTGATATACGGAAAGGTCACTTTGTGACCTTTCGTGACCTTAGGTCACGTTAGGTCACGAGGAGCCCTTTGGAGGTCAAACCACTGGGGGGGTCAACATATTTCACATGGCGGAGAAAGCCCTGGAATTTTGCTATCAAATGTATCTTACCAGATCTCAATAACTCTAATGGCATGGAAGTTCTGCCCAAGTTTCTTAACATGCACCCCGCTGGGGTCCCTAGCATGACGTGCCCCGCTGGGGGGGCGTTTTTCACCCCCTACGTATCTCATTTCTCACGAAAGCTGGCAAAAATTACGGCCGACGTTCGAAAGCCCTTGACAAGACGAACATATTTTATAAAAAAAATTATGTCAGGTCAATATTGAGGTCAGCATAGGTCAAAGAAGGTTCCATAGGCTTACAACAGAGCAGTGTACGTTTCTCTCTCTAGATCTGTACTCAGTGGAGCTACAGCAAATCTTTATGCATCATTCGATTCCTCTAATCTTAGCAAATTGAATGATGTATAATATGACCTTGCTAGGTCAAATAGTGAAAATGACCTGACCTCGAGCTAGGTCAGGGTCACAGAGTGACCTGGTATGGTCATGCTGCATATCAATCGACTCCCTGTGACAATATAAGCACAATTCAGGCAAACTGGGAGCTTTATCTCAATTCAGTCAGAAGAAATTGGCAAAACAATCACTCTGTGTTCCCTTGACCTGACATGACCTTTGAGAGGTCAGATGCTGAAAAACTCATGTTTATGGCCAAGATCGTGGTAAGGTTATACGGTTTGAGGATTTTCAGCTTTATCTATCCAGTATTTACTGAAAACAAGCCCATTCTATTTTTCACCACAGACTTAAAATGGGGTGACCAAAAATTGATCCCACCTTAGGTCAACAATATCGAAATTCCGAGATAGCAGATTTGTAGACCCTTATGATCTGATTATATTGTGAAAGTTTCAAACTGATCGGTTTGCTGATGTTACCTAGGCGCAGCTTCACACTCGTGATTTTAGGTTTTGATGTAGGGTCACTTGACCTTTAATAGCTCCTTGACCTGACATGACCTTACCTAAAGAATTTGGTCAGGTGTGTAAAATTGATCAGGGATAAGGTACCGTGAGTTTTGTTGTTCTGCGTCTCTTCGTTTTTGTGTTATCTGGTGAAAACCAGGAGGTGGGGGCGAAATTCTTCCCCTCCCCAGCGGGGCGCGTGTTAAGCATTGCTTATTTTAGTGCAAATAGCCTATCGTGACCCAACTCGACTTCTGAAAGTCAAACCATTGACCTGAACGTTTTAACATTTTCGGTAAAATCATGCTGAAATTACACGAGCCTTCCAATGCACTTCGAAGATTTCCACTAACCCCCATATTTTCGGAATTAGAGGGGCCATCGATGGCCCCCGGTGTGGCAAAGGTGGCACCGGACCCCTGCTTGGGCACGGGTTAACATATTGGAGGTCATCAAAGGTCACCAGGGGTAAAAAGCAGTATATTGACGATAACTTCTGACCCTAATCAGGCTGGGGCGTCGAATTAAACTTCATCGTGTTTGTCCCGTTACTGGCTTTCATTTGATATTAGCAAGACCACTTTGCCACTTCCCTCAGGTCGGGAGGTCATTATGTTCCACATAGCGGAGAAAGCCGTGGAATATTCCTATAAACTTTACTTTGCCTCGATAGATCTAATGGCATGAGAGCTATGCTCATTTGGCGTAATCGTTACATTTTTTAGTGAAAGTGGCCCGACCCAACATAGATTAACTTCTGGAGGTCGAACCATTAACCTGAGTAAAACATATGGAGTAAACCCATACTAAATTAACATGGGCTTCCCAAACCACCTACAGATTTGCTTCAACCCCAATATTTTTGGAGGTAGAGAGGGGCGATTGATGCCCACCGGTGGGGTAAAGGTGGCACCGGATCCCCATTGGGGCGCGGGTTAAAAAGACCCCCGATGGCAGCAGCCCTACCCCGGTTAGGCGGAAGTGGCACCTGATGCCCGAGTTGGAAGGGAAATGCAAATCAGGAAAACAATCTTAACAATTGCATTTTTTTAGCATATCGTTGGGAATTCTACTGCGATGGAACTCCCCTGGAGCTATAGAAGGGCATGTAATCTCTAACAGCAGCATCCATGGGGGATACCGGTTCTCCGATGGGAAAGGTGGAGCACTCGGAAGAGTGGCACCTTTTGTACCTGATTCGTTTGCGAACATCAGCGAGAACAAACATTTGTACTTACAAACGCAAGCGAGTACAAACATGTGTGCATACCAATACTTCCGCTTTTGGACATAAGTTTTTGCGGTACTCAGCTCAACGAAACCTTTCAATAAGTTTATTGTCATTTCATGGAATGTTAAAAAATTATTAGTTGGTACATTTCTAGTACCAGTTGATGCAATGTAGTTTGCCTATCTCCTCGAATTGGGGGCGCAGCAGCAGCGTAGCTGGCTGCCACGCAGCCGAACCGGGTTCAAGGCCCGGCAACTTCCCTGAACAAGGAGCAAGCTGGCTCCCGAGAAAACCTTCCAACAGGGTAAGAGTTGGAGACGCCATATGACCCTGGCAGTTGGTGTGGCGATAACAGGGGCGCAGCCAGACCTTTGGTATGGGAGCACACCACTTTTGAGGGGCATCCCGGGAGAAAAAGGGCACTTTTTAACGTAATCTAAAAAAGTTACTATATCTTAATTTATATCAACTTTTGGGTACTTTTGACTGAAGAAAAATGTCAATGGAGCATTGACAGAGAAAGAAAAAATGATTAAAACCGGAAAGAAGTGTCACCGAAATATCATGAAAGTAGCCAAAACACGACTGTTTCGGATACATTCAAGCCAACTCATGCAAGTACTTAACATCAGAGAAATCAGTATAACCTGTGATATATGTCGCTATGTGCAGGGTAAAACATTGGAGTCGAAACATGATTTGTTATGCCCTCTGGTTTTGCCCTGACGAGTGAGCCCTGGTTGAACGCGGGTTAAGTTCCTCAGTCCCCACAATGGCCGTGGGAGGAGTGGCCTAGTAACATTGGAAGAATACAATTTTGCTGCCAGAATAATTTTGGAGATACCTTTTTAACGTATTTATTAAGTTCCATATTTTCAAAGACCGGTCCTAGTTGGAGTAAGGAATAGGCGAACAGGCCGGTGGTTTGGTTGGAAATGGTGTGACGGCTAAAAATTGTGAAAACTAGTTCTTCATTTCAATAAATTTGTAGAAATCCTGATTTAGGAGACTGTGTTCTGAGCTCAGGGGCACATGCTTTTTTATCACCCCTTCCCAGAATAAACCAGTGTAATAAGCAATTTATATAACCAGGGGTGCCTGGGCATCACAAGCCGTTTTAGCGATGGATCACTCTTCGTTAGCTCCATTTTACAAGAAGAGTTTGATCGTGCTCTTATTCCCCATCTATTCAAGACCAGCTCAGGTGGCTCCCTAGTGTGGACCAGAGCCCTTAGTAGCCTCCCCCACCCCCATCCCCTCAGAAGTGCATCCACGGAATAGACTAGCTCAGTGACCCCCCCCGAGGTGATGGGAGTTGGCCTTGTCTTCGTATTCTCTGTCTATTATAGACCAGCTCAGGGGGCCTCAGATGCAGAACAGAGCCCCCAGAGCAGCTCATGCTTTACCCAGGGACTAGACTAGCTCAGTGACCCCAGAGATGGGGTCATCAGACTAGCTCAATGGGCCCCAGATAGGCTCATAGGGCCTTGAACCAGCACAAGGAGTCCTATGGGCCTCCGAGCCACTTTCGCCCTGGTGGGGGTGTTTGAACACCCCCTCCAACTCTGGGAACTATGCGGGATAACGAAAAAATACGAAAGCCGGTGGATAGCTCATACAATTCCATGAAAAACTATGTCGGCCACTTTTTTTCTCATGCCGATGTTGAGGTCATGACAGGTCAAAGAAGGTGACATTTTGAGTAGAGTTTTTGGTCTCCAGCGTCTGACGGAGTCGAGTTAGAATAATTTTTAGACATCATTTGCTTCCTCCCGTCACGGCAAATCGAATGATATATAATATGACCATGCTAGGTCAAAACACAAAAATGGCCTGACCTCAGGTCAGGCCAAGGTCACTTTCCGACCTAGCATATTCAATATGCATTTCAATCGTCTCGCAATGGCAATCCAAATGTAACGGTATCAAAATAAAAGCTGTATCATAATTCCTGCAAAGTTATTGACCTAAGACTAAAAACTGCTTAAGTAGGGCCCCAGATGACCTCTCAGAAGTCACAGGTCAAAAATTGCAGCATGAACCGGGAAAGCCCAGGATAGTACGATTTGGTGAATATTAAGGTATTCTCAGCTGCTCTGTATCTACACAAATACAACCCATTTTCTGTTTTTTCCATGCTTTTCTAATGGAGTTCACAATCCACACCTGACCCTAGGTCATCGATATGAAAAATCCCGGAATACATTTTGCATCACTCGATGGGCCCATTATGTGGTATAAGTTTCAACCCGATAGATTCACCCATTTCTTACTTATGCCACCTTAAAAATTTTTGGAGGTGAGGTCACTTGACCTGCACTGGTGACCCGACCTATGATGACCCAACTTAAAAAAATTTGAAAAAGTTGCGGGATGAATTAAGGGTAAGGTGTGCAAAGTAGGGCGGTGCTTTGCCCGCTGTTTTTCGTACTGCCGGAAAAACCCCAGGGGGTGTTCAAACACCCCCCACCGGAGCGAGGGTTAAAGAACTCTCACAAGCTCAGCGCTCAGACCAGCTCATTATCCCCTAATGGCCCATACCAGGTCAGGGCACCCACAGAACACAAATCTGCTCTAGGGCCCCAGATCAGCTCTTGGGCCCCAGATCAGTTCAGGGGCCTCAAGTCAGGCCAATGGGCAAGATCAAGTCAGGGTGCAAAATCAGCTCAGGGATCCCTAACCAGGCCGGGGCACATTCAGTTTAGGGGCCCCAGAGCTGCCCAGGGGACACCAGATCGGCCCACAGGGCACCAGATCAGCTTCGGGGACAAGGAACCAGATCAGTGGTCCCCAACTAACTCGGGACCCAGATCAGCTCGGGGTACCAGATCAAGTCAGGAGGCACTTAATCAGCTCAGGAGCCCCATACCAGCTCAGGGGCTCTTATCAGCCTATGTGGGCCCGGCTCAGTTCAGGGCGCCAGAGTGCTGAAGAAATTACTTAATCAACTCAGGAGGCCCAGATCAGCTAAAAAAGGCACCAGATTGCCTTAGGGGACACCAAACTAGCTCAAGGGGCGCCAGGCTAGCTCAGAGGGCATAAAATGGGCTTAGGAGGCTCAATGATGACTCAGGAGGCACCAGATCGACTCAGGGGCATTATTTTAGCTCAGGGGGCAACATATCTGCTCAGGGGGCACCAGGTCGATCAGTCCGGGGGCCTAGATCAGCTTTTAGTCCCCAGACTAGAGCAGGGGCATATATCAGTTCAGGGAACACAAGGTCAACTCAGAGTGCACCAGATCATCTAAGGAGACATCAATAACCAGCCCAGGAGGCACCTGATCAGCTCAAGAGGTACCATATTGGCTCGGGGGACAGTAGATCAACTCCGGGAGGCATGAGATTAGTTCAGGGGGCCAGATCAGTTTGAAGGGCACTTAAACAGTTAATAGGGCACCAGGCAAGCTCGGAGGCATCAGACTAGCTCAGAGAGCATAATATAGGTTCAAGAGGCACAATAATGTGCTCAGTGGGCACCAGATTGACTCAGGGGGCACCATATTAGCTTAAAGGGCACGTGATCAGCTCAAGGGGCCAAAACCAGCTCAGTGGGCACCAGATGAGCTCAAGGGGCACCAGATTATCTCCGGCCGTACGATTACGATTAAGAGCGACGATGAGGCAATAGCTGGAAACGGATTACGTACCCATACTCTTCCTGGGTGCTTGGAAAGGCGACAGAATACCCCAGCTGACCAAAAAAGGCATTAAACTGTCAAACAATAGCTTTTATAGCTAAATGCCATTTAGTTGCATCAAGGCTCAACGGCGTAAGGCACTAAATTTCAAGCGGCACGGCCCAAAAGGGGTACACAGCCTAGCGATAAAAGGGCACCCCGGCACCGATGGGGGCACGTGCCCCCTGTGCCCACCTCCCCCCTGGCTGCGCCTCTTGTCGATAAGCCCCGGAATTATTATCTCCTCGAATAAAGGTTTTATGTATGGCTCCAAGAACCCTATACATACTTTTTGGAAATATTGATATCTATCCATATCACAATACAATCAATATTGATGTCGCTAGCGCCGCTCTCCATACAGGAGTGCAAACTGTTTTCAATGGTAAGAATTGTCTCCACAATAAGTGCCGGAATCCTTGCCCCCCCCTAAACTTTCCGGCTAGATCCGCCCCTGAGCGGCGGTGGATTCAGTTCGTCAGTTACATTCAGTCAAAATTCAGTTACAGGGTGAAGGGAACAAAATTCATTTCAGCTTGGCCACCCTGTTAACTTCCTATCCCTCAGTGCACTCCGTAGACTTTCGTGCTTTTTGGTCATCTAGCGGCACAGTTGTATACCAAAGGTTACAAGAGACGTCGCAAGAACTGTGGCTGATTTCATTTGTGGGTAGTTTAATCTGTGGGCGGTTTGTTCATTCGGGTGGATGTTGTGCATCAGCTGTGGGCGCTTTTAAGTGTGGGCGATTTTAACTGTGGTCATATTTATCTCTCCCTAACAGGGCATTTTGTGGCCTATTTGAGCTGTGGGCAAAATAATGTGTGGGCGATTTAAGCCGTGGGCGATTTTGGTGTGGACGATTTTGACTGTGGGCGATTTAAGCCGTGGTCGAATTAAGCTGTGGTCGTTTCGTTTGTGGGCGATTTGAGGTCTCCCCGTGCTGACAGCTGGAACAGGGCTAAGATACACAAATCGGCGCTGATCTTTCGTTCACCATTACAATCTTATCTTTTGTGTCCGTAGCATCAGCTCCCCGGGATTTCTCGCTTTCTCCTGTGTTTATCTCGCGTCTTTCATCAGTAAGGTTTTTCTGAAGAGTGTTGCTCATGCCGGTTTTGTCCTGCTTGTTTCTGTGTTTGATAGGCTGTTATCTATAATGTGCCAGTTTCTGTTATTCATTTTGTCGAGATTATAACTACGGATTTTTCTTTGGATCAATGTTGAGGTACCGAACATGGAAGCTCTTTGATTCACAACAACGTAGGCTCCATGGCCAAAAGGCCTACTTTCCGGATGACTGCTAATCGAGTCCATGACCTAGGTTCCACAGCCAAATTGCAATCTGTGTTGGATTGCCAATCCACTATGAAGGATATTTCCCCAGCACTATATTGCAATCTGTGCCAATGTGCTGGTGAAAAAGCACTTAACCCATGCATTGACGGGGGTCTATGCCACCTTCGCTTTGACTAGGGGGGTGGACCCGCCCCCTTAGATCTCAAGGACCACAGTATGTAGCGAAAAACGGTAAACAGCGTTGGGTAGCCTAACCACTTCTCCATCGAAAATATTGGAACCATATTTTGTCAGGTCACATTTAAGGTCACGAGAGGTCAAAGCATGCTGTCATAGGGATAACATGTAAATTAAGTTTTTCTGCCATTACATCTGAACAAGTAAAGATAAGCAAAACGACTTGAACTATATGAATCCTCGCATCAGGCCGAATCAAATGATATATAATTTGACCTTGCTAGGTCAAATCAAGGATTTGACCTGACCTGAGGTCAGGTCAGGGTCAAATTATATAAAATGCATATCTTTAGAACTGCAAAGCCAAGGCAAATCTAATGTAGCTAAAATAAACGTTCTATCACCATCTGTTACTGAGTTATTCAGTAAAAAACATTTTTCCATGTATTTCCAATGGAGAGGTCATGCCCCGTACCTGTCCTTAGGTCATCGAAATCAAAAATACTGAGTCACATTTTAGAGAATTCAGTGGGCTCTTTATGTGATATGAGTTTCAATCGGATAACTTAAACCTGCTCCGACTTATGCTGTCTTAAACTTTTTTTAGGTCAGGTCACTTGACCTGTACTGGTGACCTGACCTGAGATGACCTGAACCTAAAATTTTCGCAAAGGTTGTAAAATGATGAGGGAAAAGGTATGCCACGTACGGCGGCACTATGTGCAGCCGTTTTTCTGCTATCTTCGAAAAACCTGAGGGGGCGGGTACCAGCCCCCAGTCAATGGGTGTGTTAAGGAGTTAATAACTGCTGTTATTCTTATTATTGTGCTATCTGGATCATATTTTCCATCTTTTTTCCATGGAAAATAATGCCCTGTTCCATCTTTCAGCACAATTTTGTCAGCAGGCTCTCTAAGCTCTCCTCCAGTAAAGAAACATCCGCACCACAACTGTCTCTAGCATGTGCTAACTAAATGAAAAAGAAATATATTACTTATCTACCAATCACAAAACAGTAGGCTGCCTCTGTTGTGCTGTTACTGTTTTTTTCAGCAGCACTACAGCACGCCATCAGCCTGTAAAACTTCTAGGACTCGCTCCCGGGGAGGTGCTACAGTCCTGTGACAGAGGCGCAACACTGCATGCTGATTGGTGCTGGCAAATGGATCAAGGGCTATTTCCCCAGCACTATAGCATGATCTGTGCTATACTGCTTGTGAAATAGCACTTAAAGGAGTCAAAGACTCCATAATTATCCTGAGTGGCAATCTGATCTGGATTACAGTTTGGTCGTGAAAACTAAGTCTTAGTTGGCATGGCAAAAATGTAATCCCAATTGGAATGCTGATCAGGATACAATGTGCAGATTTGTATTTCATCAAGTGCCTTTTCTCCAGCACTTTAATATGGACTGTGCTACTCTGCTGGAGAAATAGCACTTAATGAACTCCATTTGCTGTCCTATCTGGATCACATTTGGGCCAGGAACCATGGTCGCAACCATGAATCCCAGGTCATTGTTGGACCATTGTTTTTCTTTCCTGCTGGATTTGTATCTTGAGTTTCACTTTGATCTTAAGGCAGGCTGGGTTGGGCTTAAATTCTGTGTTAGATAAGAAGGTTTCAAGTCTTATTATCTATATTTTTCTAGGTTTTGTCCACTATTGTTCTCAAATTGTATTGAAGTAATTTATGAAATCCCTTTTCCAAAACTTTAATTTTCTAATTCTGGATCAGTTTCAGATTTATTATGAAATCTCAAAGTCTTCACCAACTGCTTGAGTTTGCACCTTTACAATGGTGTTTGAAGTGGGCTGGTTGCATAGGGTTTTGTGGTAAACTGCATGTGGCTGATGCTCCATTCAAATCTCATGACAATGAAGGTGCTATATATTCCTGTAAAAGCACTGCCAACTCCTTGATAAAAGTGGCTTTTGGGAGCAGTATCATGCCTGTTCAAAGACTGCACTGTGACTTGTGCCTTATGTAGACATTTTACTTCTTTGTCTGGGACCTGAAGAGAATATATTTTTTTATAAAGTAAATACTTCCCTGGCCTGCTTACTTTTTGTACCTACTTGTACCTACCTGTTTGCACCATAAAACTTATGGCCTTAATACCATTTATTCTCATGGTAAATGCACCAGTACCACAAAGCACCCAAAATATCTGGTAATAGTCAATATTGTCTAAAAGAAGGAGGTATCAAGGAAGATCAGTTCAGTCTTGTATTTGAATGCAATGAAAATGTAATTTTTTAAGTTACCCTCTTCTGGCCCAGAAATCAATAGCCTCCATTTATTCCTTTTGGAAATAAACCGTTTAGAAGTGTATGAAGATAATTCAACTACCAAACTGGACGCAAATATGCCCACTCATCAATTCCAATCCACTTTGTTTGTTTATGTTGTTTGTGATGAAACATCTCTATTTCAGACCGCACCACACTCAGACACCCAGCTGATCAGTGATGGCGTCCTCCGTGTCCCGCGTTTGTCGCCTGGGGGCGTCTCGCCTCCTCCTCTCGCGGCCTCTATACAGCTGTGTGCGTCTCTCCAGCTCTGCTCCCTCGTATGAACATATCCTGGTCTCACAGCGGGGGGAGGGGGACAGGGTCACCCTGATCCAGCTGAACAGGCCAAAGGCGCTGAACGCTCTCTTCAGCCCTCTGATGGCTGAGGTGATACTGGCTTTGAAGGCTGCTCAGGATGACCCAAAGGTAAGATCAGTGAGGCTGAAGGCGTGTGTGTATCATATTGTGTTGGTTATAGTGCTTTTTAGGTTTGGTTTTACTTTACTCACCAAAATTGAAATTTAGCTGTGGATTTTTAACATGTGTAGAGGATAAAGTGTAAAAATATCATATGTTTCTTCATATTCTCGAAGATTGGAAAATATTCATTTCCTGCACTTTTGCTTCATATTCTTCTCTGACTTTGTCGACATTTTTTATTCATTGTTTGGCTTCTGTGCGGTTTATAGGGAGAGCAAGTGACTAAGTAGTAGGCAAAGAGGTTCTGGAACATCAGGGGAACAGACGACAAGTCTTGTGGGAAATTCTGGGGTGGAAAGTTGTGGGAAAGTTAAAACAGGTTCTAAATCATGGGGTCAGAGTTGGGTGTTTCGAGGACTTCAAAGGGAAGATGTTTGGTGGTTCAAGAATCGTTTCAGGTACAGGTGGGTGGTTTCAGTGTCGGGACTATGAATAACCAGTGTATATTTGAATTGATGCTATCCTGACTTCTGAATGTGGATTGGATGAGGCGTACAATAAATACTCATGCAACCAGCATCCGTGTTATATATATTTTGGCAACACCATTGCATCTTAATACGAAAGCAGGCCTTCGGACTTTGTCATACCATGACAGTATTAACCAGCTGAACAGAAAAGGCACTGTATATATATATATATATATATATATATATATATATATATATATATATATATATATATATATATATCAATATTAGACAACAGGTAAAATGACCCTGTATATAAATGCTTCAGAGCACCTGGCGCCACAGACTTAAGGTCCTTATGATAATTTGGTGTTTTACTGGCTTATGAAATTTTCTTTAATGTGCTGGTGTCGTTAAGAACAAATTGTTTAGTGTAAGATATGCTCTTCATTGAGCTTTGTTTATAAGCTTGGTTTGTTGTATATTATGAACTTAATTACTGCTTGAATTTTGGGTACTTAATAAGTCGTCGTGCAGGTACTCAATAAGTTGTTGTTCAGGTACATTGCTAATTGTCTGTTATGTACAAGAATTTGCCTTGCAAGCTTAGTATAAAGTTGCAGGTTCGATGCAGAATATCACTGACATTGAAAAAAAATATTTCCTCCTTCAGTAGGACTTATGAAGACTACTTCACGTGTTGGTTCGGGGTGTCCCAAATTACCGTTGGGGGTGCCCGGCACTTCATTGGGTGTGCCCTGGCACCTCCTATGAGACAAATCAAGGCCCCAGCATCGAACACCAATTAACGTAAAGAATAAAATGTGCTGTATCTGTTTGTTCAAGCCGCTTTGTTCCACGCCAGGTGGGTTCAATCGTCATCACAGGCTCCGAAAAAGCCTTCGCCGCCGGTGCCGACATCAAAGAGATGCAGCACCAGAAGTTCGCCGACGTCTACAGCAAGTCCTTCCTCTCCTCCTGGGGCGGCGTCTCCAACTGCACTAAGCCAGTCATCGCCGCTGTGAATGGCTACGCTTTGGGTGGTGGCTGCGAACTGGCTATGATGTGTGATATCATCTACGCCGGAGACAAGGCGAAGTTCGGACAGCCAGAGATTGCGCTGGGCACCATCCCCGGAGCTGGAGGCACCCAGAGGCTGACGCGCGCCGTAGGCAAGTCCAAGGCGATGGAGATGTGCCTGACGGGCGATATGATCGATGCTGTGACGGCGGAGAGGGCTGGACTGGTCAGTAAGGTGGTTCCAGCGGCCGAGCTGGTGGATGCGGCCGTTAAAACTGCCGACAAGATCGCCTCGCATTCCAAACTGGTGGTGCAGATGTGTAAGGAAGCCGTCAACACCGCCTTTGAGACTACGCTTCAGGAGGGACTTCACTTCGAGAAGCGCACCTTCCACACCACCTTCGCCACGGACGACCGAAAGGAGGGTATGACGGCCTTCGTGGAGAAGAGGAAGGCGGCATTCACCGATAGTTAAGTCTGTTACTGAATGTGGGAAAACTGCCACGCACTGATACGAGAAACATGAGCGCGCCATTGTTGTTATGTGAGTTCTTAATGTGTTTGGAGATGTCACTGGGGCAACTGATGTGATGATTCTGTCAGTGTTGGAAATTTATTCAGCGGGGTGAACGAGATTTTGGATGGGGCTCATGAATGTGTGCAAGGTGTCGAATTAAAGTTGAATTAGCTTACGGTCATCAGAAGTGATTTTGTAACACGTTATGTATTTGATCCATGTACTGAGGACTCGAGGTTTGGCGGGCGTTACATAAACACATTGGTTTCTGCCCTGGGAGCCTGACCTCTGGCGGATTATTACAGTTCCGTGTACGACAATAATGTGCTAGGGTGGGCTGGTTGTGTAATCGTAGTGTTTATGTTACTGATCCAACTACTTATGTTTTAGTCCGTTCAGCTGTTCTGATTGATCGCAATCGCGTGTATTTGTTAGGTTTCTGGAACATTTACATTGGATGGACAATTGTAATAGGTCGTGCGTTTATCCGTTAAATGTGAAATACTGGCCAGCATATGGGCATCATGTTTAGGTAGAAGGCTCAGCGGTGGTGAGTCTATGGTGGTGTGGGGTAAAGACAAAAATACATGCTTGTAACTTTTGGATAAGTGTTGTTGGAGATGGAGTGGAGCGGGAGTCCTGAGTATTGATGGAACGACTCATTTTGCGACAGTACAAGTGGTGGTGACAACGGTTTGCCGAGAAAAGGCTGTTCATCTCTTACGAAGCACTTTATGTTCAGGTATGTTAACACTGTCGTTACGTGATTGGTGACTAAATGACCCGATCAAGTAATTTCCATTATTTGTGCGAAGGATCTTTGACTCAATTTTAGTCCCGTATTTGACTGCGTTGGAATTTATTTGAGATGGTGCATGTATTCCGTTGCCCGGAAGTGGAGAAAAAGGGAACTGCATTGTCCTCAAAATGCTGTCGCACAGAGCAAATTCAAAGAAGCTTGAAACTCAAGGAAAATGCAGGTCCAAATGCAAAAAAAAACAAGAACTGGTATAGTTGATTCCAAGAAAAGCCGCAGCAAATAATTGCCAAAGTATGCTTTCTTCGGCACTGAAATCAATGCTCCGCAATGGGGAAAATATAACTGAAATTTGCGCCATTTCAGAAGAGTTTCAAAATATGTAAGAAATCCCTGTCGTGGTATGGTGCTGCATCTGCTTGTGAGCTAGAAGAGTGCTGGAACTTAACATTTTTTATGACCGTAACCATTTCCTCTCAGCATTGAAAACGTCACGGGTTAGCCTCTCAAAATGTCGATTGATCAGACTGCAAAATGTTGGATTTCAAAATTCAAGTTTGGGATGACTAAACTGGTTTGCTCGGGGTGTAAGTTGCCACTTAGTCGTGCATGAAGACTGACCTTTAGTCATTCGTCCCCCAAATATCTCATTTTGCCGAGTGATTTCGTTCGTGATATCATCGCCACTATTTGATCCAGCGCTCTGAAAGTAGGTACATCGGCCTCACCGAATCTTATATTTCGCCACTCTACCTGTTTTTTTACCGTAAACAGCAGAGGTGCGTTACTAACGGAATGATTGAGTCATATATCAAACAGTTCCGATTGTTTGTGTGGAGATACGGGCACGCCTCGTTCGGTTTGCGGCTCGTGGTCACGAATTGTTCTCAGTGCTGAAAATATGCAGCCTATAACCTATGCAGTTATGACAAATTAAGAACCAGTCACGTTTTCGTTTGAATGAAACGAATATTTAGATAATTGTTTTGCCCCTGGCCGATGTTTAATTTTCTTGAGCCAATCGATTACAAATGGGCTTGTAATTGACTTCATTTTCGTCCAATCATCGACTTCATTTTGCAGTCTTCAGCTTCAGCGTTTCATGGTCATTGGTCACACGCACAGAGGTGAAAAGAGCTGATGTTTGTCATGCGCGGCTGCAGAAGGCACCGGCTCACCACGCGTTTATTTTCATCTCGCTCTTCCTCGCTGAGCGAAGGCCGACTTTATCGTTGGCCTTCATCCTATTGACACAATGGTCTGTCCTCGCCAGGCTGCGTGTGCCAAAACGTGGTCTCCGTACTGTCATGCGCTGGGTGTACGTTAGCCAGGAAATAATGGGTCAGTACTGTTTGATAATCACGGTGCACTCGAGCTTGCCTCTGATATCACCTGAGTACCAGCCGATTATGGCCCGGGGTCCGTGGCGTATATAAGGGGGGAGCTCAAGTCGCCCCAAATTTCCAAGTGTCAGTAGTTTGTGCATAGCCGGAGGCTGTTCCCAGGAAATGGCGGGGGAGGTTTGATTCCCTCCCCCCAATGATTTTCTGGACCCCCACTGACAGGGATCTATAGGCCCCCTTCCCTGCCACCGGACTCCGAGTGGAGGGGAAAAGGTCGTTGAAAAATCATCGAAAATTAAGGTTAGGCAAGACTTTCGAAGAGCCTAAATCCGACCTATTTCAACCTCCCGAGATGTCGCGTAGGAACACATGACAAAAACCTGATCCGAGTATAAGCCGATGGAACAATTGAAGCGCTATTCCAGTTGTCTGACATTACTATGGTTCATAAGCGAGTGGATGCCACCAACTCCATCGCGAAGCTGTCGAGCCGCCAGAAGGAAGAGAAAGCTAATTTTCTCCGCACCGGGAAGCTGATGAGTCCCTGCCGAGAAACTGGTGGGGCCCCCAGTCCGGGAACTGATGGGCCCTCGCCAGGAAGCTAGTGGGGTCCCAAACCGCGAAGCTGGTGGGCCTGGGGAGAAACTGTTGGGCCCCCAGCTGGGAGGCTGGGGGCCAAAGTCGAGGGGGGCTGGAAGGGCCCCCACCTAACAAGCTGATGAGCTCCAGCCAGGAAACTGGCCGTATAAACGGCAGGGGAGCAGGTGGATGCTCGGCCGGGAATCTGGCGATTCCCCCAACTGACAACCAGATGCGTCCCCAGCCATGAAACTGGTGGCCCCTTGCCAATGTTCTGGTGGGGCCCTTAGGAAGCTGATGGGGCCCACCCAAGAAGATGGTGGGGCTCCACAGTAAAGGCCCATTCGACATACCGTATCTGCTTACCAACCTGGGGGGGGGGCGGGCACATGGTCAGGGGTGCCAGCTGGAAGAAGGGGCACCACTGTTGGGCAACAAAACTTATCAGGTGGGTGCCAAATCCTATCGTAGGGGCGTCTATACTAGCATCAGGGAACGGGGAGGGAGGGGGTGGGGGTGAAACGATATTTCAAAGGTTGCGTGACCATTTCAGGGGCACCAAGAGTCGATGCAAGGCAAGTATCCTTTGCCCTCCTAGACCCGCCTATGGGCCAGGCTACTAGTACAGTGGTGATGAGAGCTCAAATTTATAGGGTCTTTGCTGAAGGACCCTTAGACAGCTTTGTATGCGTCGTCCATGGCTCTGTCCAAAAATTGGGAAGGGTATAACTGTCCCCTTGCCCCCACCCCCTAAACCACCGCCACTGAATCGGACACCGGATTGCATTCAGTGCCTTAGAATGATTTGAAAATTTTTAAGAGGTAATAAATTTTAGGTATAAGCCAGTTTTGATGGGACGTTTTTGTGATTCATGTCAATACATGTATGTATTTGTACATACATGGCTCAAAATCCATGTGTACCTCCTCGGCTTACATTTCAGTCTCAAGGAATGTTTGGAGAAGGTAGGTATATACCATTACGTACCGGCAGGCATCGGCATAATGGTGCATTGGATCACAAAATATGGAGGCTGGATGCACCATGGAAGTGGGGTCTACGTATATAGATGCTCCATCCGTTAGGAAAACCAGGTTTTAATTGTAAACTGAATCAAACACGATAGCTGATTTTCACAATAGAACCAGGGACGATCAGAGCCGGAGCGGTACCAGTTGCCTACAGGTTCTACCCGATAACCAGATAGGGGTCACCGGGTACATATAATATACATGTGACCAAGCTCAGTATATGTAATAGGGTCTACGTATATAGATGCTCCATCCGTTAGGAAAAACGGTTTTAATTGTAAACTGAATCAAACACAATAGCTGATTTTCACAATAGAACCAGGGACGATCAGAGCCGGAGCGGTACCAGTTGCCTACAGGTTCTACCCGATAACCAGATAGGGGTCACCGGGTACATATAATATACATGTGACCAAGCTCAGTATATGTAAAAATTTTGTAAAAAAATTGTAAAAAATTGTGTAATCAGAATTTGTAAAAAATCAGGTGCACTAGTGCACTGTCCGACTGCAAGCACAATGGGCGTATTGGGTATTGGCGGGGCCATGAGGTGCGTCGCCGACCGGACCGGGCCTCCCTCGGGTTATGAGGTTCCTACAATAAGTTTTGGACACATGCATGCTCAGTGGCTACAATTTTGAGTGTTAAGTTACCGATCCCATACCAATATGATTCCTGTAGGAAATCTGAAAAAATGTATGGTCAGATTAGATATCTGGAAAATTATCGATTTTGATCTTCCCAATGTTTTGGTAATCCAGGTAAAATTAAACCTGTGAAATATTAATACATGAGAAAATAATATCACATCTTCGCGAGAAACACCAGTACAAATATTTCAAATACAGCGCTTGGTGTCAAGATCTGATCCAAATGTTCACTCCAGAGCCTATACTGAGAACGCGGTGACATAGCCAAGCACTGCTCATCATTGGTCAGATAAATATTGTGCCGCCAAAGATATTCTAGGTCAACATACTGCACAGATTCGACTTACGTGTAGATTCGGAGAGATGTGCCGCAATAACCACTGGAATTTGTAAAAATTCCAATAAGAAATGAGTTTCCATACTTGCATATACCCTCCTTCACCCTGCTCAACACTTCCTAATTACATCAGTTGGGGAGCCACGTGATTGAGGATTGCGTAGTGTTTTGTGTATCTTTGTGCCTGAAACCCGTTCAACTATCCCACGTGTGGAGCATTTGCTTTGAAAGCACGTTATTTTACAAATGCTGAAATGTTTCGTTCCAGAGATGTTTACTGCCATGCGTTATGAATGTCACCTTCTGTGATCTTACATTGACACGCTCGTATATGCGAATATGTTGTTCCAGCAGAAGTCCATGCTATTTTTCGTTCCTTTTTGTCATTTTAATTACATTTTCAATTGCATGAATTTATATCATTGCCCACGGGGCAAGCCCATTTAAAGGCAAGACGATAAACATTCCTCAGTCAGGTAAAACAACATTAGCACTTCTTAGATACCTAACACATGTTCTTTTTCACACATATATAAAAGAAGCATAAATAAACAGCAATTAAAGCCAGCAATAAGATCCTGGGATATGCCGTCTTAAAACGGTAGCTAAGATTTAAAATGATGTCTCGTAGTTGATAAGTTTGTCCTTAAATTATATGCGGAATTGTTAGACACTGGATGTAGGACCGTACTAAATCGGTTAAAATGACCACAGTTTCCCCTCATAACGAAGGGCGCCACCACAGATTTTCGAGCAGAGAGACTGGAATCAGCGTTGAAAGCCTATGCTCATCTGTCCCTATGTTCAGTCGGTGAAATAGGGAAGAATAACACTTTAGTCGTAAATAGTGGTAAAAACAACAGCCATTCTTTACGTCCCATGAAAAGCCCTTAAATTTCTTCATTTCTGACTGCCTGAAGGATTGCGTGTTCCAAAGGAGTTCAGGACCAGTCCTATGTCAAAAAAAGATCAACCGCAGAAGGGATCAGAGCCAATACTTGGTCAGTTTATCAGGACGTTTTGCCATTATCTGAATAATAAGTTCTCGGAAGGCCTGCTGAAGATCGGGTGCCATAAACCGCAGAGTGCTGTGGGAATGACCTAGGACCCTAAAAGATGATACAGATGACAGTAAAAGCGCTAAAAGACTGGCAGCCTAAAACGCCAAAGTCCAGAAACTAAAACGTCTAAACCCTAAAAAGCCCAAAAGGCTACGTCAAGGTAAAGATAAGAAGAGAAAAAAAGAGAAAAAAATATTGTATTTACCTCATCCCACGCTTTTTCTCTTCTTATCTTTACCTTGACGTAGCCTTTTGGGCTTTTTAGGGTTTAGACGTTTTAGTTTCTGGACTTTGGTGTTTTAGGCTGCCAGTCTTTTAGCGCTTTTACTGTCATCTGTATCATCTTTTAGGGTCCTAGGTCATTCCCACAACACATTATCTGAATATGCAGGGTTGAGCATCCAGAATATATTACATTGAATAAAGAGGTATAGGCCTATGATTACAGTATTCTAGCCTTATATCTTAAAATAATGCATGATTTAAAATAAAGTTTCATTAAAATATGACTTTAAGCTTTGACGTGATCGCCATCGAAAGTTAGAACCCGTTTGTTTGTCCCCCTGTTCTAAGCGCTGGTGCAGTATGATGAACAATAAACATTTCCCTCCTACAATTAAACATTTTCAGCGTTAATCCCGGCCAAAAGACGGGTCGGGGGCGACCCATCCATTTTCAAGAGTGAGGGGATAGACCCCTCTGCCGGTAGCGAGGCCCCTGCTCATAGAGAGTAGAATCTGGCCGCTTTGGTTTGGCTGTGGCCGGATTAGACCCTTGGATTCGCCTATGGGAGGAAAGAAACTATGTTACAGCATAGGGTATAACTAACTGCGTCAAGACTATGGTACAGTATAACTGCAGGGAAGACGGTGCAGCACTGCAGCACAGTATGGCGAGAGGCAAAACACTACGGAACAGTATAACAGCAGGATAGCCACTGCGGCACAGTATACTTGCAGGCGACTATGCGGCACAGTATAGCTACAGGTGACGATGCGGCACAGTATAGCTGCAGGAAAGACGCTGCGGCACAGTATAACTCGAGGCGACAGTGCGGTACAGTTTGACTGCTGGAAAGACAAAACTGCGGTGCCGTGCGGCTGCACAGTGGATACTGCGGCATAGCATGCCTACAGGCAAGACATTGCGGTACAGCATAACTACCTACAGACAAGACACTGCGATGTAGTAAAGCTGCAGGAGAGACGGCGCGCATCAGGATAAGTTACCTATGCGTGGGTACCCCGAACTCACGAATCTGGGAGAAACGTCCTCCTCCCCCCCAAATTGAACTCGACCTAGGCCTTAAATTTCTCCCTATTACCTGCGTGGACCTACGTAAATGTGTTAGTGAGGAGCACCTACTTACCGTCGTCAGGGCTCTCAAAGACAACTAATATGCTCAAACCTTGCCTGTAACGCCTTGTTCTCCTCCCCAACTACTTATTGTGAACATGTTTCATAGAAAGGCCTAATATAAGAGAAGAATGTTTTTTAGAACGCTTGCTCATGTGCAGTTGGTAGGCGGTTTCGGGGGAAGGAAGCGGAACGGGGCAAAACTGATTCGGTAAGATATTTGGGCCCATGAATTGTTTCATGGGTGGAAATCCCGGGGGAAGGGTTGGGGGTCAGGACCATTAATGGACGCAGGGGGAGGGGGCATTCCGGCCATGCCCCCCAAAGCGCTGGCAGGGGAGCCAAAAGATGGTTTGATCCCCCAAAGGCCGGAAAAATATCTTAAAAAGGTGATTACACCAGGTCTGTCGAGCAATTAAATCTTTGCTCCCACCCCCCAGGAGAGTGATCATGTACTTGGAGAGCTAACTAATACTATGTTTGTCGAGCAACCAAATCACACGTCCCCCTACCCCCTCCCCACAGGAGCGGCAGGCATGGGTTTGCCCCAGTGGCGGATCCAGGGGGGGCAAAAAGCATTTGCCCCCAAACGGAAAAGCTCGGGGAAAAACTATGTTTTTGCCCCCCCCAAAGCGATCGACCTCCATTTTTCCCCGACTCCTTTTTAGTTTATAAGCAAGATTTTGGTGCTTCAACTCACAACTCCAAATAGAATCAGCTAAGTTAATTGTAAATATTGGGCCTTGGATAGGAAAACGCATCTCGAGCCCATATTTTTCACCCCGCGACGTTTTTTATTCTTTTCGCCTCAAATACCCAAAATTCTACCCGCAAGTAATATTGTAGCGTAGCTCTTCACTGCGTGACTTTTTTCCTTTTTTTTGCTTTTCGACTTTGGTTTGCCCCTCCCAAACCGTCTGGCTAGATGCCCCACTGATTTGCCCCCCCTCCAAAAAACTCGGGTCTGCTTCTGCCCCTGGTCAGGACCCCCTGGATTTTGGGTCTCCCATAGGCTTTGTATAGGGCTTTAGTTGCCGTGCCAGCGTTAATCAACCCAGGACCCCCGCCTTACTCCTGGATCGAGAGGAGACCTCCAGCCATGGCTTGTTTTATCCAAGAAGAGGCAAGACCGAAAAAGGTCCTAACACAAGTCACATGTTCCGTGCCTAACATCATAGGAGAGGCCTTCAAGGTTGCAGGCAGATACGGGGGCTAGTGCCTGGAAAGCTGCCAACCGCCCCCCCTGTGTGGGGAGGGGTGCAGGAGTGCGGTGCTATTTATAGCATAAGAGGTACAAAAAATGTTTTGAGCGAGATCCTCTTAAAGTTAGAGATATAGGCAGATCCAGTGGATAAGGGGGCACTTGCCGCCCCGATTGACCCTCAGCGAGCTCTGAAATGGTCACGTCGCTCTCCTGAAAGGTCCATGATGGCGCCTCCCTAACGTGTCGCTTTCCACCTGCCCCACGATGAGAGCATCAGCGCCCCAAGATAGGATTTGGTGCCCACCGGATGAGCTTTGCGCCCCAGAGCGGTGCCCCCGGCCATGTCCCTCTCCTCCCAGTCGGAAATCCTGGATCTGCCTATTTTTGGAGACCATTGGGGCCCTCTCAGGCAGGGCTAAAGATCTCTTCTCGATCCAGGGGAAGGGGGATCTGGGTAGGTTAACGCTGACACGGCAATACAAACTCTACACCAAATCTATGGGAGATCAAAATTCAGGGAGACCTAACCCCTCAACCCCCCCATGATCTCCACTCATACTCTCAGGGAAGTTGGAGGTGGCATCTGCCCTAGCCGATATTCTTGGTCACGTCCCAGATTCCGGCGCCGCTGTCAGGATTCTCAATGGCACACCAACCAGGAGGCGCCAAATCGCATCGTACCAAGTCGCATTGGCGTGTGCAGGGGCGGATCCAGCCGGTTGGCTTTGGGGAGGGCAAAGCCATGTCGGCGAGCAAGCAAAAAACGTTGAGCACCGAAGACGGCGTCAGGCAGGATAAAATTGGTGCAACGGATCAACTTTTCTCCTCCAAAGAGGCACCATGTGAACGGACAAACACGATTGCACAAATGTCTACTGACGGACATGTACTCTCCAATTGATCGATTATGAAACATAACAGGGGCCTAGCCAGGATTCGCTCAGGGGAGGGGGGCGGCGCCCCGAAAAGGGCCCCTGCGACAGCGCCAAAAGGCCCCTGATGAGTAAAAACGGCCCTGCTTGTTACAGAATAGAGTGCTGAAGAGGGCTTAACAGAGCCCTGTCTGGTTTGAAATTCAAATTTGGTCCCAGAGCATAGTGCAGGCGAGCCGCGCTTCGCACGGCCCCTGTCTTCAAGGGCCCTCAGGGGGGGGGTGGCTGTCCCTGCCGCTCCCACCTTGGCTACGCCCCTGAAACATAAGCTTGCTGAAGGGGGCTGGCAAAAGATGTTTGGGCCCCCTCTATTTCGATTCGATGGTGACAATGGCCGGATGGGCCCCCTAGATACGCCCTTGGGGTTGTACACCTCTCGATCAAAATAATTTGTATGTGATAGCACGGTTCCTAAATATATGTGATAGTATATAAAATATGTATGATGATATATGTATATATATATGATATATATATATATATATATATATATATATATATATACATATCATATATATATATATATATATACATGTATAAAATATGTATGATAGTATAATAAAATATGTGTGATAGTACGAGTTTCCCGGATATTGATTCGGCTGCCGCACCGCTTGTGAGGAGATTCCTGCAACGCCTCTGCGCTGAATGGTACAATTGTACCAGGCGGTCAACATTGGGCCGCATGTAGCTCTGTCGCATCGACGCAAGCGACACACCATCATTCAAGGACGCAGCCTCCCATTGGCTACCGATTACGACGGCTGCTGCAAGCCCACTGCGCATGCGCGGACCGTCTCTGCGACAGCCCCGGCTGAGCGCAGACCTGCGCGTCCCGACCGGAAAACATTCGCGGCTGTGAGGCCGTGTGGAGGGGCGTGGGGGGTCACTGTGAATGCGAATATAGCTGTTTTAAGTCGAATTGTTATTTTAGGTATGCTGAGCGCTACCTGTCTGTGACCTGACTGAACCGGGGCCCGTGAACGAGTGCGAACTGAGAAATTTTGCAGCTTGGCGTGACAAAAAAGAGCTGAAAGTGGTGGTGAGATATTGCAGTCTGGAAAGTTCGTGGGCAAACAATTTTGGTGAAGAAAACAATTGGATTAAATCATTTTATTAGAGGAGAGAGCTTCAAGACAAGGCGGTTAGTTCCCGCCGGATGGATGCGGTGAACTGACTACTTGATTTGGTTTGAAAAAAACTGGAGGTAAGTTGCACCCAGATATTTCGGTGCACATCGATAAGAATTACCTGTCTGTGTGGATGTATGGTTCGTGAGCATGCTGGTGTCGTGTTGAAATGCTGGTGTGTTCAGCTGGGAAGGTTTGGTCACGGACCTGCCTCTGGACCGAATCTGCGAATCCTAGAGTCACCCACCCAGTCCCGTCTGGAATCTCAGCTATCGCTGCCAGTCGGACGTCAGCTTCCTCCTCGCCGCAATGATGTTCCTGTTCCGAGAAGGCATCTTTTTCCCGTTCTGCACTGAACAGGCGACGCCACGAGGACGTGTTCCCAAACGACAGGCACTTGAGACTAAGGCCTTGTACACAGTGTCAGATTCAGGCCAATGGTTTCGGTTAGTGGGAAACGGGGGCCCAAAATCGTGCAAATTATGTGGTTTTCAAGACAATCGGAGAAAATGGGGGTTGGGGAAAATTCCCTCGAACCCCAATGCCCAATTTTTGCCCTTCCCCTGGATTCGCGCCTGTATGCATACCGAATATTGGATAGGACTTGAAATGACACGCTTTAGTGAATCCAGGGTTTCCGATGGGGGAAGACACCCCGGTCAGTGAGGTGAAACCAAATCCATTGGGAAATATCGCCCGTGTGTGTGTCATTTCTCAAATGCACATCCCCCAGGGGGCATCAAATCGTATCGTATGGGCACTATTGTTTCCTGAGGGAGGTCGGATGGATGGAAAGCTACATCTCCCAGTGCTCGATGGGAGGCGACGCTCCTCTTGGCTCTTGGATTCGTCTAACGTAGGAAATGCCAATAGAATATGTTTTTTTAGAATGGATAAGTTAAAAAGGCGAACAAATATAAAGCTTCTCCACTGAGGGGCTTGGCCCGGGCTCTTCTGGCGAAAGACTCCAGGGTACTGCTCATTTTTCATAGTGGATACGGCTCTGCTTAGTGGGGGTACAAGGGGGCTAGGGGCTCAATCATCCCCCTTCCCCCTCCCAAATTAAATCCTGATCCGCCACTGGCTTTGCTGTATCCTAAACCTTTTCATACTTACTAGGCCATGACATGGAACTGGAGCGTATCGTTGAGAAGTCAGACAAGTCCGATTTTTCATTGGACATCACATATTCATCTTAAGGGGTTTTGAACTGGAGTAACATTTTTGTGGAGGGTGTGGAGAAACTTCTATTGATATATTTCACTTCACTAAAATTTCTCTGTAATAAATTTCCGCCCAGTTCAAATTTTAAAATAAATGGTCTTAAAACCTAGTTCAAACCAGTAAGGAATCCCTTTTCATCTGGTTGCAGCAATTTCATTGGTCTAAATCTTACTGCTGCGCAGATTACGCGGTAAATGTTAAAAATGGAAACCTTCAACGCAACGTTACATGCCGCGAGTGGCAGCCTGGCAGCTAGCCTGGTAAATACGCACGATGCTTAGGTTAACCCTCGCCCCACCGGGCATCAATGCTCCCCTAAGTTTTTTTCAGAATAACAGAAAAACGACGAGGCACAGCACCGCGGTTAAGGAATCTACTTCTCATCCCATCATGTTCCCACTATCCCTGAAATTTTTATCCCGGGTCACACTAGGTCAGGTCACCCGGCAAGGTCAACCAAGGTCACCTAACTTCAAGTTTTGAGCTCTATCATAGCTAAATTTTTGAGCCGATCAATTTGAAACTTTCTGCTCTCTATGATCCCTCAAGGGTCTACAAAATTTATATCCGCGATTTTTCGATTCAGTGACCTGAGTTCAGGTCACGAGGTGACCTCTCCCATAGAAAATAAAAGCTGTCTTATGATCTTAAAATCACATTAATTATTGCAAATGCTCGCATTTCTCACAATAACATTCTTGGTCACTCTTCCATGGATTCCAGGGTCTATATTTGCTCTTCTACTTATCTGAGGTCATCAAAGGTCACGAGAGGTCAAAAACAGTATTTTGACGATAACTTTTGACCTAATCAAGCTAGAGCGCTGAATCAAACGTCATCGTGTGTGTCTCGTCACTGGCTTTCATTTTAGATATCAATGTCTCCTTCTGACCTTCCTTGATCTCAGGTCATGTTAGGTTAGCCTCTGGAGGTCAAATCACTGGCGGAAGGTCATTATGTCCCACATAGCGAAGAAAGACCTGGCATTCGCATATGAAATGTACTTTACCAGGTGTCAATAGCTCTAATGACTCGAACGCTATGCCCAGGTTTCTTAAGCATTGCATATTTTAGTGGAAATGGCCCATCGTGACCCAACTTGACCTCTGGAAGTCAAACCATTGATCTGAGCGCTTAAAAATGTAAGTAAAACCATACTGAATTCTCACGAGCTTTCCAATGCACTTTGTAGGTTTGCGCTAACCAAAATATTTGTGGAGTTATTGAGTGGGTCATCGATAGCCCCACCCCCGTGGGGTGAAGGTGGCGCCGGACCTCCGGTGGGCCGCGAGGTGTCCCAGGGTAGTAGGAGAAAAGGTGATATTTTTGTTTTGAGCGATTGAATGTGGGAAAAAGTGGTTTCCAGGTTTCCAGATTTATGTTGTCCATAAATAGTCGTTTTTGGAATCCCGACAAAGTGGTTTGTTCCCTTTAACAGAACGCTGGTTCCAACATACATGGGAGATCAAATTGACGTCAAAGCACCCCCCAAATATTTCCTAAAATGCTGGTAGCGTCAAAAAACTGTATGTGTAAAATTTCGAAACTGCTGATGAGTGAAATAAAAGTGTTCATTTTTTAGAACCAGTACACCTGCAGGCGAATAGGTGACAGACAACGAAATTCTAGATAAAAGTTCACGTCTGCACTACCTATTACAAGATATCGAAATGCAGCTTTAAATCCCATGTTTTATCCAAATATGTCACCTCTTCTAAGACTATATGCCTGTACAACTTGGCAGTGATCTAAGTTTAGTCACTATCTGTGTCCTCTCGGGCTGATCGCTTGCAGACCACACTCGACTTCCAGCAGCACGGCTGTGACTATTCACAATTCCGCATGATACTTAAGCGAACAAATTCCTGGACAATAATAATGTTTGCCAGTATGACTGGAAAGATAGAATACCGACAGAAGAATTGGGACAGCTGTCCCAACTCTCCTGCATTGAGAATAATTAGACATTCAAAGATATTTTAACGTCATCTCATCGTTTGATTGGCGTGTCCGGGTATTCCCAAGGATATATAAATCCGAAAGAGTAACTTTACTGCCAGAGTGTGATAACACGACACGGTCCTTCGACGTCCTTCGATGGTCTCGCCCACTCCAGACGTGTTTACACTAGTATTTAGTGGTGTGTTTTTAGCACCAGACGAGGGCGGGGGCTGGGGTCTCCGACTGCCATGCAGTGCTGACTTACTATTTTTAGGCTGTTGCTAAGCCAGATCCCCACGCTGTGTCTGATAACGTGGTGGAAAGGTTTAATACCATTGTGAGGCTCCCATTTTTCCGGAAGCAGGGAAATGAATAATAGAGATTGAATTGTTTCGCATTAAGATCCAAGTCTGAGTTAGTTCGGAATGCTCCCCTACAAGAAAGAACAGAACGCAAGTTGTCGGTCGACCGGATCAGTCTTTTCGGTTTAAATATCGTGACCTGCATCATGGATTGCAGCCTTGAATCGCTAGTTTTCTGTCTGGCCATAATATGTTTTCCAGCCAAGCGTATGACAGAAAAACCGCAGACTTTTCTGGGCGGCTGATTGCTGAATGCTCTGATCCATTAATCCTCACGTGATATTGGGTTTTGTGCTCCCCCGCGCGCAACTTCGCCAGCCGTCGTCAAAGCTAAAGCATGTGAGCCAGACTGTGGAACCAGCAGCCGTGTACTGGAGATGAAAATAGCCGGTCAGGCACGCGGCTCCCAGAGCTCTGCTCAAGCCCGGGAGCATTACCAGACCGTCGGCTTGGGCTTGTCCAGCTGATGTACTTTTATTGCCGCATCCAGAATCCATTCCTGTTCTTAAAATCATACCCTATAGCGATATCATACTCCTTTCCACACGGGCATCTCCGGTTAGCTGGAAGCAGTATGTTTGGCGTGTGATTTTCACCTCCACTGGCCGCGAAGCAGCTTCGCCTGTGTCAGCAGCTGGTGGAGGGAGAGTGCGGAGCGTGACAGAGATCAGAGGCGCGTCCGTGGAAGACTTATCCTCAGCGGAGTTAGACGCTGTGGCACAGGAACGGCCCCATTCATCTCCGCTCCGCCGTTGCGGTCGCGGACACCATTTATACAGGCCTTCACTGCATAGGCGGATCCAGGGGGCAAGGGGGGCACGTGCCCCCGATCGACCCTCGGCGCCCCCTGAAAGGTCGATGGCGCCCCCTGAAATGTCGCTTCCCACCCCCAGGATGCGAAAGTCGGCGCCCACCGATAGGATTTGGCGCCCACCTGATAGCTTTTGCCGGTCATAAGTGGCCCCCCTGGTCCGGATGGCGCCCCCGGTCCGGATGGCGCCCCCCGGGAAGGTGCCCCCGATCGGCAATCCTGGATCCGCCTATGCTTCACTGTTTGTTTTGTGGGTTGGAAGTGAGCACGGCTGTAACTTACAGAGGATATGACGTAGTATTTGATAGCAGTCATCTAGACCTAGAATAATCAATACCTAGAATCCGTAAAATAAAGCAGTCCATGCCCTCAAAATATCCCAAAAATGTTACTCAAAACAGACAGCTGAAAATGCTTCATAACCAGGGGCGTCACCACCATAAGGGGGATGCCCTGAGGGCCCCGGCCCACTTCCGGTTAGGAGTGTCGTTAATCATGCAGGCTCATTTTAGTACGAAAATGTTATATTTCATTGTAATGCACTGATGTTTAATACGACAAACTTGTTGCAGTGTCTCTATCTGGACGACCGAACATTGGAACAGATGGACAAAGGTTTCAATCGCTGGGTCCGGCTGCCCCACTCAAAAATCCGTGGCGACGCCCCTGCTCATGATTCCTCGCTCTGTCATCCAAAGAAACTTAAATCAAATTGAATTAATCAATCAATAGATAATCAATAAATCATCACATCAATAAATCAATGTGAAAAATTGTAAGTAGTTATATTTATTTCTAAACCTCAAGACATAAAGTATGTGATTGGGAGAAACAGGCTAGCATTATTTAGTTGTATTGTATCACTGCATCCCTTATATTGTATGTGGTCTATAAAAATTCAGGGATGTTGGAGGGATGGGAGAGTGTATAGAACTAAGGCATTTCGGAACACTGTCTTATAAAGAATATCGTGGTCACGCGACCCCTTTAACCAAGTTCGGGGAGAGTGGGGCAAAATGGTCACTGGCGACAACATGGATATTAGGGGCAGCATGGACACCTGTATAGAATAACCCGGCAGCCTAATGGAGAGAAAATATTATAATACGCTTTTTTCCACGGGAGTAGCCATTGAGAGTGTGCGACTGCCGGTAAGCTCTGCAGATTTTTAAAATCAGATTTCATAGATGTAAAATCTTACCTCATTTGCGTCTTGCATTCAGTTTAAGGCTATAAGTCGAAGGTTTGTATCTATTTTATATCGATATGGCGGCCTTGTTCTTTAGTGCTGCATTATGTTCATCGTTGTGGCTGAACGTGGAATCATCTTGCCGCTCTACCCATTTGCGAGCTTGTTTGAGAGGAGCTTAAAGAGGCAAAATGGTCACCCTGTCCATGTGATGTAGGTACAACACGCCCGCTTATTGTGGTTTTCAGTCATATGCGTGTAAAATTGCAATTGGTATACTTCTATGCTGCTTGGTTCGCTTTATTTGTAATTTTTGTGGATTTATTCTTTGAATCAATTTTCTTTTAAATTTTAGTAAAAGTTACTAGTGACATGTGGACTTTGGGTATTCTGGATAGCCTTGTTAACGTTATATTGAATGTTGGGAAATGTTTGGAATGAGTTAATCAAAGCGAACGACGGTGTTACGCACGAAGTACTATGAATTAGTCATGCTGGGGGAGCTGAAATGCGAATGAGGGACAGAGGAGCTAATGGAGGTGCTCAATTACTAAGGTCCAGCTTCTTGCATAGAGATAGATACTGAAATGTGAAAAGCATTTTGGTGAGACAAGCTGGGACGCATAGAGTTCAATAAGTCGCTGAAAATGCTGGCCGTCGTAAGGGGATCATGTTGCTCCACTCTCCCCTACGCTGTCACACAGATAAGGAACAGATTAAAACACACAGTGGATTTGTCTGTACTTCTTGTGTTTATTTCGGTAGTGTACTCCACTAAGAACGAATTAAAAATGTAAACAGACAAGTAAATAATTGGGCAATGTATATCAATTCTTATTGTCCCGGCGCTTACATTGATGGTGAATTGTTGTAACGACCTAGTTTCTGAAAGAAATAGAAGAAGATAAATATTAAAAGATCCTAGCTAGCACAGCTCCCTATTTTGAATATCAACAATCGACATCAAATTTAGGTTTAAAGGGAATGTGGCACCTTTATCTCGTGATTTTAACTGAGATAGCCAAGTTGTAAGGCATGCCGGTAAACCCGGTACTCAATATATAATTTACTTCCATACATGTATTTAGGTACACACCACTTCAGATATACAACACGTGTCAGTAGCAAAACGCTCGACAGGATTGAAAGAAAATGAGTGATAACGCCGGAATACGAACATGGGAGTGTGGGGAAATACATGAGAATTACAAAAGAAAAGAATTGTGTCTTGGAACTCAAAATTTTCTTGGAGAAAAGTTAAAAACCTACCTGAAATGTACCCCAAATCTACCCCAGCCAGGCGGCCACAGTTGTCAGCTGTTGGTGTGACGACAGCGCTGACGTCGCGGTAAGTAATCAGCCGGTTGAAGCCATTGAAATCAATATATCGAGCTTATTTTACATTTTTCAGAGAAGTCATGGACGTTTTCATGATTTTCGGCTAAAATATCCCTAATTACACTAAATTCCAGGATTTGACCAAGGTGCCACATTCCCTTTAAAGGCTTAGTTTTCAAGTATACGAACAAACTGAAGCGTGCTTGTGACTACGGTGTATTTATGCTAGTAGTATCCGTATGCAAGTATGCTGGCAGTTTGCCCATGGATCTGTATTTCTTGGTATGATTATGCGAGCTCTAGAAGCTAGTATGCTAGCAGTATGCTGTATGCAATAGGGTCTGGTCCAGACCCTTTTGCGAAATCCGAGAGCTTTTCGTTCCAGGTGTTTTGTAAAAAATCACCCAAGACAAATGACGGAAGGGATTGTAACACGTGAGTCATAATTGTCATAACCAAGAACAAAGCAATATTCTGTGTTCTGTATAATAGCGCAGTCATTACATTTCTTTACGGCATTTATATTGGGTATTTTTCAAGGACAGTAGATATTTCGTGAAAAAGTCTGACACCAAATGCTCTCGGATTTTCGCCAGAGGGTCTGAACCAAACCCATAGCAAGTGGTAGCAACTGAGAGCTGTCTTCTATTTTGAGCCTGACCTCAGCCCCCACTCCAGCTGATTGCGCGCCCGTTCAAGTTGACTGACGCGAGATCTGGTGACGTCAGCGGGTCCTCGTCTCAGACGTTTTGCAGCTTCAGCCTGTGGCGAATTGGCTGTTTTTGGGCGGGATTGGAAATTCATTGAAATTGACTGTATTTTAGAAGCTGTTTTCGTTCTTTACAGTACCAGGTCAGTTTACTACCTTTCGAATACCTGAACATATTATAAAACTGGAACTTTACATAGTTTATTGCAAGGCTTTTCAGCTTAGAATACCAGGTTGGTTCAAAATCTAGAGGCTTTTAAAGTGTTCTGACTAAAAAGCTAACGCAGGTTTTGGGTGGAACATTTTGTGAACTCTCAAATAAACTCACGTCCAAAAAGCGATGCGGTATTTTTCTTTCCATGCCTGCTCATAAACACTCAACATAATGTTGCAGTGGCCTTTGCTTCGATCAGAAGACAAAAATTTTGCATCCTGTCATCTCTCCTCCATCCGCCCATGACCATCGACAATTGAAATGTCATCCCCCATGTAGAAGAAACAGGGGAGCGCTCTGATAATGGTGCATATATACATACATACATACATACATACATATATATATATATATATATATATATATATATATATATATATATATATATATGCTGAAATGTGTATTACATATGTCCAATGGAATCAGCAATTCTTCTCGAAAAGTCGCGAGCGACGCGAAAAGCGTTGCTCTGCGTTTACAGAGACGCGCGGAAGAAACGTTCGTAGCGCAAGTTGCGGCATGAGTTGGTGACTCATACGTTAAGAACTCGCAGCGTCGGTGGCATCACCCCTGTATGCAATCGGTCGGGAGCCAGCGCTAATGTGACTCAACCCGGCGCATCTGCGCAGCAAGTGTAATCACGAGCGATCCGTAGCTAGCGCAGCACACATGGTAGTCGAAAATCTCCCTTCGCTGCAGTTAAACGAATCCAAATTACCGTGGCTGTCTGTGTAAATGATGCCTGGTAGGTACTCCATCACATCGGATCTAGGGGGGATGGCAAGTTAAACGCTTACCCTCCCCCGATCGACCCTCAGCGTCTCTTGAGATGGCCACGGTGCCCCTCTGAAAGAACGAAAAAGGCGCCCACCTGAAATGTCGCTTCCCATCCACTCCCCCTCCCCAGGATACGATTATCAGCGCCCCCGCGATAGGATTCGGTGTGCTACAGTTTCGTTGGCATAGTGTTATATTAAAACAATAGACCAATGGTACTTAAGCTGTGTGCTTTTGGAACAAATATTCCTATATTGAAGCAAAATACTTATCATGGTATGCACCTTACCGTGGTTTCTTTGTACTGCCAAAAAAACAGCAAAAAAATAAACACTCGGAAAGTGGACGAAGACGCTACTTATTTGAGATCATCGAAATTATCACCTGATGTTGGTTTCAAATAGATCCCTACTCGCTGGATATCTAAGGGCTTTCAAACAGTATGGGCGAAAAAACTAATTTGAGTAAGCAAAACTTTGTCGAATTCAAAGTTTAAGAGCGAATTAATTGAAAAATGAAATTTCCGTAATAAAGCCGCCTAAGACGTTCAAAATGAGCGAATTGGGTCCATTTCTCTTCTGGTGACATCCCTTATCGCCCCTTTCACTCTCTCCACCATCGTTTCACCCGACTGGCACGGAAATTATCTGAAACCTTTCACTCGTGTTTATGAACCAGTTGTAAACACGCGGCACGTGTGAAGTCAAAAGGAGCCCAGTGCGGTCGGTGGGGATAAACCTCTGTGGGAGGTGTGCGGAGACAGGACTGAAGCGGAACTGCCCGCACTAGCTGTTGTGAACATGATACCCTTAATTCACAGCTTACATACTAATGGTGGCGAAGCTTAGCTTTTTCCAAATATCATTAGAATGCCTTACCCCATTTTTGTTGTTTTCTTAGATTATGGTGGAACTTTAACTCAGTCATCCATGCAGGTAGATAGGTACTTTAGACACAATTCACGACTCCCCTCTGCATTATGACAATTCTCCTCTCGTGTTCATAGACGAATCCAGGGAGCGCGGGTTCACTCGCCTCCCGACTGAACCTCGGCGCCCCCTGAAAAGTCACTTCTAACTAACCCGCCCCCCACGCCCAATGTTGGAAAGTGCGAAATTTCCAATTGAATTTAGCCTACTGGATATATTGAATCCCCAAACTTGAACTGGATGAAATGGCTGTCACTGCTGTAAAAGAGATCAAAATAATGGGTTCGCTCCTGGGTCATACCGGGTCAGAATCACACACACACACACACACCAGAAAACGTACCCGAAAAACGGGGATGAACAGATATTATCTGTTCTGGGCTACGAAGAGTCTTAGGCCCTTTGATATTCACTGGGCCTTAATTGTCCCAGTTGGACCAATCAGTTAGAAGATCTGAAGCTAAGAGTTTAGGGTCGAGCTTGTTTTTTTCTCCAATGTGTGTTTTGGATCTCCATGATTATATTATTGTGCCGTTAGCCTGGAAACCCCCTGTAATGTGTACTGATGAGACCGACGTCTCGCACACATTGCCTCGGGTGCCAAGTCTGGGAGTGTTTTGTTTTCTCAATATCCGGTCATCCTGCTGGAAAAGGCTGCGCCATGATTGAGCGCTTCATGATTGTAATGGGAATTTTGCCTATCAGCGTGCAGGTATCGGCAGTCTATTAACAGGCATGAAAGGCCAAAGAAGCGTGGGACTGAATCTGAGTGCAGTGTCTTTTGTCGTGTGGTGCAGACACAGTCCGGCTGTTTTTGCTATGGTTGTTGTTTGGGGCGGTTATTTTCTTCTAACCATCTGAAAGTTGTCAAACTGAGATTAATTCATCATCACCGTCATCGTCACGCCTTGTTTGTTTGTTGTTTTCCATGTTTTTTTTTTCACCGGATCCCTTCATCAAGTCCCACTACCTCACTCTACGGGTTGAGCGCGGCGCCTGTGGCGACCCTCCCCGTGGATAATTATTGTCCTTCCCCATCAACCATCCTATCCTTATCCTTATCCTACAGTGTGTTTTTGCTTGAGTTTGTCATTTATGTCCCTCATCTTCATTACGACCGGCGTCAGAATAGCCACATGAATAGTGGAGATGCTGCGTATGTCAAATAAAAAAAACAAATAAGCGGCAATATTTGCCTTATAATATATATGTCTATAAGCCTCATCAGCTGGGTTTATAAGGATTTTGCTGCAATGTCAGTATATGACCTGATATGCCTAATTGTATATCTCAGTAACTTTATTTGTTTTCTGGTGAATTGTCTTTATTTGTACATTATGTGTTTGATGAAAACGGTATTGTTTGCCCGTGTTGTTCTCCGGCTCAAGGTTACACAACGCAAAACCCATCTCTCTTTCCTTCCCCAAGATGCGATTATCTGCGCCCCAGCGATAAGATTTGGCGCCCCCCTCCCCCTGATGGCTGCCCTCTAGCCCGAATGACGCCCCCTCCCCTGAATGGGTGCCCTCCCTCCCGATCAGAAATCCTGGATCCACCTATGCTCATGTTTGCAGGAGATAGGAGATTAAGCCCATCTTTCTGGAATCCTTGCGGCTCGCGATACTTATAAATGCCTGTGGTGAAGGCACCCGAAACACCTGCGGCATGTCATTCCGTGGAAATCTGATAACGTCGGTTATGTAAGTCCTTGCGTCATATCACGCGTTTATTTTCATCCCATCTTGTTCCGTGTTTCCCGGGAATGGGACACCTGCACTAGGCAGTTAAGAGTGGAAAGCTGAAAAGAGCAAAAGCGAAGGAGATGACCTCAACCGGGTGGTTAATAAACGTACATACATACATGATAGACTTGGATAAACATCATTCTCCTGAAATTGAGTGTTTGTGTTGTTCATTTTGTTAATGTATGAATTATTTTATGAAGAAGTACAAAACTTACACGCTTTCTACGCTATTAAACCCCTGGATGTAATTTAGATTGTTTGGGAGCTAAATGATCAATATCGATGCTATGCTAGTGCTGTATCTAACTATGATATTATCTTAAAATATTATATAATAAGCTTAATTGATTACAAAATAATTTTTTCACCAAAAAATTAACACTAGGAAGCATTGGCACGACATCAAAGCTTGGGCCCTACACTTTCACCCCAAAAAGTCGTAATTTCTTTCTAATAAAAAATGGAAAAGTTGATGGAAAAAATTGTGAAATGTAGCAAGAAGCCTAAATTTTCAGAGTTTTTATTGAAGGTTAATCTCCTGCAGAAAATATAGAGTATTCACCTGACTTTTTCTCCTCGATCAGTGGTTACGCGGCTGTTTGGAGCCATGTTCAGAAGCAAATCATGTCATGATCGTTTATCAAATGTGCGTACACAAATGCTGCCCTGGAAATATCACCGATAACCTAAAGGCAGGATATGGTCGTTCGGACTTACTTCACAAAGCGTTTTTTGGGGTCGCAGCTCTGTAAATACAGAGCGAAAGCTCCTTGTACAGAACGAAAACACTTTGTGGAGTAGGTCCGAACGACCATATCCGAACACCCAAACTCCGCACCGTGTCGTTTCAAGAATCTGAAGGCAAGTAATCTTAGCTGGAGTCATCAGTCACTCCTGCTTTGTTCTCAGTGTTCATCAGCTTTTTTAATAGATTACTCAATAACGAAATATTTTATAAGAGTGCTGTTCACTCTTAAAAACCTCGACAAATCTGTTTTCATTATTATTGTTATTGTTTGCTGAGGTCGGACATCTAAATGTGAGCGTTTCTACTGGCTGTAAGTCAGCTTGGGAGTTAGGATAATGACTGCAATTTGGCGGGACCATACCTCATCCGCCTGACGTGGCCAACAGACAAAGGCTTCTATAATGAGTCTGGGCAAAGCCGGTCTGCAGAGCGTGAGCAGGGCATGTGCAACCTATATAAAGAGGGGTTTATGAGGCAGGGGAACCCCAGCCTTTGACACGTCAAATGACGTGCACGCTCAAAGCAAAGGTTCAGGGAAGAGGCGCCGCCGCCATTTCTTCAAACAGCGGTTGCCAACTGAGAGCCTGCATACGCAATACGCGCACGCGATTACAACGCTGCAGATTGACTGCCGACGGTATTACTGGTCGGGACTAAAAGCTCGAATAAAAAACTATGACTTGCACATACTGAATGAGGAAACGGAAATAATCTCAGCCGTACTAACCCACCCAACGAGCCGGACATTGTCTATTTTGTTTTAATTATTTCACATAGCTATGCCATTTGAACTGAAGGCCCTAAATGCCCTTTAAACAGTGTCTTGGTACAAGCTCCATTGAAGGACCCAGCACATTTGTTGTCCCTCTCCTTTATGTTATTTTATCTGTATTATCATAGGCATGCTGCAAGTTTCTCTGCTCTCCATTTATTGCGTATATGTTTATTATGCAGGTGAAAGTCGGAGGCCGCTAGACTCATATAGAGAAGAAACGAAGCATAAATAGTGTTTCCAGACTGATCTTCGCTCGCTGAGACCTTGAAGTGACCACCAAACGCTCATCTTAAAAACGCCTCTACAAAATAAAAACTGCAATTTTGGGTGATCGAAACATCCTTATTTTCCATGCCTGCATCACCAGGAGCCCCGTTCTGCACACTCGCACCAACATCTCCGCTCCCGCCCAGGGCTGAGTCTACCAGAGCAACTGTAGACTTATTCAACCACCGCATCTGAACTGCTCATGTCTGGCGCTGCTCCACGCCCCAACCCCTCCCCTACCCCACCTGCGAGTGAGGGACTGTTGCCATGCCAGCGGGCGTACCTGGTTAGCCTACCCAGGACACCCTGTCTAACTGCTGTAATTTGCATCAGGAAGCGACGCTGCCGGCGGGTAATGAGCCATGCGTGGTCGACTAGCACCGCCCCTTCTGCACTCTGCTACGAGTGGATTTGTATGTTAACCCTCGCCCCACCGGGGGGCCATCAATGGCCCCCCTAAGGTTTTTCCGGGATAGCAGAAAAACGACGAGGCGCAGCACCGCAGTTGAGGGCTCTACCTCTCACTGCATCATTTTCCCATCATCCCTGAAATTTTTACCCCGGGTCACCCAAGGTCAGGTCACCAGACGAGGTCAACCAAGGTCACCTCACTTCACTTTAGAGCTCTGTAAGAGCTACATTTCAAAGTCGGTCGATTTGAAACTTCCTACACTTCATAACCCCTCCAGGGTCTACAAGGTGTATATCCGGGATTTTTCGATTTCGTGCCCTGAGGTCAGGTCACGAGGCGACCTCTCCCATTGGAAAAGCATAGGGAAAAGTTGTTTCATGATATAAAAGCCACAAAAATGATTGCAAATACTCAGACTGCTCAGAACAACGTTTTTGGACACCCTTTCACGGATCCCAGGGGTCATATTTGCCCTTTGACTTTTCCAAGGTCATCCAAGGTCACCAGAAGTCAAAAACAGTATTTTGGCAATACCTTTTGACCTAATTAAGCTAGAGCGATGAAACAAACACCATCGTGTTTGTCTTGTCACTGGCTTTCATTTGATATACGGCAAGGTCACTTTCTGACCTTTCGTGACCTCAGGTCATATTAGGTCACGAGGTGACCTCTGGAGGTCAAACCACTGGCGGGAGGTCTTTACGTTCCACATAGCAGAAAAAGTACTGGCAATTTGCTATCAAATGTACTTTACCAGGCCTCAATAGCTCTAATGACATAAGAGTTATGCCCAGTTTGCTCAATCATTGCATATTTGAGTGAAAGTAGCCGATCTTGACCTAATTTGACCTCTGGAGGTCAAACCATTGACCTGAGCACTAAAACATGCGAAGTAATTTCTTACTGAATTCACGCCAGCTTTCTATTGCACTTTGCAGATTTGCGCTAACGCCCATATTTTCGGAGTTAGAGGGGGGCCATCGATGGCCCCCGGTGGGGCGAAGGTGGCGCCGGACCCCCGGTGGGGCGCGGGTTAAGTGCAGCTTGCACTGTTTGGAGTGATTTATCTTCAGGGTTGAAATAATGTTGCATGAGATTAGGGAAGCTTGGGTTTCAGGCATACAATCAGCTTTAATTATGTCACAATACAAATTATGGATGATATTATTTGTTGTATTTGGAGGATCAGGTAGATTTATTCAACGTATGTCAAGCAGCATCTGTTTTATTTCCGATATGGCGGTTTGTAGCCATGACATGTATTCGCCAATACACATACAAGCATGTTTAAAAAGACACGACAAGAGATTGAAACGTCCCCGTTCAAGTCCGGCCGCAGGCGCCGCACGATACACCTGAGATCGTATATGAGTACAGGCCGAGTAAAAGAAAAGGCTCAGAATAAAGACAATGGGCCAGAGTGACAGGAAGAAGGTAAAGGAAGTGTCGAGAGAGATGTGGTACCGGTGAGACTGTTAAACGGCGAGAGAGACGCGATACCGTGTCGGGCTGTGAGCCTCGAGAAAACCAGCTCGGGCGGCGAAGCGAGTAACGCGGCGACGACGGGTCCGCAGCAGCGGGGTGGGTGGAGGGGCGAGATTGCCGGGAAGCCGGCGAGCTTATGTTTGTAGGTAATGTTTTAGAGTTGTATTATTACATACGTTTCGTATATCTATATGATTTTAGAATATTTATAACATGATTATATTTCTGCATATGGCGAATTGTTTAACTACACCAAGGATTTGCGTTTATTTAGCGTCTCGGGAAAGCTTTGGGTGTCATGTTCAACGCTTCATTGTAAATACCATGTTCTTGTTTTACTTGATTGACGAAAGCTATAAATGGGATTTACATGGTGCTGATACAGATGAGTAAACCAGACAATATTCAGAAGCTCTACTGGGCTTTGAACTGGGGACCCATCGCTCAGCAGACCAGGTCGCTATCCACTAAGTCAGCCATCCTCTTAGAAAATGGGGGGGGGGAACGCAGATTCATGAATATATCACGACTCTCTTTCCCTCTCTAAGCGCACGGTACATGCCCGGCGGGCCGCAAAGCGTGGGTCGCCAAACTCGTGCTTACCCGAGGTCACATCCTGTGACAGCAGTGCTGTACCATGTACCAGTACCGTGGGAGGCTCTGTACACCACGAGGTGTACCTGCCACGCCCAATCTCCGTGCTTGCATTATGGTACGTTCTCAACCTTCAAGGCCAGCTTAAGAAAGAAATTATCTTGCCCATTGACGCACGGCGAAAGCTTATCAAGCTTAATTTTCTGTGGTGAAACTTTTGCGTTTCCACGGGTGTTTTGTGCTAGATTCCAAGCAGAGATAGCTCAGGAACTTTGATAAGAAGTAGGGGGGGGTGGAGCGGTATTTACCACCTGGGCACGCCTTTTGTGCATTCTGAGATGTGATATTCCGACATATGGGGTGGGTATCTGAAAAGTCTTATCGGGGAAAAACAGTGATCTGCACGTGATCTGAAGAGTAATCTGAAGAGCCATGGATCTGAACAGTTTTTACCAGCTGTTCTGTAAGATTCGTGGGGGCCTAGATTTCGAATATTATGGAAATTAGCATAAAGCAGGTTGAAATACAAAGGTATTGCATACACCAAGACGGTAGCTCTAGACCTTGCTGAATATTTTTACATCTACTGTTTGTTGGGAGTAAGGTATATTTTTATTTGTACAGTTTTATGGGTAAGTTATGCTTGTTTCAGCTACCAGCTGAGGACCGAACTGTGACTGGTGGTTGGTCGGTCAGGGCTGCGGTCAGAAGTCCAGGACACCACTTTCTATGCCTGGTGAAACTTCCCAGGGCTGAGGGCCGGTTGCGCTGCGAACAATCCCATAGTTTGAGTGGTGAGTACCTCTCGTTTTCGCAGATTTCACGGAAAAACCTTACCGAAGAATTTAAAACTTCAAAGGCGTCCGAATTTTCAGTATTTACCGCCCGTAAAATGCAGCCCATGTAAAAGTGTTGTGCAGTAAACATTTAGCACCAACCTCAACTAGGAGACTGAAGTTCTGACTGATTCACTACTTGAATCGTCTATTTGTCTTGGGTATCTCCTGACGATTTCTGGAGGGATGTTACTCATTTATGCAACGGCACGTTTTCTCCGACCATCTCCAAGGGGACCGGGCGGGGCCTTCCACCAACGTCTCCAGGACGCGGTCAGGGCTAATTTAGGAGGTGGCATAAATCAGCCGGTCTCAACCCTCCTCCTAGGCGCGACCCTTTGATCACATGGCGCGTGGAGATAAATCTCTGCCAGAACTTGCAGGTGTTCTCTCAGAGAGCGGCCCCCATGGCCTTGGCGTCTTGGCATGCGGCAGATGCACTGCCTTCAGGGCGGGCAGCATTGATTGTGAGGAAGCGCTCTTACAGCGGACCAATCCATACCGCTCTCATTGATTTCAGCAGCTGACGAGTGGAAGTCATTGCCAGTGAACCGAACGCAGGCGGAAATGTTGGGTGTATTACATTCGCATGGCACCTGAAGTGAATGGTTTAAAGCAGGGCATTTTTAAGGAAAAGTCAGCGGGGGGGCATTTCTTGTGCTGGCCGTTATAGTGTCTTCAAGGGATCAAGACCCCACTTTGAGGGGGGACGCGTTAGTGTTAACAAAATATTTCTCAATTTTTGTGTTATTCCATGCTATTCCAGATTATAGATGCTGCCCAGGGCTGCTACGTTTTTCGGCAGAAAAGGTCAAACCGAGTTAGAAAAAGGGTTAAAGAGGGGCAAAATTTTATTTTCACTAAAATAGCCAAATGAATAACACAAGAGGCAAATTTGAGGCTAAAACAACCCTCAGCGGTAGTCATAAGCCCACAGAAAAGGCGGCTTGTATTATTGTTTAAACCTCATTGTTGACAATTTCATGTCGACTTGACGCAATACTTTTTTAGCACACTACTCATTTAATAGGAAGCCAGGGGTGCCCTTCTTATCCCGCGTGATCATCAAATGATTTTATCCACATAGCCAGATCATTTCTTAGCATCGTTAATCATCTTGGCCGCACCACTCCCCGCTAACATTTAATGTTTTCTCTCTTTTCCAACTATGCATTTTTCTCTTGAACAGTGACAGATCTAGGATTTTGGTAACTGGGGGAGAAAGGAACCTCAGAGGGCAGACTTTGCCATCAACTTTTCACCCAAAAGGCGCCTATAGTACCGCGTCCTTCGCGTCCGGTTTTCGGTGGCCATCATTTTTGTGGATCGTGTTTTTAACAAAGTCCTGTGCCTCCCTCCCACCACCATACCAGTTTTTCTGCTGCTCTGCAGCTTTTTCGGTGTCAGAATATCGTATTCAAGAGCGGAAGAGGTCAAAAGAGGCCATATTTATACAAGGGACAAATCAGAAAAAGCTTAGGTGCCAGCAGCTAGAAAAAGGGACAAAAAAGGCCAGATCCCAACAAATGGCCATCCGAAAAAATTGCAGAGCCAAACACGACAAAAAAGGCCCAATTCAAGATATTTGGCCACAAAATGACCAGCCTGGCAGCCCTGACGCTGCTGCAATGTATTCCAAGTGAAAAAGGTTATGTTCTTATTTTTCTGTACCTACGAGTGTGGCAAGATAAGTAAATTACTAACGTATTGAACACAAGCGGTTTATAGGCTAAATGGAGATAACTTTTTATATGCATACCTACCTGTTGCTGTCAAAATCATCTAGGGAATATAGTACGAAAACCAGTTAATGATTGTTTAGTCTTATCGAACACACCGACTGTCAGGGTCACATGGCGTCGCCAGCTCTTTCCTTGTTGGAAGGGTGTCTTGGGAGACAGTTTGATGATTCTAACGAAATGCTGTGGCCGAATATATAATCTCTCCCAATTTTGAACATCAGGGAATCTATGAGTAAGGCCAGCTAACAACTTACCGACTTTGCAGAAAACATTGAAGCAGCGTTCTCACTATAAATTTCACGTATGCTAAAAAGTGGGAAATGGGACCAGGGGGCCTGCCCCCCCCGCCCACTTTTTGACCAGCAATTTCTTGATCTCGGTCGAAATGGGAGAAAACCGGAAATTTGTATAACCAGCCGCTGCGGAAGGCAACGAGGATCCTAAATTCGAACAGTTTTTGGTACTAACGTGAAAAGTTTGTTGTCAGCGTCAGGTTGAAGTTTGGCTGGCCCCCTTACTTTTTTTGCCGATGTTGGCGTTTATGTATGCTACCACCACAATAATGAATAAAAAGACTAAGCACTTCAAGCCGCCACACCAGCGACCGCTTGGCTACACAGTGTGCCGTCTAATCCACGAACGAGCTCACAACTGACCGCGCGTAAAATGAGAGCACCGTACAATCTCACGTTACTGGCCGGGGTGTGGGCTTCCGGTCGGATAGAACATGATGTTTGATTGGTTGTAGGTCAGCGTTCATCTCCACCGTTGTGATTAGTTGATGCTGAGGCTGTTTTGCCGGAATTTCCCGTAACTATGCGCTTTGTTTCGTCTTCGCACGATGGAGGAGACAACCACGGATGAAAATTTGTATCACAATTTTTGTGGGTTGCCAATTTGGCACCACCAATAAACCTAAATTATTATTATCGGGTGGTGTTCTGTCTTATTTTCGTTAGACGAGTTTGCATTTGTTGAAGTTTAAGTCATCTCTTGTCCATTTCACTGGGGGGCCAATTTCCGGGCACTGGGGGCAAATGGCCCCCAGTTAACATGTTAAAAAATGGCCTGGCTTAAAGCCAGGATCATGTGGCAAGGCGTACAAGATAAGCATTTCTTATTTGACACGGAATGAGGCCTTGCAACCGCAAAATACGACTATTAAGGTGCCACGTCACGTACTAGTATTTAAACTTTTTGCTTTAGGCATACCAAAACTCGTACGCTTTATGCATTTTGCGTTAATAACAATAAGATACATTAAGCTCGCATGACAAGCTTTTCAAGTAAACATGCGTATACCTCTGTAGCCTACATGCATGTATAACCTCAACCTGTGGAAGTTTGGAACGGCCTGGCGTAGTTTTGATGTTCCTGTCTTCAACGTTAAAGGGAATGTGGCACCTTTATAACGTGATTTTAACTGAGGTAGCCAAGTTGTAAAGCAAGTCGGAAAATCCGGTACTCTATATATAATTTGTCTTGGAACTCGATATTTCCGTAGAAAAAGCTAAAACCTACCTGAAATGTACCATTCATGTACTTGTTGCCAGGTGGTAATTGTTGTGAGCTGCTGGTGTGACGACATATGCTGACGTCACGATGAGCATCATCCAATCGAAGCCCTAGAAGCGTTTCGAGTATGGTAGTGGTTGCCAGATCATGACATCATCCACAGGCAGATATTTATTTCTTTTCCTAGAGGAGCATTTTAAAAATCAAAATATTGAGCTTATTGTACCTGCATTTTTCAGAGAAATCATGCGTGGTTTCATTATTTTCGGCTAAAAATACGCCTAATTACACTAAATTCCAGGATTCGACCAAGGTGCCACATTCCCTTTAAGTGTATTTTAGGGCACTTTAGCTTCTGAGCCTAAATCTCGCCTCTTCTCGTTTGGAGTGGCATCACGTCAAGTAATTTTGTTGTCGATGACAAATCTCATGTTTGGGCAAAACTTTGAAATAAAAGGCACACAAATCGCCAAGGAGCGTGATTTTCAGAATTCAGAGTTACGCAGGGTAACACCAGCGGCGGATCCCAGGGGACTAAGGGTCTCAAGCCCCCCCACACCCCAGAAATTTTCGAACGTCTGTAGTTTTGCATAGCTGGAGGCTATTCCGAGGCTATGGCTGGTGAGGCTCGAGCCATCTTAACGCCCCAATGAAGTCCTGGATCCGCCACTAGATAATACAAATAGCAAAAACGAGTCACTGCTGTTCGTCGACCATCCGTCGTCGTTCCAACCTAAAACTGGCTGACATTGCATAGCTTGTGGCGTTTATTGAACTCGGTGTATGCAGTTGCTTCAGTAGCGGATTTACTGCTTGCAAGCACCGCTATTCAAGTTGAGAGTGCCCCGCAACTTGGGACAGTGGTTCCGCATTTTCACAGACGCATTTCACTCGCCAGCGACCCAAATCCTCGAGAGACCCTGGGCGTGACGGTGCGTGGTTTGTCGACGTGGCCGGAGAGTGATTGTTAGGAGGTGACCTGAGGGTGCTCCAAGTGCCGGAGACGGCAATTTCAATCGAGGTCACACGCACAGCAATGATATGGCAAACCTGAGGGTGCGTTGGAAGCACTCTATGAAATGGTCTGACTCTCGCTGCCATTTCTGGCGAAGATTCTGCTGAAGCCAAGCCATCATTTTAGCCAATATACCAATCCCTGGCTATAGAGTTTATCCACTAGACCACATACATCGTTAAAAACGGGCTCCAGAAAAGGACAGAATAGCCATTGGCAAAATAGGAAGATACTTGTCCACAGTGGGGAAAAATATGGTTTAGAAACCAATGGGAGATAAATGAGGTCTAAAGATGTTTCCCAAATTGTATCAAAATTTCATGAAACTTTGTGCCTAATCCAGCAAGAAACTGACATATATGCATGAAAAAGGAGAAAAAAACCTTCTCATTTTATCTAGCTTCCGGCACTTCGTGCCACCCATTGTTTGAGCCAGCCGGTTATAGCCGGTAAAAACCGCTTTTAGCCGGTGGATATCAACAGTGGCAGGTGCAATTGTCTCGTTTGTCCCGAGAACAACCCAGATGGTATGCAGATGGTGTGATATCTCAAACTGACAGGTGTCCACATTCAACCCGGAGTGATTTATTTTTAAACCTATTGTTGCTGAAGTCCAGACGCACATCAACTAATGTACAGTTACACAGCGTTGTCTGCTGCTAAGGTTAGTTATTTTTGCTTAAGGGCGTGGTCAACCGAAGGTCAAATACTTCTCTTCTGCAAGCGATCACTTTTTGGGTAGAATGACAAAGTACCTGGTCATAACGCCGTTCTTTCGGGAGCCTTCCGGGAGGCTAATCCCACATAAAAAGATCAAAAGGCCAACGCAGCCACCACGGGCTTAAAGGGAATGTGGCACCTTGGTCGAATCCTGGAATTTAGTGTAATTAGGCGTACTTTTAGCCGAAAATAATGAAACCACTCATGATTTCTCTGAAAAATGTCCAATAAGCTCAATATTTTGATTTTTTAAACACTCCTTTAGGAAAAGAAATAAATATCTGCCTGTGGATGATGTCATGATCTGGCAACCACTACCATACTCGAAACGCTTCAAGGGTTTCGATTGGCTGATACTCATCGTGACGTCAGCATATGTCGTCACACCAACAGCCATGACAACTTTAGCTTGCTGCTAAGGGTACATGAGGGGTACATTGCAGGTAGGTTTTAGCTTTAGTTCTACGGAAATCTCAAGTTTCAAGACAAATGATATATTGAGTACCGGGTTTTCCGACTTGCTTTACAACTTGGCTATCTCAGTTAAAATCACGTTATGAAGGAGCCACATTCCCTTTAATTATTGTCAGACTTCTTAAGATGATGTATACGAGGGTAGTTCTTCGACGTCACGTCTAAGTACGTAGCCGAACATGCCAACGGATCTATCCTGACTCGACCGGATCAACAGCGGTCCCATCCGATCTGGGGGTGCCAGGTGAAAAGAGAGCAACATGAAATGCTGGATGAAAATGATTTATGAAAGTGAAATTTTTCGTCCCAGTTTGTGCCAAACCGGATGGACTGATTTTGCTGTTGATCGTTTCAAGTCGGGATGATAAGCGGGAGTTTGTTCAGGTGGGCATTTAAAGATAAATCCCCCTCAGGAGGGGAAATATGTGCCGATATAACGTCGACCTATTTTGGCGTGCATATTGGAATAATTGGTCATATTTATTCCAAATACACCACGGTGGCAGAATAGAACCTGAAAAAGACGACTCGTTTTATTGTCACCCGATTCTTGAAAGGAGCATATTCCGTATCAGTGTGGAGCGCGCACGCACTCTACTCTAATGACGAGTTAAGCGTCTAATCCCTTTCTTCGGCACCCGACCCGTCCCGGTGTGAAATGTTCCTGTGATGAGGGTTTTAACCGCATTAGAAGTAGATTGGAGCTTGCAAAATGGTTGAAAGCTGAGCTCATCCGCAGTGCCCAGACAGCAGTTGCATCAGCTGGAGAGCCGGATGTCCAGGCAGGGTTCTGGGAACTGGCGTGCTCCAGTGGTGATCTGGCATGCTCCCCCAGGCCGACACCGGGCCATTTTAAATAGATGGAGCATTCCCCTGAAGCCTGGCCTATTAATGAACCTTGGTCTGCAGGTAAGGTCCGTAGCAGAATTAATGGTGGGACTGCTGAAATTTGGTATCATTATTGACAGAGGTGGGCGCCTATACTAAATTTTACTACTTAACTACTAAATACTACTAAATTTGTAAAATCGCTGGTGCGGTAACATTTGGAGAGTCCGCAAGTAGTAGAGGAGCATAGTAGGGGGGCTTAAATAGGGAACCACCGGGCTCTGATTATTAAACGGCTTAGCCTGTACCACCCGAACTCTAAGTTTCATTTCCTGTCACGATTTTGCTAAATACGTGGCGGGGAGCAACACTTTCGGATCGAGTTATGCACATTTAGCCGTTTAGGAACTGTGCAAGATTTCATGCGACCAGCCGAGACACGTCATTACTGTTGTCGCGGACTGTTCATACGGAGATGATAAGCTCGAGAAGGTGTATAAGGACTAAAAAACTTAATAGTAGCTTAATAGGTTTAATTCATTCACCATACATGAATTCATTCGTCATTTCATTCACCTTAATCTATAATTGCTAGTTTTGCCGATGGCAGAAACATTTGCCTTTAGGAAAATATTACCTTAATTACCGAAAGGTAATTTTATTGCTTGCATGCACGGACACGCCTCAGCGGTTCAAGCGCCGAGTGTCATTGAGTGAGACAGTGAAAGGTGTGTCGTGACACCGGGTGTTGGTTCTCAGCTCTGCCCCGGCCCGGTTCGTGTCATGGGCACGTGTGGGCCGCGTGCACGGACTCAGATGAACCGTACCCGCCGGCGCGGCGGCGCGCCGCCGGCCAGCGCACACTGGTGCTCAACAGATCTGAAGTGGTCATCAATTAATAACGCGGGGTCGGCAGCTAAATGCGTGGCTAGGTTTTGACCAAGGGTGGAGAGGGGGCGGAGGGGGAGGGGTGCGACGGCCGTGGGAACCCCTGCCCTGGCTTTTTTCCATGTCATATTGTTGCCTTATTTTTTTAGACTGAATTGCTTTGTCCAAATCCGTTTCTTCGAGCAAAATTGTCTCAATCAGACCTAAGGTTTGAAAATGTATGTCATCAAATGCTAAAGCCAGCCTCAGTAACACAGGTATGGACTACACGATACAATAAACTATGGTTTGAGCTGATATTTACAAATCTAGATTTCCCCCGGCAATAAGAGGTCAATGCATTTTACACCACTTCGATTCCTGACTCTTTACGTGATAGGTTCGTCATTATCCTTGATCAGCCTTGACAATCTCGATATCACTGGTGCCGGAATTAAAACGGTGGAAAGCAGTCTTGGTAGCGCAACCAGCTGGTGCGCGCGCTCAGTTCAGCCTGGCAACTGTGTAATCCCCGCAGAGGGTCACGGGTTCGAGCCCACGCAGCGGCAGAATTTAGCTCTCTGCCTTAGCCCGCGGGGGTATACTATATCGGATATTCGAGTGGATTCCTGAGCTGTTACTGACGGATTGGGTTAGACAGACTGGATTGAATTGTATTGGATGGATAGTTCAGGTTGTGTGGCATCTCTATATGAATGCGGATTACATTTGTTTGTTGATTTGTCATCATCATCATGTTTGGGGTTTTAGGGCGCGCCGACAGCACAGGTCATATGGCGCCCATAACAACTAAGAGGACATGTCAATACAGGCTTCAACAGATCAGGTAGAAAGGACAGTCTGTTGCATCCTTATACCTAAACTTCTATAACATGCATGAAGACGTCAGATGCCTAAAATCACATTCCACTCCTAGGTCAGCTAGCCATTAAAGTTGGTGCTATTCAAAGACGATGTGATGGTAGAAAGTAAGTCAGTAAGTGAAATTTGCAACACGCAGTCCTGCAGCTATGAAGGTGAGTATATGACATTGAAATTGATGGTTCGCAAGTATGCACATATCTCTGAGATACGAACCGTGGGGGATTCCCCGAGGAGCGAGTCCAACGACGGTGAACCGGGCAAATGCCTCATCCTCTCCAGCTCGAAATCGCGACACTCTATCAGCACGTGTTTCACCGTAAGCCTACCGCCGCAGCGAGGACACTCCGGCGGGCCGTCGTCAGTGAGAAGAAAAGCGTGGGTGGCGTAGGTGTGCCCTATTCTTAGTCTTGAGATGATGACCTCCTCCCTTCGGCAACTCGCGTTGCTTGATGTCCATGGTCCTATTTGAGGTTTTACCTCCTTTAATTTACCACTCTTAGTGTCGTCATTCCATCGCCGTTGCCACACTTTGATAACATAGTTCCTAACACACGGAAACAGATCAAAATATGGAACGCGGATTCCGGAGGGAGGGTCGCTGTTAGCTGCTTCTTTAGCTGCTCTGTCGGCTAGCTCGTTGCCTGTGATGCCGCAGTGGCTAGGCACCCATGCAAGCGTCACCGACGTCCCTCGACTAACAGTCTGGTGGATCTTATGTCTGATGAGAGGTAAAAGGTATGAGCTCGACGGGTTGTGGTTGAGTAGATGAAGTGATTGTAATGACGAAAGCGAGTCACTAAAGATAACTAATCGGTCCGTTCTTGACCGCAAGGCCTGATCCAGGCACCGGAAAATCGCATACAATTCCGCGGTGAAAACTGAAGCAACTGGTAGGAGTGCATATTGTCGCTCAATATTTCTACCTACAAATGCGCACCCAGTGCCATTGGCACACCTCGATCCATCCGTGTAGAAGGCTGTGTGGTTTGGATACTTGGCAGAGCGGTATTCCAAAAAGGTTTGGCGCACGGCTTCCGGCGTCAAGTCTTTGGTCAGCTCTAGCAGTCCTGTATCTATTATAAACTTGGAAGTACGCCACGGTTCAAGGGCTGGCAGCTGTGCGGTTTCCACATTACCAGGGTTTATGCCTGCCTCGCTCAACCATGCGCGTACTCTAAACCCGGGGTGTCGAACAGATAAGCGGGAGGCATTCTCGATGCGCCTTAAGCTACTATTGTCGAAGAAAATGTTGTACGCAGGGTGTTCAGTGTCCTGTTTAAGTTTTAACGCATATCGCATGGCAACATATCTGCGGCGCAGATCCAGTGGCATTACATGCAAATCCGTGTGCAGGCTAGAAACAGGCGAGGTACGGAAAGCACCGCTTATGATTCGAAGGGCTTGGTTTTGGATAGTGTTTAGCATACGTTTCGATGTATCTGTGGCGGCATCATAAACTGTACTTCCGTATTCAAGTTTTGATCTGATTAGGCATCTATACAGAGTTAAGAGTGTCTTCCTGTCGGAGCCATATGTCATGCGAGTAAGAACCTTAAGAATATCAAGGCAGCTAAAACATCTTTGTCTTAACTCCCTGAAGTGGGCGGCGTACGTCAATCTTCGGTCAAGTATTAATCCGAGGAAGCGAGTTTGGTCCACAACTCCTATCTCGTGGCCTCCGAGTTTCAGAACAGGATGTTCGCAAACTCTCCTTCGGTTGCAGAAGTGCATACATTTAGTTTTGGCTATTGAAAAGCGGAGACCGTTTCCTTCGCTCCAATGCTGCAGTCTGTCAAGGCAGAGCTGCAGCTGCCTTTGTGCTGTGGAGGTGGAGGATGTAGTCACCCATATGGCGAAGTCGTCCACGAATAAGGCGCGAGAGACATTGGGCGGCAGGGTGTCACCTATGTCATTTATCATCACAGCGAAGAGGGCCACAGACAAAACGCTGCCCTGTGGCGTGCCATTCTCTTGCGTGTGCTGTTCGGACAGACAGTTCCTGACTCGGAATCTGAACCGCCTGTCCCTAAGAAAGTTGAGTAGGAACCAGCCCAGATGACCTCGCACTCCCATGTCATAAACCTTTTTAAGAATTCCATATCTCCAGGTTAAATCATACGCGCGCTCCACGTCAAAGAATAGTGCAATTGTGTGTTGTTTGTTTATAAAGCCTTCCCTAACAGCTGCGTCGAGTCTGATGAGGTGGTCAAGTGGACTCCTGCCTCGACGGAAACCACATTGTGCGTTAGATAGCAGGTCATTGCTTTCGAGAAACCACATGAGGCGTGCGCCAATCATTCTCTCAAATAGCTTGCAAATACTTGATGTTAGCGAAATGGGACGAAAATGCTCAGGCGAGTCTCCCGGTTTCCCAGGCTTCTGGATAGGTATGATGATCGATTCCCGCCACTGATCCGGGAAATCATTGCTATTCCAGATACTATTGAAAATATCAAGCAGGGAAGAAAGAGATTGCTCTGGGAGATGTAGGATCATTTCATTTGTAATTTGGTCACTACCAGGCGACACTCCTTTGAGTACTTTTAAGGCTGCTTCCATCTCTTCCATGGAGAAGGGAGAGTTGTACGAGGCCGAGTTGTCATTACCAAAGTTGATCGGCCTGCGCTCCTCGATATGTCGGTGCCGTAAGAAGTTTAGGCTTTGTGCAGCGTTACTGCACCGGTCTTTAAATGCCTCTGCCATGAGGTTAGCTACATCCTGCGGGTTGGTGATTTTCTCTCCGTTCGAGGTGAGGACTGGTGTAGGAGCAGATCGCCGTTTGCCCTGTATGCACTGGACGCGATTCCACACACGTGTAGATGGTGTGAAACGGTTTACAGTATTAACGTACGCTACCCACCACCTCTTTTTGGAGTTAAGAACTGTGCGACGAGCCAGTGCTCTCGCACGCCTAAATGCTATTATGTTGTGCGTTGTTGTGTGTTTTTTGAGGACTCTAAAAGCCCGTTTCTTATCTAAGATCGCTTTTCGACACTCACGATTCCACCAAGGAACAGGAGTCCGTTTAGGTTTACCGGAGGTCATCGGGATGAATTGGTTCGCTGCTAAAATAATCATGTCATTAAAACGTTTCACAGCTTCGGTTGCCGAAGTCTCCGCAGGAACGTCTAAGGGGCCACATGAGCCCCGGAAACCCTCCCAGTCGGCCCTCCGGAGGTTCCACCGGGCTGGCAGGATCAGCGGCGCCGCCGACCGGGTTGAGCCGATAACAATAGGAAAATGGTCGCTGCCATGGAGGTCATCAAGGGTGCGCCAGCTGAGTTGGGCTAAGAGGGATGGAGAGCAGACAAAGAGGTCTATAGCGGAGAGCGAGCCAGAGGGCATAGCAAAGTGAGTAGGACGGCCAGTGTTTAGAAGGCAGAGGGAGTTTTGGTGGAGGAAGCGTTCCACCGTTCGGCCACGGGGGTCGGCACGGCCTGACGTCGCTCCCCACGCTGGGTTGTGAGCATTAAAATCGCCTAGTAGGACGAAAGGGGTTGGGAGTTGGTCTGTGAGATTACTTAGGCCAGGCAAATCAATGCTTCCGCCAGGAGGAAGATATATAGAGCATACGGTAATTTTGATAAAGCTCAGGTCCACTCGGACGGCTACTGCTTGCAGGACCGTGTTCAAGCGAACAGGGAAGCATGGAATGGAGTGGTGGACTGCCACCATTACGCCTCCGTACGCAATGGTGGAACTGAAAACATCTTTCCTAAAAGTCTGAAAGTGGCGCAATTTAAGGCTAGTTCCAGGGGACAGTTTGGTCTCCTGCAGACAGAGAACCCTTGGACCATGGTCAAATAAAACGCTCTGCAGGTCAGAGAGGTTAGCGCGTAGACCTCGGCAGTTCCATTGTAAGATTGATGTCATAAATATTAAAAGAAACGGACTTGTTAAAAGGTGCATGAGTCGGCCTAGCCCTTCCAAGGGGGGCACAGCCTCCGTATGAGCCCCTAACTGGTGCCGGGGAGGGGCCGCCAAGTCGGTTACGGACCGGACCACGACCTCGTCCGGTATCCAGCGAGTTTCCGCGTGCCCTCGAGGTTTGCGGTTGGCTGGGGGGGCTCTCAGCCGGACGCTTAACCGGGGACCTTCCCCGGGAACAAGCTTCAAAATTCTTGCGGACTGCTGCCACAGTGGACGACTGAGTCTGGGAGAGAGGTTGTGTGGGCGCTAGGTCTGTGTCGGACGTGGACGGGGGCAGCGGCGCTGAGCCAGTGCCTCCGGCAGGTGGTTTGATGGGCGACAGTGGGCGGCGCCCCCCGTGGGAGAGGGTTTGCCTCTTCGTCCCACCACTGTCCAGCCCTCCAAGTCTGGCGGGGATTCGCCGCTGGGAGACTGGCCAGGAGTGTTGTTCCGCTCCCGGTCCCCGTCCCGTAGGGAGGGGGTTTTGGAGGAGGTGCCGCCGTCGGCTCAGGTGCCGGGGCGACGGGCTGGCCAGAGATGACCAGCCCCATCTTACCTGCCAGGCGGACGAAGTCCGCCATGGTCAGGGATCGGATGACCTCCTCCGGGGTCATCCGTGATGGTGGTGGGGGTCCCACCGAAGCTGCATCAGAGTACTTTTTCCGCGGGTGGCGGGCCTCGTAGGCTTCACGGGCTTCTCGGAAGTTCAGGCGACCTTTAACCTTAATTGCCATGATCTCTTTTTCCTTTTGAAGTGAAGGGCAGTCGCGGTCAGTGGCAGAGTGAGAGAGCTGACCCTCGCCGCAGTTAACACAGTATTTATTGGCTGAGCAGTCATCGGCAACGTGATCGCTGGATCCACATCTGGCACATACGCGCTTGCCCCTACATGTGGTGGTGGTGTGACCGTAGCGCTGGCATCGAAAGCATCTCATGGGTGACGGGATGAACAAACGGACGCCAATTCGGAGGTATCCTACATATATGTGGTCGGGAATGTCGGGCTTGTCAAATGTCAGAACAATTGTATCGCTTTCCTCTATCTCAGAACCTCTCCTTGTCTTCATGCGTCGCGCATCAACAACATCAAAATCAGCAAGGCCATCGACAATATCATCATTACACACGCCTCTCAGCTCTGGACACCGGATAACACCTTTCGAGAAGTTCTTTGTTTTGTGTGGTTCGCAAGTGACCTTGAATGAGACTGATGTTTTCTTGCCGTTTACTCGCTTAGAGAATGATATTTGCGTCGTGTGTAGTGCCCGTTCTGCCTCCTTTGGGTCCGCAAACTCCAGCTCCAACGCACCATCCCTCAGACTATCGCAGCGTACAATATTTCCAAGACGGTCACATGCTTCCTTTTTTTGGAACGGGGATAGTGCGCCGAGACTGGATTCCAGTCCCTTCATGACCAGCACGCGTGGATTCGTCGGGTGAAGAGCTTTCGGTGCAGTACCTCCTCCTGGTGGAGGTCGGAGAGGTCCGGCTCTGGACTGATCTGGTACAGACGAGGATGTGAGGGGAGGGGGGTTTTCGAGGTTAGAGGTATCCATGGAAGTATTGTTTGAATTCAGCCAGCCACGTGCGCCCCCCTTCCGACGAGGGTGCTACAAGGCGAGGCGACACACGGGCTGGCTATACGGGGGAGACGCCGCCGTTACAGAGGGGGAGAGAGACTCACCAAACCCCCTGCCCCGACGACGGTCCCCCTTGCACCTAGCCTGGACGACCCCGGGCGGGGCGCGGACACCCCTCCCTCTCCGGGTGAAGTCGGGACCTCACCCAAGGAGGGAGGGGCAGCCGAGCCCCACCAAAAGCCGACAGACTTTTACAATGCTGCTACTCTTGTCGATGCCTTCAAGAGTTCCCCGCCCTTGCGGAAATCCAGACCAAAGTAGAGTGTTGCTAGAGGCACACGAACCATAACAGCGCCTACCTCAGCTCAGCTACCAGGACTCCTTCATCCCGGGGTACGGGTCGGTGCGCAGCTCACCTTAAAAAGACAGGCGCCCCCACACGGCCTCATCGGAGCAGGCGACTACCACCTGCTCGTCACAACTGATTCCCGGCTGGTCCGAGAGAAGTGAGCCCCCGGCCCGCAGGGCCGGCTATTAGAGGGATCCAATCGCCAGCCACACGAGCCGGAGGCCCACATACACCCAGACCATCCAGGAATCATAGGCACGTGCAAGGACGCCCATGATACTGGGATAATGTGGGTAACTGGGAAGTTATGAGTTGGAAAAGGAGGAGGGTCGGTCTGCGCTGTCCAGCCCAGACGCGCGCCGCACGCGACCGAGGTGTCCACACTCAAGACGAGCCAGAGTGCACACACCCCCGCCACCCGCGGAGACACGCCGGGCCAGACAACGCAGACAGTGGGCAGGAGGGGTGTTTAGGAGTGGACAGAAAGGATACGGGTGGAAAGGCATGGAGAGATAAGGAAATAAGGAAAGAAGAGGAAAAGGAACAAGGAGTTGGTGGGATTTGAATTTAGGAAGGCCAAGAAAGGATGAGGATGACAGTTTCGATTTGGACTCTCGCCCGAAGACGAGGGGCGAAACCCATCCTGCCAACTGGGGTCGCGGGTGTCGTCACATCCCGTACTCAATTATCCATGTGCCGAACCAGTCAGCAGGTGCCAACAAGTCCAGCAGATGAAAATCGGTCCCCTGCGGGGTTTGTTGATTTGGTCGTATTTTTAGGATATGGGTTTGATTCGGATGGATAATCTGAGTTTGAAAATATATTGGTCGGAATTTGTTGGTGATATTTCAGGTACGAATCAGACTGGATCCGAATTTTTAGGCCGTGAAGCATCCCTCAACAAGGATTGATTAGACGTTAGACTCGCGGAGATTTCCAGATCTTCGGGTGAACTTTGTGTTGTCTTCTCCTAGTATTAAGGCCCCTCCCCAAACAACACTACGGCTTTTGTTACACCAACACTTGGGTGTTCGCATTCGTACTTCTGAAATTCCCTCGATTTGCACCTAAAGTCCTCGAATCAGCAGTAGTGGCCGGTAAGGCTATCAGCTGGGACTCCCAGCTCAGCATGTATGAGCCCACCTATGCACGCTTTCAAGAGGCCTCATTAAGATTGCATAGAAAACGCCCAGGCCTGTATCACGGACCCTGAGACAAATAATTCATGGCCCCTCGACCAGGATTATTGAGATTTCTCATTTCTTATTTCTAACCTCAGTGATGGTCCGGAAAAGTGAAAAAAACTTAACCATAATTAGCTGAGGAAAAAGAGGAAAGACAAGGGGAAAATTGCCCTTATTAAACTACCTTAAATATTTGTGCTTTCCATCAAAGTACAAATATTGTGTGACTGTAAAGGACTTATGTGACTGTAAAGGATCAAAATCACTTAGATCACTGATCCGTTATGTCCGAGGCATATCTTTAAACGCAGAAAAGATCATGCAGACATATAGAAAACTGCATTCTGACACACACAGGTAACTAACTCATCATTGGTCGGAACTAAATAGTTTTAAGTGTTCTAAGCGAGAGTTTAAGGCATCAAAATTAGGCAGTGCTGCATATGCAAATAGAATGGTAAAAACGATAGTGACCTCCAAAAATTTGAGATCCTTTTTCTTCTTCCGCTCGATTGTATCTGGAATCTCGTCTCATCCAACATTGTAAAGACCAGAGGTGGAGATCCGGGTGGTGGCGGGAGGGATCAGGAACCCATCCCTGTCGATTTTTGGTCTCCCATAGGGCTTGTATTTCTGTGCCAGCGTTAACACATCCACGACCCCTCCCCCTTCCTGGGTTGAAAAGAGATCTCCAGCATTGGTTTACGCTGACCTGCCGCTCGTGTAATAATTGCTGGGGTTAAAGACGTACGGACGGTTTGGACTGTACGGCGTCGCCAACTCCAGCCCATTTGCCACCCGACTCCAACCCATTTGCAACCCAACTCCAAGCCAGTTGGATTGGAGGGCTGTAGAGGATCAGGCTGGAGCTATTCCGAGGACCCACTGGGCGTTGAACCGGGCGCCTGTGGCTCAGGTGGCAGGTGGTTTACCACTGAGCCAGTTACCCCCGGCGTGCCAGTCTCCGTTTCCAGCCGTGACGATGGATTGGAACTTTCTCTTCACCTCCCAGGATTAATCTGACAGACATGAATATTAGCCATGGCTGCAGAGTTTTGATGAAACCCAGTTGTTTTAGCGGAGTAGGTACCGACATAGCCTCAACATAAACACGGATGTCAGTGAAATTGACATTGATACCATGCTTCCTCCGTGACGCACTGCATTCGCTTGGCAAGTTGGGCCAAACTCGTCTTATACCGTTTCGATGTTTCCTAAATGGTTGTATTTGTATTCAATACTATTTCACAACAAAAGTGCAAAAAAGCAGCACCAACAGCAGCCACAGTCCTTACAGCTGCTGGCAGCCGGAGGCACAGCGTGGCGACCTAGGTCAGCCGTGGCATGGCCTCGGAGATCTATGCATGGGAAAGGTCAAGCGGAGGAGGGGGGCAGGGTTCATTGAGCCCTCTTCTGGCGACACCACTGGCTGCTAGTGTTAGAATGAAATGTGGCTGCGGCGGCTGCACCAAAACGAACGCAGATTATTGTAGCTCCTGGTTTCTCTTTTTTCAACAATTTACAGGCATATCCATATTTACATACATTTATTTTTGTCTGTAGGGGATATATACTAATTATGATTAATACAAGCGGATTTGATGTAAATAAGTATCTCTGAGGAGTCAAATTTTGAATTTCTCTGAGATGTTTAATTCTTGAAGATCAGACGTTTACACATGGTTCATCTCTGCCTGAATGTGCCTCTGCAGGAGTTAAACATTCTGTCATATCAAAGGCCCGTCAGTTCCAGTAGAACGGCTATCAGTAAGATCGACGTGCGTTGGCTCCCTAATACTTCTAATCGTGAGTACTTAAGATACTATTTCAGGCAGGGGTGTGGATTCGTGTATATTGGGGATGCCCGGACAGCCCCAATGAAACGTTGAAGCAGTGTTAAAATATTCTTCAAATAATCGTGATTTTCAGTTCAAGGATTTTGAATTGGTTTTGTGCTCTTCAACAGGCATGTGAACAGCCTTAAACACGCCATAATATGCCGTCACTTTTATTGTGATAGCCTTTGATGTTGTTTTAAATTTTGGCTCCCCAACCATTAACAAAATCCACGACTCTAATATCAAGTACTTCCCCAAATGCGTTCTTTCGCACACCTCTAAGGCGAGCAGCAGTCCATTGCCCTGTGACCTCGAACCGAGGGGTGCGGCGCCGCGGCAAGGGAGAACAGGTTATGTAACGAGCAGTCAGGTGGGAAACGCAGCCCGGTCAAAGAACCAGCATGTTTAAGGCTTGACTTTTGATCGTGGTGGATAACGCCGTGACTGCCTGCCAAAGCACGTACCTATTCTGCATGTGGACCCGCCTCGCTTATGGAGCATTTGCTATCGTAGGCGGACAACTGAGCCAACAGTTTTGGTAGGAGTATTCCTTCCTACCAAGCAAGTGCTTTCATGCCAAAAACGTTGCCTAAATCGTATTTAAGTTATCCAGCGTTTTAAGAGTTAAACTAAATAAAACGCACCTTTCAGAAACCTGTAACTAGATGCTGCCCTCAGCCCTGCCAATGTCAAGTGGTATTATTCACTCCTTGATACCATGATTTGATACGGACGTCGGTGACCACCTTCGTCGTGTCGTGAATGATTGATATCAACCCTTCTGACCTCGGAGGAGCTGGGATAGCCACAGGTGCCCCAATCGCATACCGATCCATCTACTACAGGACGCTTGTAGGGCAAAGTTGCATACACAATGCAGGTATATAATTCAACGAGGCACCTTTAGCCTGAGGATGCATTCACATTGCCCGATTCAGGTATCCGACTCGTTGGCCACTGGAAATTTTCAGCCTCAAGGTACATATTTCAACTGTCGATCGCTTTCAGCCTGAAGGCACATGCTCAACGGAAGTGCATACTTCAGCAGTCGAGGGGCACTCGGACCCCCAAAGGGTGAAGGCGCGGAATCCCCACATTGGCTGCGCCCCTAATTCGAAGTGATGCAACTTCACCACTAAGATATTCTCCGGAAGCGATTTCATATTTTAGGAATAAGGATTGTGTGACAATGCTACCGCTTAACGTAATTATGAGCCAAATCCTAAACCACTTATCTGTGGTATGTATAGTAATGTAGGGAATATTTAATATGATATCCGATATGTCGGTATGTAGAGCTAGTATATCTTATTAGAATGTATTAGCATGATATCTGGCAGGAATAAATGTTAAGCGACTGCTGGCAAAAGCCAGAACCGACCGCAGTACTTTGGCTGGCTGTGTTAAGCGGGGTCGAGGGTTGTACACTTGCTCCTTAGACTGCTGAGGAGGGTCGAAACATCTCACCCCTGTTGTACCCGTTGTCCGTGGCCGTTGCCAAGCTACAGCGCTGATGAAGTCTGCCCTGGTGGTATTGCCTGTGGTTTCCGTTCGGAGCGGAAGAGGGTATTAGCGCTTTGGTTAATGAAATCGTTGCACAACACCAATGTGAGGAATGCAAAAAGGAAGTTGAAAAAATGTAGAGGTGTATGACTGTATTAAAACTCTTACAGGGATAGTTGGAGGTTGTTCGCAGTCTCGACCCTCTATTGACGTTGAATGCGTTTGAATACAGCTACCAGACGCTGATTATGCTCTTAGAAACGAAAAGGCTTGGTGTTTTCTGCATATTAGATGCAATCCTGATTTTGGGCGCTTCTTACATACACGTTTTCTTGTTGCATCGTATTGTGATTTTTGTCTTCAGAATCAGTTCTATAAATTTTGAAAGCCATTCTACCGCGCCGAAGAGTTGTTGATGTGCCTTTTGTAATATGCACGGACTTGTAGGTAAACACTGGGACTGATGCAATGGGCCTAACTGAAGGCCCTGGCTTTGGTATTGCTCCTGCGCTGGGCAGTAGAGATCATTTTATTTGATGCATCGCAGTAACTGAGCACGACATTGATCGTAAACAAACCAGGCGGTCCTTGACGTGCCTAGTGACGGCAGTAATTTTCATGTCATTCCAGATTCACCATTGAAATCTGGATTGTCATGGCCATGCAAAGTATATCAACTTCAGTCAGTGGACCAAAAGTGTACCTAACCTAATCTAAACCGTCAAAGTGAGCTTATTCTGCCCATACAGGGAATATTTCCATGAGGTATGTGATGTGGCGTTATTGACCTCCCTCTTTGGAGAGCTGACTCCGCCCCTGGAAGATATCACCTTGCCGACGTGCTGAGATAAACAGACGGCCAGTAGCGACATCTGTAAGATGACGCAACTTCGTGCTGCTTGGTGCTGTTAAAAAATCGCTAGTGGATGATAGGGTCTGTATTATTTCCGCCTTTGGAAGAGGTCCGTCTATATTGAAAATCCGAACAATGTTCCATCAAACCACGTTCAGTTATTTTTCAGCTGCTTTGAAAAATTGAACTGTCGCTGACACATCAGATAGGCCGCGTTTGGGACTACCGATGGTGACGTCACGTGTTATATTCGTCGGGCGCGTTTGGGGAGGCTCGGTGAACACTGGCTGATAGGCGCTGAAACCAGCCGACCGATAGCAAACCGCGTGCGAGAAGATATGGAATGCAGTACGTGGAAATCACCGTTATGGAATTTCAGACACCTCGGAAATCTATTTTAAGCTCTCCGGCATCTGTGGCTGCTGGTTTATAGGGTCTTGGTTGCTGCGCCAAATGCAACAACGTTACGAGCTCGTAAGGGAAAGGTCACTTCACCGTTCAAGGGTCCAAAAACACAATTCCGTTTTTTGTGAGTAAGTTTTTCCTTTTTATGCCACCAACCACTTTGGCGAGAAAGAAAAAGTGATCGGATATGTTTGAGAAGTAAATTTATCCATTTGATTTCACATTCCAGAGACTGAAGGGTTTGGGGTTACTGTCCAAAACCATCGCCGTCGGCCAGAACGTGAGTTTCGATGGGAGAGCTTGTCAGCGAAGCTCAAATTTGCGACTGACATACATATTCTCCCATTGAAACCCAAAACTCTGGACTCAGATTAAGACTCCTGGTAAAGACTTTTCATATGCTGGAAGAAACTTTGATTTGTCCCCAATTTGTCCCCATAGTCCCGTTTTGATGTTTCGATATAATTGTGCCATAGAATAGGCTCTGCGAAGAACCAAAATCTAGTTATAAAATTCAGTTTTCCTTTAAATGAAAAATCGATGGTGTTAAAAGGTATTTTCCACATAAAAGTGCCGGAAGGCCTTTTAAACTCCTTGAATCTACATGTGATCAGGGAGGTGAATATGCTAAGCTTCCAGCTGTAGTTCCATTTTGGATGTAGTTCTTTGTCTAATGTTCCTTGTGTGGGGAAGCTAGAGCAAGACAGAGGTTGGGGAAAGTGCGATACCTCGCGCGGAAAATCCTTACCTTCCTTCCGCGGAAACGGATGATGGCGATAGTGGAGCTGCCTATGGCACTGCAGAAACATCCATGTTTAGTTCGGACACTTGTTACTGGGCGGGGCTCTGGAAACCCGATTGGCAAGCTATCGATTGCAGACGTTGCTTCTGTTGACCTTCAGCTGCCGAGCAAAGTGTAATGAGCCCGTTCGGCCTTGCACTTGGCGCAGGCGGGGTGGAGAAACCACGTCAACACGGGACGTGGATGCACATACCACGTCGTAAACACCGCCTCGGTTGCTAGCATCTGAGGTGTTGGGAGTAGTGGTATACCACTATAGTTCTAGATGGTAAAAGAGGTTAAGTCATCTCTAAATGACTAAAAGTGGCTGTCCTTTCCAATCAGTCTGGTAGAAGCTTCAATTTGTGGAATTGGTGAATGAGAGAGTCGGGAGCTTCTAGGTCGTTTCACTTATTTTTCCCTTCTCTGATTGGCGCTTGACGTCGATGGCCCTCCCCGTGATATTTCGGCCCGCTGTGCCGCAGTGATGGGGCTGCCCTCTGGTTGGTGGTACCTGGTGTATGGGTCAGCGAAGCCTGGTGCCTGGTCTCGATGTTCCTGCTGCCGCGACCTGTTGGATCGCTGCTTCTGCCCACCTATCTGCCTGCCGTTTTGTCGTCATCATGCCTTGTGATGGAAAGCCTGTGCCGTTTGTGCGTGTGTCTGGGGGGAGGATGGTTGGGACACGAAATGCACCAGCCCCGTAAGTGGCGACGACCGAAAAAACAGCACTGCCCCATGTCCTACTGGCTGAAATCTCGGCCGAGCTAGTCTTCCCTGAACCCCAGACCAGGATGTGACACTACTTTGGGGTCTGAGCGTGCCAATCCGGCAAGCGAGTGTCCGGAAAATTTGAGGTATGAAGCGTGGACAAACTTTCTCTTGCCGTTTTTTGCACGAAACATTTTTGTTTGCAATTATATTTTATTTGGCAGTTGCGATTTTGAGAAATTCAGGAGCTTTAAGCAATCTCGGCCATAATTGAAGTACCTAATCTTTTTAGCTTCCTCGAGTTCTAACGTTTGGTCTTTGTATCTGTTTGTAGGTCTTCAAGAACGCAGAAAGAAGTCAAAGAAGTAACTTGATCTTCTCGTCTTGGATCAAAGAAGAGGCATCATCTTCTCTCCTGTGACCACCTGAGCTGGCGTCAGTGGTTCTCCAACTCATAAAGAAGACGCCATTTTCTCCGTCGCCGTCTGCTCAACCGGTATCGGCGGTCCTCAAACTCAGTGGCGTAACCTCCTCTTTAGTTTCGTGACAAGCAGAAGCATCAGTGGTGATGCGTAAAAGCAATCGCAAGATATAGTCTTCTCCGTCGCGATCGGCAGAACTTGCGTTCGTGGTTCTCAAACTCAGTGAAGACGGCGTATCTTCGCCACCGTGACCCTGTAAACCAGTGCCAGCGGTTCTCAATCTCAGCGTCAGAAGCTCTCAGTCATGGCGCTGCCGACCCAGCAGAGGTGTCGAAGCTCGCGGTTTCAGCCCTACACTGGAGCCGGCCCTAACACGGGCGCCGTCTCCCGCTACCACGCCTACAAGGTCAGCACCAACCTCCAGCAGGGCGTGGGGCTAAATTAACTGAGAAATAAACCTGCTGTCACGATTTGAAAAGCCTTTTTTGCGAAATGACTTGTGTGTGTCCTGCCTGTTTCGTTTATTTATTTTTATTCACGAATGACATCATTGACGATCCGTTTAGACGCTGTTTATTCTGTTTACTTGTGAATGGTGGTGAATGATTTCGACCGTGCTTGTAAGCATTTGCTAGTACACGCCGGTACGGGGCCCGTGCCTGGGTTGACGACCTGGCCTGATATGACATGGATCTAAAATTGTTTCTGAAGTTGCAAAAAAGAAAGCTAACTGGTATACCAGGTACGGTAGCTCTGACCGCCGCTGTTTTTTTTGCGATATCTTAACAACGGGGGGGGCAGGTAGCCAACCTCCCCTTACCGGTGCATGTTAAGAATGGAAAAGTAAGCAAATGTGCTGAAGGTTGCAGTACGATTCACCCTGACGTTACTTTCTTTTGTTACAGGCCATCAATCCCTTCATGTGGCCTCTGCAAGAGCACAGCAAGAGATCCTGGTGGGGACCGTCGGTGTTCGGACCGCCCTGGTGGGCGTACCTGCCACACACAGCTTCCTTTCCTTGTAGCGTGGTGGCGCTAGTGCGCACCACCCACGCCTCTATCGGCATCATCCGGCACTTTGTGGGGTTTCTGGCCAGGTGTAAGAACACGGGCCCGGCGCAGGAGGAGGACAGAGGCGGGACCAACAACAGCAACGACCGCTGCGGCAGGCCCGGCCACGACCATTCCAATGAGGTGAGCAGAACAGCCAGAAGCTAGCTTTGGTTTTTCCTCCGGTTCACGGCCCTAAAAATATTTGTGAAGTGTAGCACTGGAGGAGCGACAGGGGAAAACTCGGAGGGGTTCACTCCGAACATACCCTCCCCAAAACGCGCAAGTTGTACCCACTTTGAGCCGATTTTCTTAAGGACACTGCATTTCTATGATTTTACCGCCCCCTCCCCAAACGTTTGGTTTAGGTCCACCTCTCATGAACCTCACACGCACATAGAATTACCTATCAGTTTCTGTGGCAGGGAATTATTTCTACGCTAAAATGTACACTCTGCTCGGCGCTATATTTAGATTACGACTTTTGAGCTATTCCAGTCCATAGGTGATTACCAATGGGTACACCAAATGCCTTTTTCTCTGAGCTTTAAGGAAGAAAACAAATGGTTTCCTATGGACCATTTTACTGTCGCGATATTGATTGGTCCGTCTTTACATTTGTTGGCAATCTTTCCTGTTTTTCCGCAGCCACCATTCTGCCTGTCTCGGTTCTGGCTGTCAACAGAGATGGGTATGAACCCCAACAAGCAGGACACCACCTTCCTCTGCATGACAGGCCCTAGAACGGCCGAGATCCAGACCGTAGTTCTCGGCCCTACCGTCGATGGCACTACCATCGACGCTGAAACGGGCGAGGTGGCGTTGCTGTCGCGCGACGGTGAGAGTGGAGAGACGGTGTTGGTCAGTGCAGTCAGAGACCTCACGCGCGAGATCGTTCTAACGCAGAGCCTGTACGAGATCGACATACGTCGCCAGTACTTCAGCGACCCGATCAAGTACGGCTACCTACTGCGGGAGCTGGATCTACTCTCACAACCTCCATCTCGCCGCCTGATTCGCCGACTGGACTCATCTGCCTGCGAGAATGCCTCTGGAGCCGGTCAGGACATCCTGGAAGCGATTCCAGTCGATGCTGAACAGCTCCTGCAAATTTGCTCCGCCTATGGTTTCAGTGAGGCTGAGACTAGAAGAGTGCTGGAACATTTTACGTACGTGCAGCGTCATCTGGAAGCGCCTCGAGCGTCGGCCGGAGAGCACCACAATGACCTGTGGGGTGTTCATGATGACAATTCGTCTGATCTGACCTCATCCTCTTCCACATCCTCCTCTAGCGCGGACCGCGCTCCCAGTTTCAGTGCCGCTCTGAGCGGGGGCTCAGTGCGCCGTCTCTCGAAACCCTCGAGCGTCTCTGTGTCAACATCTCCCCCTCCTTTGGCCCTCTTCCCTTCGTTAGTGACGGCTTTGGAGGCGATGCCGTCAGTCGAGATCCTTCGTGTCAGATCGCCATCGCTGACGATGATGTCGCAAATGGTGGTGACGCGGTTGCCATGGAAACGGACGGCGGGGCCGCCGGGGCCGATTTTCTAACGCGGCATGAAGCGTTCTTGAGTGTGTCGGAGGACGTCCCTGTGCAGTGGATTGACGAAGGTGGAGGGGAGGAAGGCCCTGGGGGAGAGAATGTACCGTTTGACGCGGACAGTGGTGAGTCATGGTGATATTAGCAGGGGCAAGTAAACGGATTGTTATGAAGAGTTACTAACTGGTCAATGTGGCCCGTGCTAACTTGAAGGCACAATTCTGCCGGAGAAGACGTATCTTTGTACGTTTGGTTTTGATAGTTCTGAATGTATTGATACAGTTGCTTTGCGCATATTTGACATATCAATGAGGCAAGTCACTAGACCTTACGGTCATTTGTTTTTCACTGATATCAATTGGTCTGTTAACACTGTATGGGAATTTCACGTACATTTCTTGTGTTATACATTTCTGAGTTACATCACGTCACATAAATTGCTGAGTAACACATTTCTTTGAACGTTATGAGTTACACACTACATTTATACGAATATTATCCTCCGAAGTAACGGTGGAACATACGCTACCGGAGTCTTTACCGAGCTTCTACACTTTCTACGACTTTCCACTAATGGATATCTAGGCGATTGTAGGCCGTATCACAGGTGTTCTTTGGGACAGTATGTGAAACATACGTCCAAAGGTGCTGTCAGTAGCAACAGCACCCGCAGAAGTGGTCACATTGCTTCTTCTGGAAGTCTAATTTCATGCGTTGACTAGCGAGGGAGTGTCAGCCTACACTGTTGTTCGGAGCAACTGAAGTTGTGGAGACGCCATGGCTGGATTATGGCTCTCCAATACGAGGCCTTTAAGCAGTGATGGGTTTCAATTGTTTGGCTGATGTATAAGTGCCTGTATGGACAGTTTGTGTTCAAGGTGGTGTGGCTTCGAAACCAAGAGGACCCAAGAAAATTGTCGAGAATATTGCATCAAATGTGGCAGGAAATGTTATCTCCTTTTCATGGTATTACTCGGGTATCAGACCGTTAAAGTGTATGAGTATGTGTATGAAAAAATGAACAAACTTGACTTCAAAAAAGTACAAGATGAAGCAAGTTGTCATGATTCTGTCTCACGGCATGAAGTTGTTTGTGTGATATGCCTATATGCCTAGCGATGAGAAGCAGTGTTATGGGCGGCGAAAAATCGGATATGAGATATCCTGATAGGCTGTCGGATGGGATATGCTGTTCTGTTGAACGCGGATGCCCGAGAACATGAACTGGACTGCCTTTTTAATGTTTTGAGTCAGAACTTTGCTTGTCAGGGTTTAGCATTTTCGCGCTGCTGCGTAATGGTTTTCTTTCTATCGTGCGAGCACAATGGAAGGGCTATGCCAACTGTTCCTCGTTTTCTTTACTTTGGTGCAGTGCAGTTATTTCTCTGTGTAAAGGGAGCACGTGAACACACGTGTTGTTTACTTACCCGTAGTCAGTGTCAGTCACTACGGACACGTAAAACAGTGTTCACTGAAGCTGCTAGAGTTCATATTAACGTTCAAACGAATGTCACTAAATGTTTTTTAAGTTGTTCTGATGAGACGAATTTGTACATCTTTGTAGGAATGCCACATGCCTGTGCTTGAATAGTTGTTTCGGTACAATAAACGCATGGAGGGTAAGCTATCGCATATTGTTCATTGTCCGTGTGATAGCAATAAAAAGCGCACCGATTCTGAATCATTTATTTTGTTGTGCTAGGAAGGGGATCTTATGGTGGTCTCATTAATAAGGTAGAGTGGCGCCGGGCACTTCTTGCCGTTTTCTAAGTAGAAATGGAAAAACTAGAGCTTAAGCATGCATTCAATTATTCATATTTGCCTATGACAGTATTATATTTATATCATAATCGTTAGTATTTGAATATTAAGCATCTGCTCATTACGTTTAGCCCCTCCTGAAATCAGAGTTTGCCATGCCACCCAAATAGAAGCAGGTCCACTTCTAGACCGGGCCCGACTTCTTCCTCCATGGGAAAGTGCGAGACCGGGGCAAAAGCCCAGTTTCCAGAAATGTAGGATGAAGAGGAAAACTTATTTCAAACCATGAGAGAATCCATTTCCATCTGGCAGCGCATGTCACGTGGTAAATATTAAAAAATAGCATGGCCGCGCAGCTGAGATGTCACAGGTCACCGCAAGCTTCCACATTCGTGATTACACGCGATGCTTGGGTCAACCCGTTTTGAGCGATTTGAGGTGGAAAAAATTGTGGTTCCCTGATTTCCAGACCTATTCTGCCCATAAAATTATTTTTATAATTTCGACAAAGTGGTATATTCCCTTTAATGTCATCATCGACCATTCCGAGACCTCACTTTCTCGGAACTGCGCTGCGTACTGCAAGCATCCTTGTTTCCTTGTTCGGGGAGTGACACGTCTATAATGAAACTCGAGAGAGGCCTGTAATTACGCAGCCGCTCAAATTCACCGGGGCCTATGCTTTATTCTTCGAGATCTGCAGTTGGTCGATGCATTGCTGTTATGCTCAGAGGATCGTAAATTAAGCCCACGAAGATTATAGGTGATGCTTGCTGATTCTTTTTAATAAAATTTTGTGCTGATGATGATGGAATGTATTTGGCAGTTAAGTATCTGAAGAGGCCGAGTCAAAGGCATGCGACTAGATTCCAATAACATCCCCAAAATTTGTTGCGATGTCACGGAAAGTAGGTGTAGCGAAATAAATTTATCAACTTTTATAGCAAAACAAAAGCACATTTTGGCCATGCTAGAGCTAGTAGACGGTATGCAGCCGGCTCATACATCTTTCCCGCAAGGAACATGCAGTTTGTAAACTACTGATCGAGTGCAGAACACCCCAACGTTGTGTAAACTATGCCGGAGCACACCCTGGCAACGGCACAACTTTGCAAACACGCTAGGAATGAGTCGAGCTTCTTGATCAGCCAAAACAAGAAAATATCAACACGAGTAATCACGAATCGTCCTTTGCACTGAGAAGAAGGAAACCATTTCCAGTATATTATCAGAACTTAAAGGGAGTGTGGAGCATTTATAATGGAAATTAAACTGGGATAGCCAGGAGGTAGAGCATACCGAAAGACTCCCAGTCAGTTGCGTGGATTTGTACCTCTTTGGGGTGCCTGGGCACCCCAAATGAAAAGTTCGGTTATATTAAAAGCATCGCTAAAATTCAGGGGCGCCGCCACAGAATTTTCGCAGGGGGGGACAGACCCGGGCTGGTGCTGACCGGGGAGGCGAATTTTGAGCATATTCGGTAACTGACAGCATTAATGACCATTGACCCAAAAATTTTGGGGGGACATCCCCCTGGTTGGCCAACAGGGAAGGGGGACGCGTTCCCCTCGTCCCCCCGCTTTCGGCGCCCATGCTAAAATGTATTATTTAACATTTTCAAGACTCTACGCTATCTGAATAGTTGAGGCCCGTATGGGGCTAAGAACAAAGAGGATTTCGTGATATATATTTTTACGTCATGATTATTTACATTTTCTCAAACCTGGGCTCGCCCACTGGTTTTCAGAAACTCACGCATTTGCCCCCAGTTCAGCATTTCATGCGTCCTCTCACTCACTACTTGCGGAGAAACAGGCCGTAACAACAGCGGACCCTGTCGCTACCGGGCGTGTCTCGGCCGCATTCACCAACGAACAGCTGCGAGCGGCCGTAGTGAAGGAGAGGAGTGGGAGCAGTGCGCTCAATGCTCGTGAAGCATTGTTGCTCCGTAACACTAAGGTGGGTTCCCAACTTTCCAGAACAACGAATTATCCCGCCGGAGGTTTTTAGTCGGCTCTACCTGTCTCACAGCTCAGTTCAAACCCTACGAATGTATCATATTCCCTGCAAGCCCGAGCGGTTACGTGGTACAAACATACAACAAATACATCCCACCAACAGCATTACTACGGGTAATTCAGAAGCTCTGACTTCAGCAAAGCAATGAGTGGACATTTCGGCGACTGCTGAAGTCACCCAGCAGAGTCATCGTTATTACAGCAGCCTGAAGCAGGGCGACGTTGGCACAGGGACGTCTGGTCCACTGCAACATCACCCCACTGGCCAACTCTCGAGACAGGAATCCGTCACCAGGGGCGGATGCAGGTAATGTTGTTCGGTGGGGAGGTAAACATGAAAAACACAGTGCTTGTGATGATATTTGGAGAGTTTCGTGTGGACTGATTAGTTTGCACTCGCCCGAGTCCGCCGGTGTTCGGTGTAGGACATGACCGCCAGGGGGTCCCAGGGACGCAGGGGGCGCTGGCACCGGGGCAGACCCTGGCACCCGAAATCTGGCAGGAATATAGAGGCATGCGTGAAGGCTTCTCTTACTCCCCACTCCGGCGCACTTTGGGTCAGTTTGTCAGTCAGATTCATCATAATATGGCAATGCTTGTTGTTAAGAATCTATCATCAGGAATGATATGTTGATAAAAGAAACATACTCAGAGCCAGGGGCGTAGCCATGGGGAAAGCGGCTGAGGAGACTGCCTCCCACCCCCTGAGGCATCACTGGGGACAAGGGCAGCGCGAAGCACGGCCCGCCCGCACTATGCTCTACGACTAATCGTAGAGCTTCATACCAGACAAGGCTCTCTTCAGCCCTCTACAGCACTCCATTCTGTGACAATCAGGGCTCATTCTACCCATCTGATCCATATTTACAAAAACGGCCATTTGAACCACTGGGACTCCCGGGACCCCTGTCGACAGGAGGACCCGCTCTAGTCAGCTGGGTCCTCTTTAACCTATGAAGCCACGATGACCAGCGGGACTATTTGGGCAGCAGGGCTCGGTGCGACTCGCAGGGCCAGCTATAGCCGTTAGGGCCATCAGACCAGCTGGGCCCTCTTTAATTGAGAAGGTCATTGTGGCTAGTAGGGTCCATTTAAGCCTACAACCCACGATGAGTATCAGGACCATTTTCAACACCCTTTGAACTAGTAGGACCGACTGTTCTCCACAGGGCTCTCTTTCGTCAGCAGGGTCCTCTCTGGTCAGCTGGGCCTTCTTCAACCCTCGTGCCGGTGGGGGAGGGGCGTTTGAACAATCCTTCGGGTTTTTTCCAACGAAAAATTCGAAAGCGTGAAGGGCCGCCCCACTTGGCATACCTTATCCTTGATTAATTTTGCAACTTTTTACTGAATTTTAAAGTTAGTCATCTCAGGTCAGGTCACCAGAGCAGGTCAAGTGATCTTAATATAGCATGAGTAAGAACAGAGTGAATCCATCCAATTGAAACTCATATCATATAATGGCACAATGAAACTCATCACATAATACCGAGTACTACAAAACATATTCTCGGACTTTTCATATAAACACCCTAGGGTCAGGTACGGATCATGACCTCTCCATTGGAAATACATGGTGAAGACGGGAATCGGGCAAAAATGGCTCTATTTCTGTAGATACAGGTTATAATACCTTCCTATTTCAACAGGAATTGGGCAGTCTTTGTGTACATACAGCTGCGAATACCTCCACATTCTCCAAATTCAAGTACCCGGGGCCCCTCTCCAGGTTCATCTCGCAATTTTTGACCTGTGACCTTCGAGAGGTCACCTGGGACTACTCAAGCAGGTTTTTGGACTTAAGTCAATGACTTTGCAGGAGATGATGATAAAACTTTTATTTTGATACCATTACGTTTGGATTAGCATTTAGAGTCGATTGATATACACATTGACTATGCTAAGGCAGTTGGTGGCCTTACTCTGACCTTAGGTCAGGTCATTTTTGTGTTTCGACCAGGAATATTCATATTATACACCATTCGATTTGCCGTAACGAGAGGGAAGCCAATGGTGCCCAAATATTGAGTCTAAATCAACTTTTTCAGACGCTATAGCCCAGAAAATATTCACTAACCTGTCATCTTATTTGACCTGTCGATACCTCAAAATTGACCTGCGTCAGATAGTGGCTGATGCAGTCTTTCATTACTTTTTATGAGTCATCCACTAGCAATCGCGTTTTTTTCACTGTCCCGCATAGGAACCGAAATTGAGGGGGTGTTTGAAAACCTCCCACCAAGGCGAAGGTGGCTCGGTGGCCCACCGAGTCGTGGTCTAGCGAGAAGGGCATTGTGGAAATAATACATGTTTTTAGCCTGCAGAACCCACTATAGGGTCCTCGTTAACAGAGAAGTCTTAACAGAGGACGGAACGTGGATAAGGCTACCGTGGTTAGCAGCGCCCCTTTTAGCCAACAGGGATCACAGGCTCTGAGATTATCAGAAGAAATATCTGTAACTGTAGCACTCTTTGAAACCCGTTGGACACACAATTCACCGAAGACTCCATTTTCAATTGGTTGACCCTTTTTAGTTAGCTGAACACTCCGTAAACAGATTCGAAGCGTCCTGGTGGCCCCAAAAAAAGCAAAAATGTCAAAGCGTTTTTTTGTCCGTTCGGAAGGAGCCCGTCGAGGGTGGAAGACGTTCCTAGAAAAGTTACTCATTGGCCTATCTCCAGGAATCCTGGATGCACAAAACAGAAAAAAACACAATGATTATATATTATGGTCCAGCCCATCCTCAGAATCTTCATGAAGCCCATTAATCAGAGAAATTGTTACTCATGTTGCGATCCGAGTCCTCGAACTTCATGATTCGAATTTCACACCTAAAATGTTAGAATTCGAGGCCTCGGCTCGCACCATGACCAATAATTTCTGATAAATTGCCTTCATAAGGACTATGAGGAAGGGCTATGCTCAATATATATAAGTACTGTATTTTTTCTCCATTGTGCATCAAGGATATGGGGAAATAGGCCAATTTACAGCTTTTCTACGTAAAATCATGCTTCACAGTGCAGTACTCCGAAACCTTTCAATCTTCGAAAGAAGTTTCTCCTGAAGAAGATAAGATACTTTAGGCCTTTTTCGCTTTCCGACCACCATAAGAATTTAAAATAATGTGACAGGTTCGCAAATGGCTTGTCATGGCGCAGCTGGGGTATTCAGGGGCACTATGATTTAAAGCGACTTTTTGGGATTAGCTGATGTGAAAAATTGATTTAATGAACTAGCTTTATCTCGATAGCAGCCGTCTCCGTTGTTGTTTTATTTTTTATTTTCTTCTTAGTCATGTTTTTGGTACCAGAAGGGTCCTTTTGGCGCAACCGTAGGGGCCTATTCCAGCGCCGCCCATCCCCCTTGGGCGAAATCTGGCTACGCCCCTGCTAACGGCATCCATGCATTTGACTTAAATACAAAAATTAAATAAACTTTGATTTCACTGTAAGTCAGGCCTATCCTTCAGAAAATCACACAACAAAGCCGACAAATCATGAGTTTGTTTTAAAGATGCCTTGAAAAAGACATTGTTATTATCAGGGGCGTAGGAACGGTTTGAAAAGTGGGGGGCCAACCTTGAGGGGGCCCACCTCAAGGGGGGCCCCAGTCCACGGGGGCCCATAATTATGAAAATTAGTTGGCTAGTTTGGTGTCAATAAGGCACGCATGCACACAAGGATGTTAATATATGGAAAATTGAGAAATTAAATTTTGCCCTATGATTTCGAGTTGTACCTATTATGATCTAATAAATCATAGTAAAACGCAAAAAAAAAACATTTTTGTATTTTTACCAGGACCCATTTCAAATACGAATTACATTTTTAAGCTTTTTTGGAGGATTTCAATAATTTTTTACCACGAGCGCGTTTTTTATATTTAGAGATGTTTAGGCCCTTTTCATCACATTTACAAAATTAAGAACTGTTCAGAAAACTACAGACAATGCTTTGATACCAAATAGCCTCACTTCGTTATGCCTAATCAACTTGTATTTGCTTATTCAATGACGAAAATGGGAACATTTATTTAGGTTATTACAGATCTCTTCTTGCCATCATAAGAGATTGATTTAGGTGAAGCCTGATCACAATAAATATGCCTAGCTATATTTCGATGCCTAAAATGCAGAGTTCCAGTATGGCTGCAAGTGCAATGTAGGTACTTGATGGCCAGCTTTGTGATGCCGAGGAGGTGTGGGCATGGTGTTATAGTGGTTGCAACCTTGCTTTCCACGCGACCAACTCGGGTTTAAGGCACAGCAGAGTCCTTGTGCAAGGAGCAATTTGACTACCAAGAAACCCCTCCAACAGGGAAAGAGTTGGTGACGCCATATAGCCCTGGCATCGAAAGACGTCGCGCCTTTCGATGGCTCAGGGACGACTGTTGCTCGGCATTTTGTGCGGGGTCCCTGTCCGATTCATATTTTGTGTTGGGATTGGGATGGAGTTTGATTGGGCCCAGTTCTCGGGACTCATTTGGAAACACTCGGGTAGTAGGTGCCTTGGCTTTTTACGAGGCGCTCCTCTCCAGGGGCTTGCAGGCAGCGTACTACCGAGCTTGAACGTTCCCTGACAAGCTATCGGGCCCGTTTGGGTTTCTTGTTCTATATTACAGTTGCTGATAGTTGTATATTCGTTGCGGGGGTCCACCTCCAAAAGGGGGGCAGTATCTCCCTGACCTCCGGTTCCTATGCCTATGGCGCCCAGGGACCACTAAATTATCTCGGAGGGCCCCAAGGTCCAAACCATGGCTCAGGAACCCAGACCAGTCAGCTCAAGGGCCTAGACCAGTGCATTAGCCTCGGGACCAGCTGAAATTTTAACCTCGGGACAGAAAATTTTAACATTATAACACTCACACGAAGGAAATTTTGTTGTGCCTTTTTAGGCATTCATTCTTATTTTGTTTATAGCTTGTTTTTTCGATCCGACCAAGTGTTGGTAAACTAAGGTCACCAAATATTAAGGATGACCCATACCTTATATGGTAGCGTGGCTATAATAACAGCTTTGAGCCATATTTCGGGAAGTTCAATGTTGATGCGCGCATGATTTTAAACCTGAGTCTACCTCAATTCGCTCGGGTAATCAAACATGAAGTTATTGGAGGTCAGTCGTCTTGAGAACGAAGAAATGATCTTCTACGGGAAATGATTAGCAATTATATCCCGGTGTCGAATCCATGAACTCTTTAATCAGGAAATTTCCAAAGAAACGAAAAAGGAATAAAGATACAAGGAATATGGTAGTGTGTCCCGAACGTTACATAACCTCTATTCCGTCGACAGATCCTGTTGAGATCCAGTTACTTTCTTACCCTTGCTATCTTTTAAACGAGCAAATTACCAAGACAAAAGGCGCCCAAGATATCTATCGCCTTGGCTCACTATGTTATTGTAATTTTCAACCTTTCATACCTATTTTTCTTTTTGGGATTATGCTTATCAATTTCTGTCATTACCCTTGTTTGTCTGGTTTCCTACGAAAATATTGGAAAGTTGTTTATTTCAGAATATTTAGGAATGTATTTATTGGTGTTAAGCTAATATATCAAAAATTGACTAAAGTGCCAAATTCCCGTTCGATTTTCTCTTATGGTAAAAATAGATTAATGTTTGCCTTTCCTCGATAATGGTGCCTGATCGACATGTTCAATTTGTGCTTTTTTAGTACGCAATAGGGGTAGGTATATTTTTTCGAGGCATATGATTTTAAAATTTTTATTTGAGCTCTGGGGCCACCTAAGACCAACACTTTGCGGCGCTCACAAAACTAATTTTCGGCCGCTCTCCCGATTAGATCTCAGGGGTCTCGGAGACCGATTCACGGCGCCTCTTGATCAAAACTGGGGGCCTGAGAATCTCTCGGGGCTCCTGAGATTAGTTATCGGCAGCACCTCTGAGACTAATTATTGGGCCCCCAGATTTGCTCTGGAGGGGGCTGAGACTGACTATCGTGGCCATCCAGATTAGCTATTGAGGTCCCCTGAGGCTGTCTTTGGGGTGGGGAGGGGGCTGGAAATGACTTCCGACAGCCCTCTGAGACTTACTCTAGGGCGCCCTGAGACAAACACCCCGGGGGGGTGGAATCACCTCTGAGACTGAGTCTTTGGCGTTCCTGAGACTGACTCGAGGCTCCAGATTAGCTCTCGCGGGCCTAAGGCTAACTCCGGGCCCGTGAGACCAAACTCGGCAGCACCTCTGGAAATTACACTCAGAACCCCGAGATTAACTCTCGGATGTCTCTGAGACTCACAACCGGGAGCCCTCTGAGACTAACTTTTGGGTGCTCCCTGAGATTGACTCTCGGGGCCGCTTATACCAAAACTCGGGGGGGCACAGCCTGAGGCTAAATCTCGAGGGCCCCCAAAATTACCCTCTGGGGCCCCTGAAACCAGCACTCTGTGGATCAAATTAGACTAACTCTCGGACCCCCGGATTAACTCTCGGGGCCACCCGAAACTAAATATTGACTCCTGAGAGAGAAGCCCGTGAGACTATGAGGGCCCCTGGGACCGACTCTTGGGGTGCTCTGAGACTGACTCTTGGGGTTCTCTGAGACAGACTCTCAGGGGACTCCGAGACCGAATCTCGGGGTCCCTAAGACAGACTCTTGGGGTCCCTTGGCCGACTCTTGGGGTTCTCTGAGACTGACTCTCAGGGCCCCTAAAATAGACTATGTTGCAGGGCCCTGAGAACCACTCTCTGGGGGCCCCTGAGACTAGCTCGGCCCCCTCCCTGAGACAGACTCCCGCGGCCCTGATCCGAATTTTGGGGCCCCTGAGACTAACCCTCTGGGGCCCTAAAATCTACTTTCGGGGCCTTGAGACCGACTCTCAGGGCGGGGGCCGTGAGGCCGACTCGGGACGCCCTGAAAACGAACTAAGCTCGGGGGCGCTGAGTCTCAGGGATGCCCTTGGGGGCATCCCTGAGACCATGCTCGGGGTCCCCTGAGACCAAGCTCGGGGGCCCTGAGACCAAGCTCGGGGTTATCTGAGACCAAGCCTGGAGGGCTCCCTGACACCAAGTTCGGGGGCCCCTGAGACCAAGCTCGGGGTCCCCTGAGACTAAGCTCGGGAGCTCCCTGAGACCAAGCTCGGAGGGCCCCCAGACACAAGCTCGGGGCCGAGACCAAACTCGAAGGGCCCCTGAGACCAAGCTCGGGAGCTCCCTGAGACCAAGCTCGGGGTCCCCTGAGACCAAGCTCGGGGTTATCTGAGACCAAGCTCGGAGGGTTCCCTGACACCAAGCTCGGGGGCCCCTGAGACCAAGCTCGGGGGCCCTGAGACCAAACTCGAAGGGCCTCCTGAAACCAAGCTCGGGAGCTCCCTGAGACCAAGCTCGGGGGTCCCCTGAGACTAAGCTCGGGAGCTCCCTGAGACCAAGCTCGGAGGGCCCCCAGACACAAGCTCGGGGGCCGAGACCAAACTCAAAGGGCCCCTGAGACCAAGCTCGGGAGCTCCCTGAGACCAAGCTCGGGGGTCCCCTGAGACCAAGCTCGGGGTTATCTGAGACCAAGCTCGGAGGGCCCCCAGACACAAAGCTCGGGACCCCTGAGCCCAAGCTCGGGGGCCCCTGAGACCAAAATCGAAAGGCCCGTGAGACCAAGATCGAAAGGCCCGTGAGACCGAGCTCGGGGGAAGGGGCCCTGAGACCAAGCTCGGGGCCCTGAGGCTAAGCTCGGGACCCCCTGAGACTGAGCACAGGGGTCCCCAAGATCAATATTTGGTACTCTGGAGCCCTCGATACCGATTATCGGGGGCTTCCTGAGACCAAGCTCGGGAGGCCCCTCCCCGAGACCAAGCTCAGGGGCCCCCGAAATCAATTTTTGTGTTTTTAGTGCATAAGGTCAGCCCATGGGGGCCCGCGGACCCCTGAGACCCCCTTCCTGGCTACACCACTGTCAGAACATCTCAAGGGGCCCATTCAAGCTCACGGCCGCCCGGTCAGTGGCTGTAAAGCCTTATAGGGGTCCCAGACCATCTCAGGGGCCCTCAGTTCAATACAGGGGCCATATTAGCTCTGATAACCAGATAAACTGAAGGGCCCGGATCATCCAGGGGCCCCTTGTCGGCATATTTGGGGTTTCAGAACAGTTCAGGGTTTCAATTAAAGCTTATAACAGAATTTCAGAGCATGGACCCTATTCCTGTGCAGGGGTATCAGATAAGTTTAGGGTCTCCTGTGCGTCACAGGGGATCCAGATTAGCTCAAGGGACAATATTGACTTTACGGTCTCAGCTCAGCTCAGGGGCCCCCAGGTCGGTGGATATAGGTTCTGGCCAACTCACGGGGCCCTGTTTAAGGTTATGGCTCCTAGCTCAGTTTAGGCATCCAAGAACAGTTCATTCTGCCCAAACCATCTCAGGGGCGCTCATTTCAGCTCAAAGGGCCCAGATTAGCTTGTATGGGTTCAGAGGCCAGTTCAGGGGCCCCGAGAAGCTTAGGGGACCTTAAAATCAACTCATAGAACCTCAACTTAGTTTAGGGGCACCGGTAAGTTTAACGGGGTTCCGGGGCAAGCTATCGGGCCAGTTTGAGTTTCTTGCTTGATATTAAAGTTGTTGATATTCTTATCTCCGTTGCGGGGCCCATCCCAGAAAAGTGGGGGGCCAGTGGCCCCTGGCCCCCCGGTTCCTACGTCTATGGTTATTATCATTCGTTGTATTTATCGGACATTAAAATTCAAGACGAAGAAACGCAAACTTAGGCAAGACCCATCATCATCAACAGTATTTTTTTCCGAAGCGAAACGTAGAGACTAAAAGCTTACAAAAAACTATATATTTTACCATTACCTATAAAAATGCTTGGATGTGTTACCATCTTCACAAGAACATCTTCTTTTAAGCGGAATGATAAGCCGAGATTTTGCTTACACACCAAAAATACCACAATTTTTCTCGACTGACAGATCGAATCTTGTTTTTACGGTCACCAAAGCATGTGTTTTCGCCTAAAATAGTTCAAGGGAGGTCACATGGGAATTCGGGGTCAAGAATAAGATCAAAGACACAAGCCCCGGAGAAAAGTAGATAAACGAATTAACTTAATTTTTCAACACCCAGAGAACAATTATCTCCAGAGCTCTTTGTGTGCATAAATTAAAATATTTTTCCATTTTGAGTTTTCCCTATTTTGACTCCTCCGAGCCCCTGTTGAACCGCTGTGTGCCCGCCGCGTCGCCCCCGACGCCTCCGCCGCCACCGACGTTTGCCCAGGCTGCTGCCCGGCACACTTATTTGGCACTGCGCCTGTTACAGAGGAGCAAAAGTCCACGGCTACGGAAACATGAAAGGTAACGTTAGCCAAGTTTTTGGGGAACAAGTTTACCTAAAGCGATGAGTACTTTTTGCAAAAAGTCACAACATAATTAGGGCGTTTCCTTGATTAAGTCGGGAAATGTCAGCGCACCGAACGATTTTTCACCTCCGTCACCTTGCGTTTTACAGCACTCCACCCTGTTTCTCGTTAGTTGGGAGCCAGCTGTTGGTGCGGGAGGACGGCGTGTGATCTGCTGTAGTGAACGCCGTCCGACGAGGTAGCCCCCAAACCACCGGCGTACGAGGTAGCCTACGAACCATCACTGGCCCTGCCCGACAACATCAACCCGCCTCCCTACAGGTGAGCCATCCAACAGGCTTGGTGATGGCGTCACGCCATTTATGTCGTCAGGCAAAGCGCACGTGCTACAGGTGGTGAATAGATCGGCAAAAGGTGAATGGACTAGCAGTGATCAAGCCGCGACAAGCAGTGTCCAAAAATCGTGCCAGGGCTGGGTGCCGAGAGGTCATTGCATCCCGCACAAGAGGTAAAAACCACCGGTAGATGAAAATGGGAAGTTTCGTGTTGGGGGATATTTTCAACATGTACGATAAGCCGCAAGCTTGCTTTTAATAGCTTAGACAACACGGTTGTAAGCAGATGTGCGGTGGAAAATCGGACAGGTACCATTTTGTTTGTATTCAGCGAGGCAAGAACATCGCGAAGGCATATTTTGACGCGAAAAAAAGCCTGTCAGGTAAGTGTCACCTTTTAAACTACACATTTTCAAGGCTGACGACGTTTCACTGCACTATAAGATGAAAGGTTTGTAGGTATGAAAAGACACACGGAAGCCGCAATGAGCTTTCGTAAGGCTGTGGCACTCCGGTAATCGCGCTCTGATTGACTTTCAGCTTTGCTATTGCTCTGTAAGGTGACGTGTGTGGCTTACATAACATTCTTTTCATTTTTGTATACATAAAAATGTATATCAATCTATTAGATACTTTTAGGGAGTTGCTAAGAAGTCAGCGACGGAAGTACGACGAAACGGTAATGACTGTTAAAATATCCTCCGATTTTTAAAACCCATCACCTATTTAAGACGTGGGCTCATATCATACACATCGGGAAAAAGAGAGGAATTATACCACTCATTTGGCTCGAACAATTTGGTTCCCATAGAAAGAAGTTACCCCACGGCAACGATTGGCAGTGAGAAGTAGTTCGAAGTGACCGTAATATATTGATCCCCAGTGGGAGACCTGCCGTGATGAGGTCTATCAAGCTTAAAATTTAGAGTGTTTATTTTTAACCGAGTTCAAAACCCGACGGTAATACCACGCGAGCATGTCTCCTCGTCTGCGGGATGAAGCAAGTTTGCATTCAAGTCAGCACGTCTGGCGACAGTGAAGGCAGAACTTATGTCAAACATGCGACATTTCTTGACTGTGTCGGAGTGGATGGTGTCGATGCCGGTTTTGTTTTGACCAGGACTGTCGTCACTGAGGAACCTGGGGATTGCCATCCTAGCTCTCAAAAAATGGAAGTCACCCCCTCTTCATCTTAAGCAGCCCAATCAATTTCGAAGAGCGATTGGTTGCACAAAAGTTATTAAAAAAACAAAGACCTTAAAAACGTTAAAGTCGCATTTCAAAAACATTAAAGTCGCATTTCTATGTGCTCACCGATTAAGGTTTTCACTGCCTTCTCTTGATGATTGAACACACAAAGAAGAAGATATTGGAGGTCCGTCGCTAGATCTGGCCCTCAGTAGGACATTCCAAACACTGCACTGGATTTTAACCCTCAACCATGCCGCTCCTTACGCCTGTTTCTATTCAATTCATGTCACATTCATCACGAAAACGCTTCTAAACCTACACCATCAACGTAAAAACATGAGCGTCCTGTACATATCAAACATTCAGTTCCGTGTCTAACCGCACTCCCGGCGATCGGCAGGGTGCTGGCAGCTCCGCGGGGTTCACGCACGCTATTTCTGTCGGGGAAGCATCCAGTCTGGCGCTGCGAGCTGCACCGGTGACCCACATCACGCACCTGGTATCGGCGGCGATACGCAGGAGAGCAGAGTCCACCGCCAGACCACCGCAGCCTCGCTGGACCGCGGCCAGGAGTGATACCAGATAGGAGTAATAATGCCGCTTTAAATAATCCCAAGTCAACATCGGTCGGATGGCACGACAAGAATGTGGTGAAGCATTCGTTCTGCGTGTCTAAAGAAGACACACGAGGAGACTTTACGCACGTGAAACTGTCTTCACCGGCAAACAGAGGATTTGGCAGCACCAGAGAGGGGAGGAAATGAATAGTCCCGTGATGACCAGAAGGGAGGACAAGCGCAACCGGTCGAACCGACAACAGGACAGAATTCACGACATTCGCCACTTCAACCTAAAAGAGGTGAGTTGGGAGTTGTACGATACTGACCGACAAAGTTGAGTTGGATTACGCCAAAGCGCAGACCAAACGGTCTCTGTACCCCCTCCTCCAAACGACCAATAAAGTATTCTAAATTTATTTATAGCTCGACAAAAAAATTATTTTTCATTTGTCCCCATTTAAGCGGTTGCTGTATTTCCTGTTTCCTCTGTCCTCCCACCACACTCCCTGCAGAACACATAAGAGGAACTTAAATTAAAGACAACAAAAAATCCTACATTTAGAGATTAAGCAGGCTCGGTGCAGGGCCTACACCGAAAATTCAGAGGTACCACCACTCGGTGAAACAAATGTATATTATTCCAGCACCTTGATATTCACAAGAGCTTGCAGTCCCTCGACAGCAGCACTCAAGTCTCTCAATTGGCTTACCCAGACCTGGGTATATACTTCACACAAAAAGAGACCGGGGATGAAAGCAAAGAAGTCATGGATTGGATGTCAGACCGGATCTGCAATCCACTGGCGGGTCTATTTAGATGGGATTGAATTTTCCAGCGATCGCGGGTAGTTTCGGATCTAGATATGGATTGGGTTCCATTTTTTGCCGACTTCATCGTATTTGTCGCACAGGGATTAGGTACGGATTGACAATGTTTTTGTGCCGACAGATTGTTTTCGACTTGTCGGAGAAACTGACGGATCAGATCTGAACTTCATTAGCCATGTCACACTTAAGCTGAAAAATGTACAGACTTCGCTCCAGATTTAGTGCTTGAATCAGGTTTGAAGTGCGTTCGTATCGTGTTTTCATAGCGCGTCTGCTCAGGTAATTCTGGTCAGAATCTCGTAACCATGCGTTTGTCGTCGTTGAAATTTTCTAGCGTTCTGAGGAATCATTCCATCAATTGTTGCATTTGCCGTGTGCTGGTTTCACGCCGAAGAGCGTCTCCATTTTTAAAATAAGTTTTTGCAGTGAATATCAATTTTAGGTATATTTTAAGGAAATGTCAATTCCAGTGAATATCACAGTTGGTAACAGGCGAAAGCTTAGGTGCCGTAAAAGGAGAATATTGTGAAAAATGTTTGATCTTAAATGCATAGCAAGGGCATAAAGGGTGCATAGAAGACCAATGTAGCCATTCCACCATTGAATTAAGGGAGTGAGAGGCTCTATGACCCTCAAATTGCTCAGCTTCTTAAAATTTGCCCGCAACACTATTAAACTAGTTTGCTCGTTTCGGCCCCAAATCCCCCTCGTCTGTATCCACCAGCCAACCAATCGATTTCAAAGGTAAGTTTTTTGCAGACTTACAGTTGCTGTAGCAAAGCACTTGTAGCACAAGAGGTATGGATAAAAATGACGAGGCAAATGCCTTGGTTCTTGCTACAATAAGTGTATGTAAAATATAATTGTCCGAGGAAATGAGTCTCAAAGGTGATCACCACTCGATGCTTCTCAATTCTGCCTCGAAAGTACTACAACGAGAAAACAATGCACAATGGTCGTCATTAATTATTTCTGTTGTCTCAGGTTGAGCTGGAAGCTGAATACGAAGTCCTACAGACCATCTGCGAGGTCTGGACGGGTAAAATCCTTCTCGTGGAGCATCGAGCAACTCGGCATGAGGCGGTGCTCAAGGCGCTTCACAGGGAGGCTACCAGCAAGGCCGGCTTTCTGCGCGAGTTCCACTACAGGTGAGACTATTGAGGAAAATGATGATGATGATGATGATGATGATGATAATGATGATGATGATGATGAGGATGATGATGAGAGGGAGAGAGAGAGAGAGAGAGAGAGATTGAGTGGAATAGCAAGCCAAACAGGGCTACTGTTATCTGCCTAATATGCCCATGGATGGGCCAATGAGAACGATGCTGTACATTACCTTTCATGCATGGAACAATTATTGTTTAAAAAAATATCGAGATCTGACCAGCGTGACATCATGAGCTTTTCACAGAATATGCGTTAGGTTGGAACCGTTTTTTTTTGTTGAAACACAATTGCATTCAGCGCCGTGGCAACGTTATCCCTTCTCGTTTCAGTTACTTCTTGAGCGCCCACAAGAGCATCCTCACCACATACGACGTAGCGTTCCGAGCCGGAGACTACTACGTAATGGCTACCGAGTACGCTCCATTCGGAGACCTGGCCTGCTACGTCTCTAACGGGGGCGTCGGAGAGCGCAACACCAAAATACTGATGCCCCAGCTGGTCAGTGCTCTGGACTTCATGCACAACAAGAGACTGGTCCATAGAAACGTGAGATTGGACAACATTCTTGTGTTTAAGAGTGATCTGAGCAGAGTGAAGTTGGCTGATTTCGATCAGACCAGGCCGTACGGCTGGAAGGCTCGGAGGGGGGACGAGTGGCCACCATACACACCGCCCGAGGTTCAGAAAGTGGAGAAAGGAGCGACCTATGACGTCACACCGGCTCATGACACGTGGCAGCTGGCCATTGTTCTTCTGGTGTGTTTGAACGGCGCGTTGCCCTGGCAACGGGCTGATCCAACAGACGCGAGGTATGCGGCCTTCCACCAGTGGCGAGGTTACCGCGCTCTGCGCGCGCCGCAGAGGTTCGGCGAGTTCACACTCCGGTTCCAGAGCTTACTCCGACGATTGCTAGACCCTCGACCAATGCGAAGGGCCACAGTCAACGAGCTGGCGCGATGCGGAAGTCATAAGTGGGTGGCACGGTCGGCACCGGCTTCCACCGTGGGAGACCCGGATTCGGCTGACGCCACGTCCGTCTGCTACTCCACTTGGTCCGTACACTCCTGCGTGCGAGAGAAGAACTTGGTGCTGGGATCGCTGAGAGCTTGCGGGCTGGAAACCGTGGTAGACCGGGATGCGAAACGGCAGAGGCTGAGAGAGTGGGTGGCCATGACGGCTGTTTCGACGGAGGAAATCGAAGCTCATGTTGAAGAGGAAGGGAGAGGCGGTTCGACGGGGTCGGCGTCCTCCTACAGACAACGGAGCCTAACCGATTCGATACCAGAAGAAGATGAAGACTAAGATTATGATATCAAAGAACAGTGCCATAGAGCCTGAGGCCGGGTTGGAACTTTGTACTTGCAGTCGTTTCGAAGCACCATTATTTTCTGAGTGTAGGTTCCAAAATCGTTAGGACTGGAAACGATCCGCTCACGACGCGTTGAGTCAACGTCTGCCGCGTAAGTTTAAAAAGGCGCTGAAGTTGATCACAAAGTGGAATGATGTGCAACCCTAGGATGACCAAGAACACTACTTGAATCGAGTGAAGACGAGTGAGTTGTCGAGCTGTGGTAACTATGTCAGTAGCATCCCGCAGGTCGGGACGTACTGAATAAATCCAGACAGAATGACCACAATCCCTATTACCGTTAGCATGTTGTTGGATGAACTGAACACATTAATTGATAAAAAATGCACGTGATAGAATCGATGCAGGCGAATGTAAGCTGGATATGTATTTATAAACGTTACCTTGGACCCATGAGTGTTAAAGGAACAAGTTGTGACTTTAATGTGCCTTTCACTTTGCGTCTATGGTATTTCTGTGAATTGAAACTGATGCACGATGGGGCACAGCCAGACGACAACAAAAGTGCCCCAACAACGTATATAATTGTTCCCCTCTTTTGAGACAGAGAATGCGTTTGTGAAGGAATAGACAGTTGTGATGTACCAAACGAAGATGAAGAGCTGACAATATTTTGCTATGTGTGAAGCGATTCTCTTCATTTCGGAGCAGGTATTCTCGCTGCACAGCAGAAACATTTCGCCAGCACTAGTGCTGGCGCCGCACAATGGAAGGTATGCAGTGCAAACGGTTGTTGTGACTTTGTTCTTGTGCAGAATGATGTATTAGGCCAGCTGAGACCGCTTGGCGGTCATCCAGTGAGGTAGGGAACTGGCATCGCTCTCCTGAGCATCTGGTAACATCCGGGAAGTGATAAAACCAGTGAGGTAGCCCACAATTTTGTCACATTAATTGCAGCTAGATGTGACATGTTCGCGTTAATGTGTGTGGACCTCATTATGATGTCTGTTTTTTCAAGTGAATTTCACTGTTGTAACATTCGGATTGCCCTACTCTCGCTGATGTTGCGACCAGTTAAAGAACGTGTCCATAGCATGGTTTGCGGGCGAGATGACTTTGCATTTGAAACGCGAGACACTTCAGCTCAGGCTAGACCACGAATCAACTTAAATTGTTTTAAGTGGAAAGTTTTCAACTTGTATGAATTTTGAACAGCGTAAAAGCTCCTAATCACCCTCAAGAAAATTAACATCAATGAAAGTACTCCCATATTCAATACTGTCCTCTGTAATTTGCTTAATAGTTTTTAAGTTCCAACGGAAAACGAATTGAGTAATAATGAACTACAATATTCCTCGGTTGATTCCATCGCAAAATTCCCGTCTTACGGGATGTCGGTTACTAATCCGAGTTATCGCGCTGAGTGAGGATAGAGATGTCCGTGTCGATGTTGTTTCACGTCCTGTTTTGTACCCCGTGTATTTGTGAAACTGTGGACAATAAACATTGAAGCATCGCCATACCTTGTATTACTTCACACCAAATTCAATGCACATCATTCAATGCATCTTACTTAGTTATTTCACCCATCCGGACTGTCTACTAATAACTCAATAGAGCTCACGATATCTTGGTGACTCTCATATGTCTAAAGGACGCTATTAAACTTTGTGTGGTCTATTCAAAATTAAGACATTTTCATCGCCTGTTAAGACACTCATGTAAGACGAGCCCAGCCTTCACGAGAAAGCAAGCCAAAATACTCCCTGGATCTGAGGAAAATCCCTCTCGTATGAGACAAAATTGTCAGGAAACTTCAGGCGTGCCTCTTTGCTTGGCTTTCACGTACACACATACGCCGGCACGCCGCCAAAAGTGGAGACAGGAGAGGGGGAGAGATCCTCGGGGCCTCAGCGGTGTGGCAGGCGCCTCTCACGGCCCTCAGAACAGAGCCAGGATTGGCGGGGTCGGCTACAGCCGCGCCGTGCAGCGGAGCCTGCCCTTCTTTCTGCTTTGTGCACAGATGTTCATACGTGTTGAGAGTCGAGGTCGAGTGGTCCAGCACTGGCAGACCCGCCATTATGAAGCCGCCGACAGTGTTGTGTGTTTAAATAGGAAGGAATTCTCATCATAAGCTATTCATAAGTGAAAATGACTCCTCAATAAAGAGCGATCATATTGGCTGACATTGTTTCAATTCATCAACTTTATATGCTATATAAAAATCAATTTCTGAGCTTCCAGTGAAATTCATTAACAAATAAAACTAACATTTTGAATAAAAATTCACAAAAGTTCGAAACAGCCCATCCCAAATAAATAGAGTTACAAAAGACATATCCGGCATTATACAGGACACATATGGTCTCCCACATTCCCGCCTTGCAATATCCCTTGCAACTGACAAAGCCTCACGCAGGCGTATTTGTCAGCGGAAAGCGCTAACAGCAGCACCACTTATCACCTCCTACATCTCAGTCGTGCCCTGAGTGCACGCTCGACGCCAGATTGTTGGCAAGCATGCTGCAAGGACCTCGCCACGTGCCACCGCCCAGGGGCCCTTTCCTCCCTCCTTCCCTCCCCCTTACCACGCCACGGTGACGCCAGCCGCGTCAGATGAGAGGACGGCGAAATATTCTATACCAAGCTTAAAATTGGGCAGAGAGGTCGCTACTGAGGGATCTGGTAAAAGTTGTTTTTTGGAAGTTTACACGGGAACTGATAAAAAGACATAGGAGGGAGGTTTTTCATCATATTGGTGAGAATCGTTCACATGCACTGTGGACGATATTCAACCCCTGATATTTTCAAGCGTGAACCTAAGCCTTCAAGGTGAAGGATGATTCAGTCAGGCAGTGGTAAACATGCAGCTTTCATGGTATTTGGGCACTGACAGTCAGACAACCAGCACAGTCAGCGCACTCAAGCTAAGGAAGTCCAGGAACTTTCAAAGAAAAATGAATGGATCTATTACAGAATAACATCTTCAGAAAGTACATCCACTTCAATGAACGTGATTCACACCAGCTTGAAACCAAGCTTTCTTTATGCCTGGGTCAGTAGCCATGATCTGGTGAAAACTGAACCTTTTGCGACGATCGTCGAAAACGATGCGAGTCGAGACCTATATTTCAAAAGTGGGAGATTCTCTTTTTATTCAAGCTATTCCACATCAGTTTCATTCACAGGTCAACAGAAGCAATCCAAGACATGATGGATACTGTTTTTATATAAACCTTTCGGCACAAAACAATTTTGTACACATCACCGTTACACCATAGAAGAGGGGACCAGGCCGCACCAGTCACAGCAGCAGATAGGTGAACAAAGAGCAAAACACTCGCCATGGAGCAATGCAAATATCGATATGGAGCGGAACAAAAGCGGGCTCCTCACTCCTTCAACAGCCAAAACGCGGCACCTTTACGACTCCTAGTCACAGAAAAGGTAGACCCTCAATATGCCATGTCCACAGCAGACTCAAAGCAAACAGCTCGTGACCCTCCCGAGCCTTTCAGACATCAGCGCCCTTCAAAATTTGGGGTCCAATGAATGGAGAATTAGCATCGCATTCGTAAAAGAGCAAACGGCGCGGTGATTTACTCCCGGGCCGGTGCTATACTCCCCGGTTGGTGCTATACTCCCGGGCCGGGGCCGGTGCTATATCGGCCGGTGCTAACCGGCCGGTGCACCGGCCGGTGTTATCGGGCTCCCTGCTCCGGGCCGGTGCTATACTCCCGGGCCGGTGCTATACTCCCCGGTTGGTGCTATACTCCCGGGCAGGTGCTATAATCCCCGGTTGGTGCTATACTCCCCGGTTGGTGCTATACTCCCCGGTTGGTGCTATACTCCCCGGTTGGTGCTATACTCCCCGGTTGGTGCTATACTCCCGGGCCGGTGCTATACTCCCCGGTTGGTGCTATACTCCCGGGCCGGTGCTATACTCCCGGGCAGGTGCTATACTCCCCGGTTGGTGCTATACTCCCGGGCCGTTACCCGGGCCGGTGCTATACTCCCGGGCCGGTGCTATACTCCCCGGTTGGTGCTATACTCCCGGGCCGGTGTTACCCGGGCCGGTGCTATACTCCCGGGCCGGTGCTATACTCCCCGGTTGGTGCTATACTCCCGGGCCGGTGCTATACCGGGTGCTTGGTGGTTGGTGCTATACTCCTGGGCCGGTGCTTTCCTCCTGGGATGTTTTACAGGCGATACCCTCGGTATGTTCCCCGCCGTGGTCCGTTATCAACAAATCCCTGGGCATGGGATAAACGGTCGGCCTTAGTTCACCGGCGGATCGGGGGAACGGCAAAGGGTGTTGTTACCTAACCCCGAACCCCCCCCGCCCGACTTCCCCTATTTTATGACAAAAACTTAGTTTTCGCGTTTTTGGGCCCTGTTGCCCCCTTCCCCTAAATAAACAGTCCAGATTGGTCACTGCCTCAGTTTTGGCAGTAAGGCGATGGTATTTACATTTCGAAGCTACTCGACCAGCATGAGAGAACAACCTTAGTCTGCAGCACTTTTCCTCTGTGTAACGAAAGGCAGACACTGGCGCGAGCCGAGCGTTACGGTATTGCACGACTCCCCCCTCCCCACCCAGCTCCACAAAACAAACACTGTTTGCATGGGATCGTCTTTGTTCGCTGTGTCCAGGTAACTTTCCCTTGCAAAGGTGCCAATGCTAACAAGCCATCGAAGCATCCATTGTCTCTAGTCTCTTTGAAGCGCTGATACCAGGGAACATAAGCCGAAGACAAACAACCCCAAAAATCCGTCTTAGGTGAAAGTGACGTCCATGATCTCTCTAACAATGGCAGATACAGATATTCGCCTTTTAAATGTCGCCTAACTAGCTGTCTCAGCTCATGATTCTGAGACAAAAGATCAACGCAACGGACATGACGCAACATTGTTTTTTAATTAATATCGAAGTACCCACTACGCCATTCTACGGAAGAATGTCTGTGTAATACAAGCATTCCGAGTTCTACAGCTCTTACGTCACAGTTAAGTAAGGCCGTTGTCAAGTTAGAAACTGACTTCTAGCGATCAAAAGATGGCAAATTCTTCAAGTTCTTCGGGGTGAAGCTGTGCCTGCATTAGCTGCTCTCAATTGCAATCTAAAATATATACATAGCTAGTTTCGCTACCGCATCAATCATCTGGCGCCGTCCCGTGACAAAAATACACACACAGCATCAAAACAAAGAGGTGACACGCCAAAGCCTCTGAAATAGACTGGTAACTCAGAAGTGTCAGACGAGACAGATTTAGACAGTTCAATAGAAAGACTAAATTGTAAGGAAAAACGGTGGCTCTCTCGCTTCATGGTGATGAAAACACTCAGTTACCTCAGAATGGGAATCCACTCAGGGTAACACACCAACGACATGTCTGTGAATGCCCACAAAATGTGACATTCGTGGTCGCCTTATTTTCATGCCTATTAAATTTGTATTTCTACCATGCACATTAGCCGTCAATTTCCTACTTGGCGCTCCATTTCCGTTGTGAATCCATCTGGCAGGCATGATCAGTTGTTCTGTCCCTCATCTAAACAGCTGCCCGATCACTCTCCTCCATGGCAGTCCCAGCCGCTGACCAGGCTTTGGCGAGGGCTCTGCCAAGGCCATTAGCCACCGTTCTTTGAAGACCAGCGCGGTGACGCTGGTCTCAGAAGTGACAGATGATCACTACGGGCGACACATCTCACAGATCCGTCACAGATAACAGGCAAGAGGAGCGGCAGATCGGCTGCAGTACTCGGAAGGTGGTCAGGAGCGAATGGGGAAAACTAGTTGACTCTTAAACGCAACAGAGCGGAGAGGGGATCCCCGCCTGGGTCCCATTGACCCTTCAAAACTGTTGGGTGGCTCTAAAGGTTTCCTCTCAAGCGGATGGAGATTCCTCTGCTGATGACTTTAAAAAAGCTGAGTAGATGATGTCTGTGTATGATGTCCCTCAGGCTGTTCAAGTCCCGTAGCGCCCAGGTACAAACACTGACACGTTATCATGATTGGAGTTTTAGGGCACACCAGCTGCTACGGCTAGCACTGTCACGTAAAGAGGAGGTTTTTATCAGTCCTCGACGCGTTACCGGGCAGAAATCGGGGCCATTGTTTATCGGGGCTGACGGGTGAGTCAGATGTCGGGTTGAGTCGGCGTGATTGGTTATCATCTCAAGTCGATCGTCAGTGACGGTTAGTTGAAGGCGAGATGCGCTTGAGCGATCCCCGGTAGCCTAGAAACGGAGCGGATCAAAGGGGTGTAGATACAGGGAGCTCTGGCAGAGTCACCAGAACTCCTAGCCTTGCGGCAGTGATAGTATCACTCGACTCATCGTGAAGGGTTCGGACCTGTCATCACCATTTATTAGAAACCTTAGCAAACGCCACAAGCCTTTGGAAGGCGAAGACAATGCCCCAATATTTCGGTCCACTTGACCTTGACGGAGCACAAACCGGTTAAAGCTGCTTGCTCTTATAAATTTCTAAAAACATCCTAATCCTGGACATGCTGAAAAAGGCAGCAGAGATGTGCTGGTCCATGATGACAAAGTTGCTTCGTGCACTTACAGAGTAAGTCGCGCCCTCAAAGGAGGCCAAGCCTTCATCGGAAGGTCATGGGTTCGAGTGCATCCGGATGTTTTGATACCAGTGCTCGCTCCCGCCCACTCACAGTTCGCCCAAGCCTATTCCCGCATAACTCGACTCGAAAAGGAGTTCTGCAGCAGTCTGCAGTTCATCCTTCTCAAACACAGAACAGCGGTCGACTCGCGGATTGAGTGTTCTGCAGCAGTTTGCTGTTCATCCACCCCAAGCACGGAGGAGCGGTCGACTCGCGGATTAAGTGTTCTGCAGCAGCCTGCTGTGCATCCTTCTCAAACACAGAAGAACGGTCGACTCGCGGATTGAGTGTTCTGCAGCAGTTTGCTGTTCATCCATCCCAAGCACGGAGGAGCGGTCGACTCGCGGATTGAGTGTTCTGCAGCATACCGTCGTTCATCCCTCTCAAACAAACACCTGCTGTCGGGCTGGTGGTATCGATGGCAGACACAGGACGTCTGGTGTTCTCCAGCTTGTTTTTACGTCAGTTAGGTCAGCTTGGTCATTAGTTAGATTGAGTTGCATGGCCAATACAAGCTTTCATATCGACCGGCGTTTGGTTAGTGAAAGGCTAAACATCTAGCAAGCGATAACCGTACCAATTTCGACGTGTAGTACGCCTTTTCCAAAGCACAGACTGGCATAAGACATGAAGTACGTAGTTTTGCTATTACGATTTATTCACAGGCGCCATTTCACGAGACGATGAAAAAGCAGCCACCCTCTGAAGATCCCTCCTTTCGCCACAGCCAGTCATTCACATGTTTATGTGTATATATATATATATATATATATATATATATATATATATATATATACGCTTATAAGATAAAACAGCAGCCAAACTATTCAATGACATGGCCTCTTCAGTGGATACACAATATGAATTACGCAAACAAAGATGACCACAGAGGAATAAAAACACTTTAAGAAAACACTGAAGAGATTACAGACAGCTTTAACGTTTTCAACGAACGCTGAAGTGTTTCCCACAAAAGTGTTAATTTTCCTGTGATCATCTTTGTTTGCGCAGCCATTACTGTTTACCTACCAAACCCAGCCCTCCAAACACTTGCTTGTTTTATCTCAATATATATTTCAACCTGGATATTGTGTTTGACTGTCTGTGGCAAAATCATGTACTCTGAATCTTCATATGATCCCCGTATCACATTAAAACGGCCAGTATCAACATTTAGGCCATGGTACAAACATATCCAGCCGTTTGTTCAGGTCATGATGGCACTGAACTTCCCATAATTTCTTAACTGTCGCATCTTACCCAGCCCAAGTCCGCTCTCTCTCACACTGAGCCATTCCTCAACGACACGTTCACTTATCAAAGTCCTCTCTTGTTTCACATCTGCCGTCAGCTCACACCGCACCATTTCCCCATGCAGCTATTACACAAACAACAAAACGGTGGTAGGAAATTTCACGCTTGCAGCCAGCGTATGAGCACTGTCAATGAAGTCGCAGGCCCGTGGACCGCCCTCAGCCGTACGTGTAGTGGGCGTACGCTCGATTCGCTTCGCACTGCCTGTGCAAATCCTGTTTCTGCCTCACTACTCGTCCCTGCAACCCAAGAATGGGAACACATCAACGCAGGAAGACAGCTCGCCTGTCTATATATCTGTTGAACGGAACGAGCTAGCATGACACAACTGGAACGGAAGAGTCTCTGGAATTCGCGTCAGATTTGGTGCATCCGTTCCTTTTTTACCACGGGGAAACACATTTGTTCTTCAACGTTCAAACCCTGTGTTTTAAAGGTGGGGGCGGGTCCCCCCCTGTTTTATGAAACGGGGCTGTGCGCCGCCGTACTTGTTACCTTTTCCTCATCATTTTTACAACTTTGTGAAATTTTGGTTAGGTCATCTCGGTGGTCACCATTACAGGTCAGTGACCCGACCTCAAAAAGTTTAGATAGCATAGTCGGGCAGGGTGAACTTATCGATTGAAACTTATCACATAATGGCCCCACCGAGTTCTTAATATGTTGGTTTTTTGATATCGATGACCTAGGTCGGTACGAGGCATGACCTCTCCATTGGAAATACATGGGAAAATGGTTTTTACGGAATAACTCGACGGATGGTGATGAGCATTTATTTTAGTGCATTAGACTCGCCTGGGCTTTGGGTTCTAATGATATGATTTTATATAATTTGACCCTGACCTGACCTGGTCGGTATCCTTGATTTGACCTGGGTAATTTATATCATTCATTGGCTTGTGAGATTTTGTTGTGTTTTGTCTTCTTTACTTGTTCATTTATGGCCGAAAACTGAATTTTGTTATCCCTATGACGGGCATGTTTTGACCTCTGTGCCTTAAATGTGACTCAAAAATTTAATGTTTTCTGGGTGGCGCCCAACGCCTTTACCGTTTTCTCCACCGTGTTTGATCTTAGGGGCGCCCCCGTTGGCGTGTTAACATTATGGGATGCATGAAGTGGTTTGAAGTGTATCTGGCGATGGTTTGAACGTGTTATTCCAGCCTCAAGGCCATCACAGTGGTAACAAATGACAAACACTTTCAGCCGGAACCAAACTGTTCTGCCACAAACAAAAAATATTATGGGATACGGTCTTAACACGGCAAAGTATCCATCAACACACGCATTGACGGGGGGGCAGGTACCCGCCCCCTCGGGTTTTTCGGAGATAGCAGAAAAACGGCGGCGCTATGCGCCGCCGTACTTGGTATACCTTTTCCCTCATCATTTTTACAACTTCTGTGAAAATTTTAAGGTTAGGTCATCTCAGGTCAGGTCACCAGTACAGGTCAAGTGACCCGACCTAAAAAAAGTTTAAGAGCATAAGTCGGAGCAGGGTGAACTTATCCAACTGAAACTCATATCACATAATGGCCCACCGAGTTCTCTAAAATATGTTCCGGTATTTTTGATATCGATGACCTAAGGTCAGGTACGAGGCATGACCTCTCCATAGGAAATACATGGGAAAAATTGTTTTTACGGAATAACTCAGTAACGGATGGTGATAGAGCATTTATTTTAGCTGCATTAGACTCGCCTGGGCTTTGCGGTTCTAATGATATTCATTTTATACAATTTGACCCTGACCTGACCTCAGGTCAGGTCAAATCCTTGATTTGACCTAGCAAGGTCAAATTATATATCATTCGATTCGGCTTGCTAAGAGGATTCATATAGTTCAAGTCGTTTTGCTCTATCTTTACTTGTTCAGATGTAATGGCCGAAAAACTGAATTTACATGTTATCCCTATGACGGGCATGTTTTGACCTCTCATGACCTTAAATGTGACCTGACAAAAAAATGTTCAAATATTTTCGATGGAGAAGTGGATGGGCAGCCCAACACCGTTTACCGTTTTTCGCTACCTACCGTGGTTCTCGAGATGTTAGGGGGCGGGTACCCGCCCCCCGTCAATGCGAGGGTGGCTCAGACCCCCGTCAATGCGCGTGTTAAGGCAATGAGGCATCTGACCCCGTTGCGGACCGTCCAACCCAAAACAGATTTAACTGAGAGCTCACGTCCATGAAAACTGGCAGCATACACGCCAATTAGCGAAGGTATCCACATGAACCAATAAAAAGCACGCAAGTGTGAGCGGAGCAGTGAATCACCACTGTCAAAATGCATGCAATGTTTTTGTATGTGTGTCGTTTTCAGCTCTAGCAATAGTAATTGGCATTCTTTAATAACAAAACGACAAAAGCAGGCTGATCGCTTCGTAATACTCGATTGGTGGGCTTTCCATTATTTTTTTCTCATTAATAATGTAGGGAACTTTACTTTAAAGTTTAGCTTCGCAATCCCAATAAAATTTTTAGGAAACTTTGGAATTGCTGCCGATGAATTCAATAAAATATGATTTTAGTCTTGACAATTATTGGTGGGTATTTGGACGGTCTTAGTGATGATACCGGCGCTGGTATGATGTCAGAAATGCGGCACGTGACGACGTCAGGCTGTCTTGCAATACTACAACCAATAGCTGATCGATAGTTATTTCCAGTAAGTTTGCAAAACGTGCCATCATCTGAACCCATTTCCAGCCATTTAGAACACCTGTGGGGATCGCGTTGGCTCCGCTTTAAGTCGGGCAGACCACAGTAAAACATCCGGACTCCTGTTCGCCTGCGGTGAAAACGGGCCCAGGGGAACAACCCCCTCCCCCCAGCCCGCTGGCGCTGTGGGAACGAGTCAGTACACAGTTCACCGGGGTTGGCAGAAAACCAGCGGCGCCTCCCACCGAAAAACTGGTGAGAACCCACAGACTAATGACTGCACGGACAATGGCTGAAAAAAGCAGACGGGAAGGGAGGGGGGGTATGCGGCAGCTCCGGAACAACTAAGGCCAGAAACAACAACTGGTCTAAAAAATCCAGAACTGTCTGCGGCGAGGTTCTAAATTTGCTTCAGGCAAACAAGTTCAGGACCATTTTACTGTCACCAGCCAAGACTTGATGGCTGGTGACCTCCTCAAGGGAGACACGCTTTTCTTTTCACTAATGACCCACACACTAACCTCATGGTGTCTGCGGTAATTAGGTTGCGCGCACCAAGAGAGAACCTCAATAATTTTTAACAAACCTAAGCGACAGACAACTAAGTGAGACTTCATCAGACTGTAATTTCATTCTCGACCATAATGCGCAAGCCCCGCGATCTCACACGCAAGAACCAAAGCCGAACTCCGCAGCGCGTTTTCAGGGCTCTCCCACGCACGCAGAGCCGAGGATGATGTCCTGCGTTGGCTGTGCCCGTGTGTCGTGTTGGCTGTGCCAGTGTCTGCCGGGTGTGGGAGCGCCTCAGGCGGTGCCAAGTCCGCTATCATCGCTCAGTCCGCCGCCGCCGGGGCCCGCTTCTGACAGAGTGCCCAGTCGGGGCAGACCATTAGACCACCGAGCTGCCAGACGACACCGACGCGGAGCCAGCACGTTTTTACAAGCTCAGCCGTAGTTCTCACTCATTTGCAGCTCAGATATGGGACAGGTTTTCGGTGTTCAATCGTCAAAAGAAGTCGGTAGAATCGTTATCTTAGGAAGATGGAGGCATTAGCGACATCGGACGAGCGAATCCAGATGTCACTGACAACTTGCATTTAGAGACTTGTGGGTTGGTTTTAAGCTGCGTCAGCGGGGAAAGGTTAAATGTCACGACCCTCATCAGAGGCTTTTGCTTCAACTTATGATGAAGCGATCCTGAAATCACCATCAGATTTAGTACCGTTTCTGACAAAGCTCCAGTTGACGCGCGCCAAAAACCCTTCACCGACAAAAATCCACCTCCAGTGCAAATATCACATTTCTATACCTTTTCAGTGGTAGAATTTCCGTTCTTGCAGATAAATGAGCAGTCATGTAAAACACATAGTCAACAACATGACAGGTTGATCGATTCCGTGGTGTTGCAGCGAAGAGCATGATTCTAATTTAGTAGGTTATTGGACACACGTCCTTGAGCCGGGGTGCAAAATCGGCCAGTCATAATTTGAAGTCAGCGCTTATACAATCAACAAGGATAATAATTATCATTGAATGAAATTTGCAATAATATATTTTACCAAAATTCTGCTCAAAGGTCGAGCCTATATAAACAATAAATTTGCTCCATTTTTCATTCCAGATTGGAGAAGATAGGTCAAATAGCATTTTACCAACGTCATTAATTGCTAACATTTGCCGTCCTATATTTATTTGTGCAAACGCAAAGAACTCTCACGGGCCATCTGAACACCTCAGGAGAGGGTGCCGCCAGGCATGTTTCTGCTTCGGATTATTGGGAGAGGAGAGCCACACAATTTCTTTAGTATGGACAAAAGAAAACAGTTGGAGGTGCGTCCAAGTCCATTTCCAGACATCATTTTTCCTTCAGATAAACTTTATCATATTGCTCCGCACGGGACATCAATCGGCACCCGGGAAATCTTGCTTGAGTTTTTGGGTGGATCATCACTCAAGCGAAATGACCCATGGGTTCCGGAGCCCCTGCCATACGCCTTTTGGTAGAGCCTCACCCCGACATTAGACTGAAGGCACCAACAAATTCCCGAATCGTACCGATATGTATGTCTCAAAAACTGCACACAGCGAAATGTGTGCCACATATCCATGTTTTACGCCAACTCTAGAAGAACCGCATGTTCCCTCCCGAGCAGCCCTAAAACCCATCGGCGTGCCATACACAATGTCTAACTCCTGCAGCGAGGACAACAATAGCCGGGCCATTATCAACACTGGACACTTCAACAGCGCGCCACCGCTGCTGCCATCTATCGGCGTCGACGCCAACTAGTCGTGGAGGGCAGCCAAAGAGCGGTGCCAGACGTGCCGCGCCTCGACAACTCAAGGGAGGCCGCGGCGCCCGAGCGTGCCCACGGCAAATGAGGGGAGCACGCAGCGAGGAGCGACTGGAACAGACAAGAACAGGCTGCCGGCTACCAGCAACTCGGCCACTTTAAACCGATGCGACGATGTGTCTAGGAGAACGTCAAATCTGCAGAATAGTTCGTACTTCCAGCGCCCTTTCTCTGCTTATCGAGGGCTAGAAAAATCCAGGACTAGGCTAAATGGAATTTTACATGTCTCTCCCTCAGCGTTGTGCATTGTTTCGGTTCGGGTTCCGATCCTCAGCGGATTAACGGATGATAAATTCAAGCAAGATACACTTACATCAAACTAACCCATATCTCCTTCGCCGCAGATTCCTTTTACGCACAATCCAAAGCACTCAATGTATGAACAGACATTAACAGGGTAGTCCAGGACAATAACCTTGATCCTGGACTACAATTCTGCTTCAATTTTTGGTAAAAAGTGTCCGTCGTAGGCACAAAGACAGCAATATCACAGGGGCTGAATATAAATGCTTCATTTATCATCAGGAAATTTACATGAGCAATGCCCACATCCCAAACACCCTAAATCGTATGTGGTCTGCAGTATCATCATAATAAGTCTGACTAAAAATTAACAATAGCTTGATCTGCAATATACACATGACGACCACCAGTATATATTCGTTCTTACTTTAGTGCTGCTCCACCACGAGAACGCCACCTTGTCCCTTCTGCCGTGTATTATTTTACGAATAATTTAATAATAAATTTAACCGTGACCGGTCAAAAGACGTGGTTTGTAGACCAGGCCCCGACTTCTAGAACTATCCCGTCAGTTATGGCAGGGTTGGAAATATTCACGAAACGAAGAACATTGCTCGTCAGCTCATCACCCTCTGCTGGGAAACCGGGCATCTGGCACGTGTTTGTAGACTACCTAGACTACGAAGTCGAGACCTAACGATAAATACATGGGCCACCTGCATTGGAGTCGCTGTTGGGGGAGCGCCCAACAGTAGTCGTGTTTACAAGCCGCGGCATTGACGGCGATTCCCACGTTCAGACGAAGCCAGCCGACACGCACGCTTCCAGAACTGAGCTGGAATATGGGGCTAGAGCACGAAAAACCGTTGTTTTCTAACAAGAGCTATTTGTGCTGCGGTCCCATCTTCCGGATTACCCCGGGAAAAGGTCAACCCTGCCACCTTTCACCTTAACCAGCCTTCAGCTGGGCGTGAAAACGGACGTGAAAACGCGGCTAGTGATGATGGCATTGCCGTAATCCTGAAGAGGTGCTTCGTTCAGCGTGATTTATACACCGACTTAGATAGGTGATATACAGCGCGGGCTGGACTAGTTACTGGCTCGCAGACGCAGACGTGTGCTAGGAAAGCCTTCGTTGTTACTAGGACTGTACAAACATATCCCGTTTTACCCTTCACCAGTACCAACTTGCACTTCGCAGAGATATGGGCGTGAAGTGACCAAATCAGTCAGTGCACCCTAAAATCGCAAACACAATAATAAAATCAGACCTCTACTTTTTGGACACTCATCGATAAAATGAGCACAGACTAGTGCGAAAAAAATGTGGCACACCAAACTGAAATATTACAACTCAACCTGTCCACCTTCCTTCCGCGTGTATCTCACCACGGCGATGATAAACTCTGCAGCAACGAAAAACCCGGAGACAAAAACGGCAGAGAGGGGCCAACGAGGCAGCAGTTCCAGCGACAAATCGCCGGGTGGGAATGACCCGTGCCGACAGCAACAACAAAACACCTCTCCCCTAAAACGAGGTCGTCTGTTCTGAAATGGGCCGGGTTAATCACAGTCGCCGCGACGCCGAAACTGGGACACGCCGTGAGTGTGAAACGTAGCGTGACGTGAAACTGACTGGCGAGATCAGACTGAAATGGATTACAGGGGCCCTAATAACCAGCAGCCGCAGACACAATAACACCAGGTGGTCTTCTACCGATCGCTGCGCGAGTCAAAACAAATGCTAAGCATATTGAAGAAGCGAAACCTGAGCGTTGCTGGGAGTCTCAGCATCATAAAATAGCATGCCAGGGATGTGGATTAACATTCCTTTGGGGATGCGCGGGCACCCCAAAACACCGAGGCAATGTTAAAATATCCTTTAAATTTTTTACTTCGAGGGCTTAAATTGGTGTTATAAAGTTCAGCAGGCCTAAGACAATGCTTTATATCATGATATCCTTTTCAATATGGTAGTTATTGACATGGTTTCAAAGTTAGGCACCACCAACCAGGTTAAAAAATATACGCCCCTGAAACATACACAGCAGCAGTTGCGGCGCCTTGCCATCCTTAAAACACAATGTACATGTGGGATAAGCGGAATGAGAACTAAGCTAGATGATCAGCTTTAAAAGAACTTCCCTGCTGATATGTGTTCTGGCAATAAGTACAGAAGCACTACCACGATTGCTCTGTAGCTTTATATCTATTTAGCATAACAATAGAAAACTATTTGAGAATGAAACTAAGAATCAAGTGAAGTTTGAACTGATTTGCAAAAAAGCAAATACACACAAACCATGTTTGGAATGGAGCTATTATTATTCAAGGAAATGATAAAGTAATTCGACAGACGCAAACTATTTTTGGAACATTTTAAGAACGCCACACAATCATAATGGAATTCGAACTGGGACATCAGCCTTGCACAGCGTGACGAAATCATGGGTTATAAACTTCATTTCGCCCAAAAGTATTCAAGGAGAACCAAGCGGTTCCAAAGCGGAATTCTGCCTCACTCCCGCCCCTCAGAGCCTGAAATATACCGAAACGCAATAAAAGGTGCAGAGCGGGGACTGAATTCTGCTCAAGAGGCGCTTATCTCTCCGTAAAAATCCAACGTTGAGGCACATTGAATATTTTCAGAATACGTTTTATTACATGCTCTGCAAAATTGATACTTCAATTGAAATAAACAAAAGAGGTGTTTCACCTTTCTTAAACACAAAACTGGTTCAATTAATCTGAAAGATGCAACTTCTCTAAGCTGGATATCCTCACTCATCCCTAACTCTGAACGTCGCCAAACTGACTCCAGGCAGGTAGTCAGACTAGCTCTCCAGATGAAGCACAGTGAGAACCGACCTCGTTGTTGGAGGCGCTGATCAGCTCCGAGGCCAGCCGGTCACTGAAGCGCATCTTCCGGTCCTTCTCCCGGCCCGCCTCCTTGAACCACCTCATCGCCAAAAAGACGGCACGCTTGTCAGTCACCGGCCGGGGAACCTGCACTCAGACACAAGACCGACACTTCAGTACAGGTTCTACATCAATAAATTGTAGAGTATGTGAAACATCTGGGGTTTTGGCTCCCTGGCGGAGCGCTTAACCTGCTCCCGGCGTCACTTCCTCTGGCGTGCTAAGGATGCCGCCAAGAACATACGAGCGCTGATGAAGATACCTCCGAATCCAAACTGAGGGACGACCAGTTGAGGGTGCATGCCCATCTGGGTTTAACGCACAGCCTGCACTATTGCCATAGGGTAAGCTGTCCACTTTAGAGGGAGAGGAAGCGGCGGTTGAAGCCTGAACTGTTGAACTTCGGCGGTAACGCCGAGTAGGCATTTATATATGTCGCCAGGCTCGTATTGTAGTTGAAAGCGTGCAGAGGTGCAGACCTGAGTTTATTTGTCGCCATTTCCATTTAACCGTTCATTCTAACTCTCCAATAACCTCTCCAATTGCGAGCATTGAAGCAAATTGTCAGCTTTGGAAAACTCTGGTTCCGGCAGGTTGGAGCCGCACTTTAGGTCGTTTAAAGATTTAAAGTTTCTTAATCGATCGGAATATTCATAGTGATTGCATTGATTTCGATGTTTTGCAAATACCAAAAGTTCATAATCACCGTATCCCCTTAACGCGAAGCCATTTTCTTCTCTATTCAACAGTGATATCTGTTTTACCTCTCAGCACGCCTTCCAAAGAGCCATTGCGGAGCCCTAAGAACACAACCAAACACAACAGCCTACCTAAAATAGGCCTCATCCCCGGCTAACGACCTACTCTGGACAACTTTATGCCCCGGCGGCCGTAACTTTTCCCAGCAGCGTTCATTATAAATGGAAGCTGCGCAGAAGAGGTGCGCACCTCTCCATCCAAATATTGTGGAGTAGCGGAGTGCTGCGCAGAAGTAGACACGGCGATGATGTAGCGTTTATTTTCCTATGGTGTTGGATTCGGTGAAAAGGACGAGCAGCTTCTCTGAACCACAGGTGGAGGGAGATAAAATTGCGGCAGGCTATTCGCTCGCAAAATGTGGTGTGCTTAAGAACGACGAGGAAAATAACGGAACGGTGTTATACTGGTTGTGGAGTTTTCAGACAGCTTGACTTTATTCGTCGATAACAGGAGCCGTTAACACAGCTGCTATAACCTTAATTTCCGGCACGGCAAAGAATGCTATCATGCACAGTGACAACACACATCTGACGCATTTTCGTCACTAACTACAAAACACCTATCAATATCTAAAAGGGCAGAGTCAGACACAGAGAGCTGACGTCAGTTAGCCAGATCAAAGCAGCACTTCTACGAGAAACACCTGGTACTCTGGCGTGGCCAGCGCTGGTGTGAGTTCCGACCTAGCGCGATAAGCACTTCGTGATCGCTGAAAACCTACAAATGGAACGGAAATAAACACTAACAGACATCAAGGGCAATGAAACACAAACACACATCAGCTGATTGAGACGAGATCCTCTCACACAGAGCAATAGCGTTCACAAACAGTTTGTTCCAACGCTTATTTTGTTCTCAGATTTTCGCTCGCCAGTGCACTGCCAGACACTGCAGTGTCTGACTAGGCAACGCAGTCACACAGAAAACCACAAACTGTAAAAATATGCACCAGCAAAGGCGAGAGGGCGCTAGGTTAGTCGTGGCTGTGGATGTAGGTAGGATCAGAATCAGGCCAAAACAACTATGGCCAACTCAATTTTTCTTTACCACCCCCAAAGACCAAACACTATCGCGTTCGCCGCTCATTCTCCGCCAGAACCCTCTGCCACTGTTGAGCTCGCACGTTTTTTTTCGGAAGACATAGATCCAATCTCGCGTCCAGCGTTCCGAGCGATCCTATCAAGTTTGCAGTGTCATTCTATGATTACTGAACTATTGTCAAGGTATGAACAAAATAAATCTTCAAATTTATAACATTTTCTAAGCATATACCTTCCACTCGGGCATTCTACTTATCTGTTTTATATATCTTTCTAGATTTTGTTTTGTCTTCAGCTTATTATACAGCAGTCTGCTGCTCATACTGAAAACATGTAGATCCAGAGGAGCCCGGATATTTCAGACCACCTTCCAGGAAATTCACTGCGCGGGGTAGCCCCTTTTGGTTTACCGCGAACACTCATAAATACGCTACACCCGGAAGCGGCTGACAACTGGAGAGACAGTTTGGCGCCACGCACGTAACAGTCGCACGGCGACACAAACAAAGCGGTCGGTGCCATAGACCACGGGTGGAACAGGGCCACGGAAGATCAAAACACCCTCGCTAAAACTCCACCAGCGGCTGGGGCGACAGTCGCTCTTTGAAGACAACTTTCACAATATTCCGCTCCCCGATATTAATGGCATAGCCATCCTAAGCAACTTTAGAGGCGGGCAGAGGTGCCCTGCACAGAACGCCTAATAAAAAGCCCTTAAGTAAGGCATTCAAAGCAAAACCACAAGATGCGGATTCAGGTGGCAAAAAAGGTAGGCACACCTCCCTGTCGATCGACAACTCATGGTGATGATAGCAAGTTTTCGGGCATGTCAGCTACTCAGGCTATATATTCCCACTGATCGATCAACCGCTAGCTGATTGTTGCTGTTATTTGGGTTTAGAGGCGCATCAACTATTTTGGTTACACAACGCCAATTACGCTTCCGGCAACAAGAGTGTTCCGGTATCCCCTAAAGCTGCCACAGCTCCCTCAAATGTTGCTTCCCATCCTCACAGGAGGCAATGACCGCTGCCCCACGCTACGATTCAGAATCTCAGCAATAAGATCTACCGTTCAGCAATAACGCCCCCTTGCGCAAATTGTGCCCCTCTCACCAAAGCGTCAGAGGGGCACAATTTCACCGCCATACACGATACTCATTCTCCTCGTGAGCTGCATTTCGGTCATAAGCGAGTCCAGCGGCGGGCCGAGGAGAGCAGGTACCCCGCTTCTGAAACCTCCCCGGCGCCCCTGAAACCATCCAAGCTGCCAGGATGGGGCTATCCCAGCCCCACAAGGAGAAGGCTTGAGCCTTCTTCGGTCGTTATGTGCTCCCCTGAGCTGAAGTTCAGATTCTTGGACCGAAACTTCTGCAGGGAGTATGGAGGCCCAGCAGGTGTACCGAGACAACCTAACCTTGAATATATTAACTCGCCATGGTGATCCTAGAAATCCTAGACCATGGTGGTTATGCTGGAGATGCTAGAGAAGGCACAGCCCCGCCTCATCCGATCGATTCGATCCACCATGTTATTAACAAGCCCCTGAATCTCCAGAGACCCATCACCAACTTCAAATGGCACCACGCCGCTGTGTAAGCCACCTCCATTGTTGTCTGAATGATTCAGAGCAAGGAAAACGCAGCGTTACACCAATATGGCGGGCAGCCGTGAGAGCCTGACCCAACCCACGGCAGCGCCATAAAACTCGGGTGTCTCGCCCGAACCACGGCTCCGCCATAAAACTCTGCCGTTTGATCCGGTGACGGTGTCGGTCTGACAGCAGCTGGGTGTGGCGGAATCACTCCGCCACACCCCCGGCACCGGCTGCCAGCCTCACAAAGAAGTTATCTCCTCAGATAGAGGGCCTCCTGAGTCACCGGTGGTGAGTCAGCGTGGCGAGATAACGCAGACACAGAACTCAGCTTCAAGGGCACTAGCCGCTTTATGGAGAGTAGCTTGTCTCAAATTGGAAATAAACTGGCGGTTTAATGTGACCTTAGTTCTGAGCTAGACACTAAAGTTCACACCAATGCCCCTCCCACCTAAGACATGCCAATGTTTTAGTGTTTCATTTCACCGTGTACCTTAACATTCGGCATATATTGTCACGCCAATATTTTACGTCAAATGAATTGGGGTGCCGTTGTGTCACGCATACATGTTGCTTACGAAACCACAATAAATACATAACCAACCCATTCTACTGAGGATAAAGTGAGCTACAAAACTATTATTTCTCGGCATTGTCATAGATAGGAAAATAATGGACCATACCTGCCCTCCCTCACTCAACCAAGCCGATGTGCTTGCTTTGATTGCAGTACCAACCACGCCCCCTGGCAGATGTCCTGACGTGTGCATGCTCTTACTGACAGCCACACCGCAGCTGCTGTACCGCAGACAAGACAGCACCAAACACACTGGCAGCCGGAAACGGCACGGACGCACTCTCAGCTGTGTTTACAACACGTTCAAACTACTCGGCTGCCCATGTACTGATGACACCGTGACGTCAACACTCGCGGGGTTAGTGAGGCTGACACTGTGACGTCACCACTCACGGGGTTAGTGACGTTGACACTCACGTCACCACTCACGGGGTTAGTGAGGCTGACACCGTGACGTCAGCATTCACGGGTTTAGTGAGGCTGACACCGTGACGTCAGCACTCACGGGGGTAAGTGACGCTGACACTCACGTCACCACTCACGGGGTTAGTGACGCTGACACTCACGACACCACTCACGGGGTTAGTGACGCTGACACCGTGACGTCAGCAACAACAGGACAGCAAGAATGACACTGTGACGTCACCACTCACGGGGTAAGTGAGGCTGACACTGTGACGTCACCACTCACGGGCTCGGTGAGGCTGACACTGTGACGTCACCACTCACGGGCTCGGTGAGGCTGACACTGTGACGTCACCACTCACGGGCTCAGTGAGGCTGATACTGTGACGTCACCACTCACGGGATTAGTGACGCTGACACTCACGTCACCACTCACGGGGTTAGTGACGCTGACACCGTGACGTCAGCAACAACAGGACAGCGAGAATGACACTGTGACGTCACCACCACGGGGTTAGTGAGGCTGACACTGACGTCACCACTCACACGGTCAGTGACGCTGACCCTCACGTCACCACTCACGCGGTTAGTGAGGCTGACACCGTGACGTCAGCAACAACAGGACAGTGAGAATGATACTGTGACGTTACCATTTACGGAGTCAGTGAGGCTGACACTGTGACGTCACTACTCACGGGGTTAGTGAGGCTGACACTGTGACGTCACAATTCATGGGAAAGTGAGAGTCTGTGATGTCACCACTCGCAGAACAGTGCCCGAGTATGTGACGTCACCACTCACGGAGCTAGTGAGACCGAGTATGTGACGTCACCACCCAAAGGACAGTGACACCCAGTTTGTGACGTCACTGCCCCTACCGAATCAATGGCGTCACCGCTCCCGGTTAAGGCCGAGGCGAGATCGCGATACGGCAAATACTAAGAAAGGCGAGACCCACACTGGTGAAGTTGCGGTTGTTTCATGGGAGAACAGAGACAATGATTAACTGAATGTGTTCGGCCAGCCAGAAACAAGGATGCTTGGGGAAAATTACCGGGTAGCTGCGCGGATAACAAAAGGAAGATGGTATCTCAGGTACCCACTATTTCCGCAGACGTGTGACCAAATCTTTTTTACCGGAAAGTCATACAAATATAAGCAGAGGAGGAAAGAAAGAAGAACTACGGAAGCAAAAATATCATCAGGCGTTTTGGAAAAAATCGATAACCTTGAACAGGTTAAGGTCAAGACCTAAACTAAAATATTTCAGGCAAAAACAAGGTCATCTCGTTTACCCGTCCATTTTCGTTAATATGCATGGAAGTTTATCGCCGCATGCCTTAACAAGGCAGTGACATTCATTCTTTACTGAGCTTCATCTTTGCATATCCCACCATCCGTACATCCTCTTAAAGATTAGAAAAATACCCACAAGAAAACACTAAGATATCCTCACAGAACAAACTTTAAGCTCCCTCCGAAGAATAAACATCACCCACCTTGTAGGTGATGCCTCCTCTGACGATGGGTATGAGCTGCAGTCTGGGCCTGGCGTTGTCGATGGCCTTCAGGAACACCTGCAGCGGGTCACACTCCACCTCCTCCGGGTTGAGGTCGGTCTCGCCGGCGCGCGCCTCGTTGTACCGGCGGATCTGCGTCCGCTTTATACGCTCGAACGTCTGCGAACAGGACCGATGCCGGTGGTATTGTGGGTGCCGAAGTAGGAAAACACGTGTGGATGGAACAGGCGGGATGGTAAATGCCGCTCCAGATAATAAAATTGGGGTGAAAATTAAAAACAATGATAATTCGAGCTGCATATGAAAACCCTCACATACTGTTTTAGTTCTGAATTAGACAGTATTCGGGAGTCGAGAACGCTATTTATATTTTCTGTTCCACCCTTCCCCATCAACACCCGACTAGGAACACTGGTCAAGAAGTGATTATTGACAGATACAGATACAGATGGACGCGGCAACACGTGCGTACACACGTCGCGCGTACTTGTGCGGGAAAACATAATACATGAGGTAAACATGGCTTTACATAATAGACAAGAACATATCCTCAAAGCCCGTCAATTAAAAAATTTCTATCAAAGTTCTCCGGGCGACCATGATGATTAATCTGCATCCTTAGAAATAGCTCACCTTTGCGACAAGGGTGTAAGCCAGGTCCTTTTGACCTCCACGCATAATAATATTGGTGAACTTTCTGAAAACATGAATGTGCAGTTAATCTGGGCTCCGTTCGAAACAAGCCAAACCCACTCATCCTATTGCTTAAGCGCTGAAGAGGGAGCCACAGAGGGAGCTAAACCACCTCCCTAGCAAATTCCGCATAAACACTACAAACGATGGTCCGTCTCGAGTGTACCGAGTTACTATCGAATAAGGGTTTCAAATCAGCATAACTTATTATCACCAATCCTACCATTAATTGCAGCTACCAGGCCGTTAGAGCAGAAGGGGTGGGGGGGGAGGTGGAACAAGGTCACCCTTTGCCAAATAATACACATGATACATATAACCTCCCTGTTCCGCTACTGCGCACGTGGAGGTTCCCCCACACCCCGTTTTCACCAGAACGCAGCTGCACCATCTGCTGGCCGCCCCCACTCACTTCACAGACGGATGATCAAACGCCGACGACGTCACGTTGCTCGGCGCTGCTTTGATGGGAGAGAACTCCAGCTGCCCGCGCAGCTCGCTGTCTTGCATAGGTGGCAGCACTGGTTCTTGGAAGGTGGGAGGGTACTGCGCCATGCATCGCCTGAAGAATTCAACACTTGTTGGACGTATGGTTCATAGTCAATTTTTGCGGCTTAATGACGCAACGACTTGTGAGGTCATATGGCGTCGCAGCGGGAAGGGGAATGAGCTAGGCTTAAGCTACGCCAGGGCGCCAAATTCTGCCTCTGGGTGGGCTCAAACTCAGGATACAGCACATGCAGAATGTCACGGGCCGAGCTGAGCGGGCGCTTACTGACTGCGTCACCCAGACCCTGGACTCACTCGATAGCTCTGTACAACATTAATATTGTAATTCCCCCTCACCCCAACCCATTCCAGAGAGGTTGAGAGACTCAATGGACAACAATACTGTATCCTGAACGGAAGTTTCCGGGTTCAAGTCCCGGTGGACTCTCTGATTTTTTGTATTGTATTTTTAGTGTATTCTGCACCCAAAAACCCTCCTAACAGGTTGGGATTGGTTGACAGTTGATGCGGAACTAAATGCTGAAAATCATAATTGGGATACGAGCATAATAGTTGTCTAATCCGGGCGTCTAACAGAACGTCCACCGAGAGCCGGAGAGTATTCGTTCATTGGGAAGTATGAAATAAGAAAATGGGAAAAATTTATTGCGCAAATAAAAATAATACACGAAGCCAGACAATGGCATAATCATACAACACAAGCAAAAGAATCATTGTCAAATGTCTTGACCGAAAACGTTTGATACAAAGTCACCTGTGGCAAAAATAGCACATCGGTCCTCCCGCCAGGCTTTTCCCACCACCTGCAGCTGGTGCAGTACGGTGGTGCTGTCCCATTTTCCGACATCCATCTGAATCACGAAATCGTCGCCAAAAGCACACTGGGGCTCATATAGATTCACGTTTTTCTGCAGTGTCCTCTGCAAACTATGCTATAAAGCAAGGCCAGACGATCTCCGGTATCCGAATCCGGTATGTTCACGTTGATGTGGGTAAAGATTCGTTCAAGCTCCCACAAGCCCACTATCATTAACATAAGCATTGGTAACCCGTCGGTTCCTACGTTACGAGCTCCTTCTCCCGCCCCTCTTTTACCCCATTAATGGTCTTCGCTAATCACTATTTACTCATGTTTATTCTGATCACTATTCATTCATGTCATAGTCCTCATAGTCTAATATCATAAACAATGAGGCATTAGCAAATGTTTCTAATAGAATCATAAAACCTAACAAAGGTTGAAAACAATTAATTTTAAAAGCAAAAGCTAAGAAAGCTAAGCTACAATTCCAAGCAGCCTGTATCGATAGATCCCATCACGTTTCGATTAAAAAGAATGTGGCACATGTATCGATCTTGAACTGAGATATCAGCTCATAAAGCAAACAAAAAACACCATTTACACAGAAATAAGTATCCCAACAGTAAAATCCTGCAGAATTCCCTGCCATGAGCAGCGTGACGCTCGGTACAAATGCGTGCCTTTGCTGCAACGATCAGAACCACGATCCAGAAACGCTTCTCCACTACAGGTGAATTTTATCCCAATCAATTAACAATCAGGGGCTTTCAACAAAAAAATATTTAAGACTGCTACCTATCTCACTTTAAATCCCATTATTAAGGCATCGTATTTCCCGCAACACCAAGAACGTTTGTAGCTGCAGTAAGCCACACTCACACTAAAGGAAGCTGCTGCCTCCATATCCTCTGGATGGATTTCAACATAGCAGCTTGGTTTGGTGGCCCTGGAAACAGAATCATACAATGTGACCCAGCATAGTGATAAGACAGACAGGCGAACAAAGCATAACCTCAGCAAAAGGCACGTCATAAAACCTCGAAACTGACCATTTCCATGAGACATTTGAAATGCATGTTCATGGGCAAAAAAGAAACTAGTATACCCAAAACTTGAGCCATTGGAAACTAGCACAACCCAAAAAATGAGAACATGTCGACATTAAGTTGATGGAAGGTCAAAAGTGTGTCCTGGAATACATACTGATGGATTATATTAATCAAGTACATAAATAATGGCATTGACATTGCTAATGTTAATCATAGCATGCTGTGAATCAATAATGTTAATGACATTGTAAGATGCACGGTCGCTGCAAAGTTTTACATGTTTGCGGATGATACCGCCCAGCTGTTCTCTGGTCCATCATTAAAGGGAATGTGGCACCTTGGTCAAATCCTGGAATTTAGTGCAATTAGGCATACTTTTAGCCGCAAATAATGAAACCACTCATTTGATGTACAAGAAACTCAATATTTTATTTTTAAAATACTCCTCTAGAAAAAGAAATAAATATCAGCCTGTGGATGATGTCACAATCTGGCAACCACTAACATACTAGAAAAGCTTCAAGGGCTTCGACTGGCTAATACTCATTGTGACATCAGCATATGTCATCACACCAGCAGCTCACAGCAATGGTCGCCCGGCGGGGGCTGATGAGGGGGCTGGTATCAGGTAGGTTTTAGCTTTTTTCTACGGAAATATCGAGTTCCAAGACAAATTATATATGGAGTACCGGGTTTTCCGACTTGCTTTACAATTGGCTAGCTCAGTTAAAATCACGTTATGAAGGTGCCACATTCCCTTTAAGTAAAGTTAAGTCTACCATTGATGAAAAAAATGCCCAGAATATTTGAATGGCTCTGTGCAGACAACCTATCTTTAAATACATCTAAAACTTATTACCAAATATATTCAATCACCGAACAAATTCAAGACATTGAAATCGTAATAAATTCGAACACTATTTCATGGGCAGAAACTGTCAAATATCTTAGCGTACATCTGGACGAGAACCTTAAGTTTAAACACGCATATACAAAAAACGTTGAACACCCTCTGCTGAAACATTGGATTAATTGCACGAGCAAAACATATTCTGGGAAAACAGCACCTCCTTATGCTACACCACTCTCTGATTCGGCCCCACTTGAGCTACTGTGCTTTCATCTTTGACCAGAAACATAGTAAAGTTATTCAAAATGCAAAAACGAGATGTGAGGCTCATTGAAGGAGTGCATTACATGACCCCAAGTTCCCCGATTTTCAAGAGATTGAACCTGCTCAAACTACAAGACATAATTAAAGAACAGAAATTGCTAATTTTACATAGTTTCATAAACAAAACGCTACCAGATGTGTATACAAGGCGCTTCCACTATCATGAGCGCCTCAGGCTGACAAGACAGAACCGACACTTTCAACAACAACAGGCTGAAACACTCAATAGGATGTTTACTTTCTCAATTACAATAACAAAAACCTGGAATGAGATTGTAGTCCCCACATACCATTGCGGCATGCGGTTCCATCATCAAAGGAAGGCTTCAAAAACACTATCAAGGAAATCTTGATCCAGTACTATTAGGGATTGTGCAAATTTTGTTTGTAGTTTCTTCAACCTATGCTTTAGTAAGAGAGCAATGCATCCATGCGCTAGATTCCTCGCCCTGCAAGAAAAATCACCCTCGGGGACTAAAACCATGTGTTCAATAAAGTGAAAAAATCACCTAACACATTTTGCAATATGCTAGAAATATCATATCCTTTTGTGTTCTTGATAATGAATAGGTTACACATAATTATTGAGGGGAATAACATCCTGAATTCCTTCCTGAGCTCCCATGGGTGACCTCAAGTATGGGAGCCTCTATCTATCTAAAAAAAAACTGAGATAGACTTTGGCCAATGGCCCCATGGAGGAGTTAATACACACCTTCACCATGTCACCTCGGCATCTCCTATGATAAAGCAAGGTCAGTTTCAATGTGTGCAGACAATTGGTGTAAGCTAAACCTTTCAGTGGGTGGAACATTTAAGTCACATGGCGCTGTACCTTCTCAAGTAGCTTTTGATCAGTGCTGTTGAAGGGGCATTGCCATATTCCAACAGAGGACGCACAAAGAATTAATAAAGAAGAGGCAGCGTGGAAACGTCTATATTAGCAAATGATTTCTTGATGACAGTGAGTACCCTATTTGCTTTTGAAGCAGCCATCGCTGCCTGCTGCCGGAACTTAAATTCACTGTCCATAATGACTCTGAGGTCCTTCTGCGCATCAGTTGATGTCAGGGTATAGTCTGACATCATACAAGCATGATGAGTGTTTGTGCTCCCTAAATGCAACACTACACACTTGTCGCTATTGAACAGCATTTGCCACGATGCTGACTATGCTTGGACATGGACAATATCTGCCTGGAGTAAGACTATTGAGGTAGTATTGCCAACCCCTGTGTAAAGTTTGCTGTCATCAGGAAATATTTTAATGCAAGATTGTACAGAGTCAGGGAGGTCATTTATGTATATAATGAACAGAAGCAGTCAGAGGACAGAGTCCTGTGGAATACCACTGGTTACATCAGACCAATCTGAAGTGCACTTATCAACCACCGCATGCTGCCTACCATCCAACAAGAAGATCCAACAAGAACAGCCACAGGTTCCAATGCTGCCACTATGATTCTAACACATTTCCAACAGTTTGGTGTACATGTACACGTCTGTGGATGTATTATTGTGTACTGGGTTTAAATAATATTAGTGAATGTTTTGGAAATTGTCAGTCAGCAGAAAAGTGTTGTTGAAAACTTTGTACAGGGTGCCATAAAAATTTGAGTGACACTCTTGTCTTACTTGTCAGTAATTGCTCACAAAATACTGTAAATTAACCAGCATTTGTCCACAAAATTCTTAGGAATGGTTAAGAGGACATAATAATTGAATTTTAAGAGTGCATATCCCAAAGTTTTACCTGAATGCTTCTGATTTTTAGTTCAAGTAAGCCATTGAACAAAAATAATGAAAAAGACACTTCAGGCAATAGCGAAACGAGATGGTACGAAAAGGCGAAAAGAGAGCGACAAGGGCAGACACATCATATGATTGTACCATAAAAATAGTGGTAAAAAGAAAGAGCCTTTGACGTGAGTAAGAAGAACAAAAAAATATATACAGAAAAATATACACACACACATGCAAGTGCTCCAACCGAAAAAAAAATAACGTGTACCTCTATACTAATGATATACAAAACTACAAGTCCAACAACCGTGCCAACAACAACAAAATAGAAAGGAAGATCATCCACCGCTCGCCGCAGACGCGCCAGCCAGCGATGTCAAGATTTAATATTGTGATAAACCTCCAAAGCGCGATTATTAAAATCTCTAGAGGACCTTTACACTGTCGAACCTGTTGCGACGGCTTCCCCAATCTGCGCTACACAATCGCAGAGCGCAGAGTTCTGAGAGAGACGGGAAAATAGCGGGAGTTCCGAGAGTTACGGGAGACGATACATCTAAGGGATTGGATCGAGTAAAACTCAATAAAGCGACATGGTAAAGCAAAACCCTGTGGTAGCTGTGCACCGTTGGTGCTGGACAGGGGCGCAGCCAGAGCTTTGGTATGGGGGGGACACCAACTTTGAGGGGCACCCCGGGAAAATGTGCACTTCTTAACGTAACCTAAAAAAACTTACTATATCTTTGTTTATATCATTTTTTGGGATCTTTGGTTCATAAAATGCAAATAAATCAGTGACGGAGAAGGAAAACGCAATTAAAACCGAAAAAGGGGAAAAATTGACCAAAATGTCATGGAAGTAGCCAAAACACGACTGTTTTGGATAGACTGAAGGACAAATAAGCCAACTCACGCAAGAACCTAACAACAGAGAAATCAGCGAAGCATGTGATATATGTTACAACGTGCAGGTAAAGTCATATTGGAGTCGAAAATTCATTTGTTATGCCCACTGGTTTTGTCGTGACGAGTGAATCCTGGCTGAACGCGGATTAAGTTCCTTGCCTCCCACAATCACCATGAGACGAAGAGTGGCATACCTAGTGTCTTTGGAAGGACACATTTTTGCTGCCGGAAAAATTGGGAGATACCTTTTGAACGCGTTTATTAAGCTCCATATTCTCAAGAATCGGTCCCAGTTAAGAGTATATAAAAGGTGAACAGGCCGGTGGTTTGGATGGGGATGGCGTGACAGAGCTGAAAATTGTGAAAACTAGTTCTTCATTTAAATTAATTAGTAGAAATCCTGGTTTAGGGACTGTGCTCTAAGCTCAGGGGTACATGCCTTTTTATCATCCCTTCCCAGAATCCACGAGTATAATAAGTAATTTATATAACCAGGGGTGCCTAGGTATCACAAGCCGTTTTAGAGGTTCCTCATTCCTCGTTAGCCCCGTTTTACAAGGGGAGTTTCCATTGTGTTCTTATTCCCCATCTATTCAAGACCAGTTCTGGGGCCCCCAAGTGTGGATCAGAGGCCTCCAGAGCAGCTTCCCCCATCCCCCCAGTTGTGCCTCCAGGGACTAGACTAGCTCAGTGACCCCGCCCCGAGATGATGGGTGTTGGCCTTGTGATCTTATTATCTGTCTATTCAAGACCATCTCAGGGGCCCCTGATGTAGATCAGGGCCACAGAGCAGCTCATGCTTCACACAGGGACTAGACTAGCTCAATGATCCCAGAGATGAGGTCATCAGACTAGCTCAGTGAGCCACAGATAGGCTCATAGGGCCTTAAACCAGTTCAAGAAGCCCCAGAACAGTTTAAGGCGCCAGATCCTCTCAGGGGGCCTCAAGCCAACTTAATGGGCTCTCACAAGCTCAGCGCCCAGACCAGCTCAGGATACTCTCAGAACCTAGATCCGCTCTTGAGTCCCAGATCAGCTCTTGGGGCCCCAGATCAGTTCAGGGGCCTCAAGTAAGGTCAGGGGGCAAGATCAAGTCAGGGGCACTAAATCAGCTCAGGAATCCCTCACCAGCTCGGGGCCCAATCAGTTCAAAAGCCCCAGAGCTGCTCAGAGGACACCAGATCGGCCCAAAGGGCACCAGATCAGCCTCGGGGACAAACAATCAGATCAGTGGTCCCCGACCAGCTCGGGAATACCAGATCAAGTCATGAGGCACTTAATCAGCTCAGGAGCCCCAAACCATCTCAGGGGCCCTCATCAGCATCTTTGGGCCCAGCTCAGCTCAGAGCTTTAGAGCTACTCATTAAATCACGTAAGGAGGCCCAGATCAGCTTAAAGGGCACCAGATTAGCTCAGGGGGCACCAGACTAGCTCAGAGGGCATCAGATGGGCTCAGGAGGCACCAGATCAACTCAGGGGCATTAGTGCAGCTCAGATGGCACCAGATTGATCCGCTCGGGGGCCAGATCAGCTCCCAGCCCCCCAGACTATGGCAGGAGCCTAAATCAGCTCAGGGAGCAACACAACAGCTCAGGGGACACAAGGTGGGCTCAGGGCCCACCAAACCAGCTCAGGAGGCACCAGGCCATCTAAAGAGACATCAATAATTAGCTGAGGGGGCATCTAATCGGCTGAAGAGGCACCATATTGACTAAGGAGACAAAATCAACTTGGGGAGGCATGAGATCAGCTCGGGGGCCCGAATCAGCTAAGGGGGCACTAAATCAGCTATTAGGGCACCAAGCAAGCTCGGAGGCATTAGACTAACTCAGAGGGCATTATATAGGTTCATGAGGCACAATTATTTGCTCAGTGGGGCACTCAATTTACTCAGGGGCACCAGATCAGCTTAGAGGGCAAGTAATCAGCTCAAGGGCCCAAGACCAGCTGAGAGGCCACGAGATGAGCTCAAGAAGCACCAGATTAGCTTCACCCGTACGATTATTGGCGACGATGAGGCATTAGGTGGACACATACTAGGTACCCATACTCTTCCCGGGTGCTTGGAAAAGCGGCAGAATGCCGTAGCTGACCGAAAAAGGTATTAAGTTGTCCAACAATAGTTTCAATCGCTACATGCAATCCAGTTACATCTAGGTTCAACGGCGTAGGGCACTAAATTTCGAGCGGCACGGCCCAAATTGGGTACACCACCTGGCAATCAAAAGGGCACCCCGGTAGTGATGGGGGCACGTACCCCCTGTCCCCCTGGCTGTACCCCTGGGCAGTAGATCAACTCCGGGAGGCATTAAATAAGCTCAGGGGCCCGGATCAGCTCAAGGGGCATTAAAACAGCTAAAAGGACACCAGGTAAGCTCGGAAGCATCAAATTAACTCAGAGAGTATTATATAGGTTCAGAAGGCACACTTATTTTCTCAGGGGGCACCAGATTGACTACAAAGGCACCAGATCAGGTCAGAGGGCACATGATCAGCTCCAGGGGGGCACCAGATGAGCTCCACCCGTACGATTATTGGCGACGATGAGGCATTATCTGGAAACGGATTACGTGCCTTACTCTTCCCGCGTGCTTGAAAAGGCAATAGAATGCCCTAACTGACCAAAAAGTAGCTTAATTGTCAAACAATAGTTTAAATGGTTAAATGCAGTCTAGTTCCATCTAGGCTCAACGGCGTAGGACACTAAATTTCGAGCGGCACGGCCCAAACAGGGTACACCATCTGGCAATCAAAAGGGCACCCCGGCACCGATGGGGGCACGCCCCCTGTGCCCCCTGGCTGCGCCCCTGGTGCTGGACCGCGGGGTAGCGCCGCGGTGACCGCTGGCTGGCGCAGCGATGCTCACTATGGCGGTGCTGGGTGGCGCTAATGCTGAGATGCTGTTTGGCACTGCCCTGGATGCTGGTCGATGCTGCTGGGGCGTTGTGTCCCAATACTATTCCATGAATTTGTTTTACTTTTTCCTTTTTCTTCTCCCCTGTTTCCCTCAATTTTTCCTTTTTATGGTCTCTGAATATCGATATTGAAACTGATACCTTGATACTGACATTCTTACCTGCGAACATCGCTGGAATATACCACTGCTGATGAAGTATGTATATATCATTACATACATATGCTGATATGTATGTAATGATGGAATGTGCCGCTGTTGCTCCGCCAGTTGCTCGCCTCGCGCTGGTCTTCCTGCAAGTGGCCGCGTGTGGGCCAGATCTGCGGTATTCGGCTGTGCTGAATCCATTTTAAACGTGTGTTGTGTTTGCAATGTGCTGCACCTGAATACATGCATGGAAGTAAAACAAAGCTGGGAGTGACGGCGGAATTTTCCCAATTTTCATACAGAATGGATGGGATGAATTTTTTTCTTTAAACATCGACGGGGAAAAATAAGCAGGGATGCAGCAGCAGTAATTTTTCCCAAATTTATTTGAGGCCAAAGAAGCAGGGGTCGAAAAATACCATTTTGGCATTATAAATGGTGATAGCCCAAGCTGGGTACGGTGACATAAATAAGCTGACATGTTTACTCCAGACCAATAATGGACTAAATCGCCAAAATTGGCACCTTTTATTAAACAAAAAATTAAGATAGTCCAGGAGTATCCATTGGTATCCTACAAACATAAAACGTGCCACATTTTGTCGCATGGTCTGGTGACACATCTATGGTTTGATATTGTCAATGGTGACACACTGAACACTTTTTTGGGCCCTGAAGAAGAACGAAGGTAGTGGCGGATCCAGGACTTCATTTGGTAGGGGGGCTAGGGGGTCGAGCTTCCCCCCACCCCCATAGCCTCGGAACAGTGTTCGGCCAGTGGCGGATCTAGCCGGTCGGTTTGGGAGGGGCAAACTAAAGTCAAAAGTCGAAAAGCAAAAAAAAACGTCGCACCGTGAAAGTTGCGCTACAACATCATTTCCCAGTGGAATTTTTGAATCTTGGGTATTTGAGGCGAAAAGCAAAAAAAAACGTCACGGGTTGAAAAATATGGGCTTGAGATACTTTTTCCGGTCCGAGGCCCAATATTTACACTGAACTTAACTGGTTCTGTTTGAAGTTGAGAGTTAAAGCACCAGAATCTTACTTATAAACCAAAAAGTAGTCGGGGGAAAAAGGAGGTCGATTACTTTGGGGAGGGGGGCAAAATATAGTTTTGGCCTGAGCTTTTCCGTTTGGGAGGCAAATGCCTTTTTTGCCCCCCTTGGATCTTTGGCTATACAGTTACTATAAATATTCTGAAATTTCTGGGGGCTTGAGCCCCACAAGTGCCTTTTGTATCCACCACTGGGGGAAGGCACATTTTGATACAAAAGGGGCAACAGTCAAATAGGAAAAATAGCACCCGTGTTTTCTATATATAATCCGTCTTAATGAAATAGCACACTTATCTTAGCAACACTTTCATGTTTTCGAGTTCGAGTCACCTCGTCGACTCGAACTCGTACTCGTATCGAACTCGAACTCGTAGTCCCGCGTGCGTGCGCGTCCGTGCTGGTCCGTTCTCGTCCCCCCCTCCGCACTTATCGCTCCTTAACCCGGGTGCCATCCTCTACATATCAGTTCTCTACTTTTGCCGTAGCGTGCATATCTTTGTGTATGAATGTATCAATATATGTTATGGATCTATATGCAAAAAAACCTAGCCGCTTAAAATGTTTCGCGGCCTGGCGAGTGAACAGGTTAAGGAAGCCCCACCGATGTACTGGAAGGCACGCACAAGTCTCTTTATGGCAGATAAGGCCCCAGCGTCATTTTGCGTGTTTTATTGATATTGGAGGCTCCTTGAAAAGGAACAGTACCTTTATATTACTGGCCCCCTGTATAATAAGGAAGGGTACAACACAGCACAAAACGACCAGGTACAATATGTATATATAGAAAAAACTGCATATTTGAGCCCCCCAAGTGTGGAAACCCCCTTGGAACCTGGTCCCCACGCAAATAAACTCGTGGTAACGCCCCTGCTACAAGTATTTATGGGCGGCAAGTTTCTTAGCGCTAATGTTTGTAAATGTTTTATGTTAGTAAATAACAATGCTAACGGATAACTGTGACTGGTGAGACTGTCTGGTAAAGCGGATCCTGGGGGTGGGTGATAGAGGCGACCATCCTAACCCTAACTTAACCACTCTAGAGAACCCCCGCGCAGACAGACCGGCAGGGGCGTAGCCAAGGGGGGCGGCAGGGACAGCTGCCCCCTCCCCCTGAGGGCCTGAAGAACATCCTAAGGACACGGGCCGCGCGAAGCGCGGCTCACCCGCACTATGCTCTGTGGCAAAATTTGAAATTTCATACCAGACAGGGACCTCTTAAGCCCTCTTCAGCACTCTATTCTGTAAGAATAGAGTGCCGCCCCGGTAGCTCAGTTGGTAGAGCGTTGGGCTCCGGCCCGCTGCTCAGAAGCATGCAGTGGCAGTGCATGTCCAGGCTTGAGATCGGTTCCCCTAAGATGCTCCGGCGCTCAATGGTTTGCCCGACGTAGGTCGGCTGGCAACTGACTGGTGAGCGGGTGACCTGAGCGGGGCGGCCGTCCCTGTGATTTGTGGAACGTTTAACTTTGGCTTCTAAATTAACCCTCCATTGAGGGAGTTGCTCGTTCGGGTGGTGGGGTCGGGGTCTCCGTGATAAGTCCTTTGATGACTTTAGTGAGACTCCGACTCCAGCAACCGTACTAGGAACAACTTGAACAAAATTTATAAAAAATCAGGACCCTTTTTACCCATCAGGGCCCTTTTGGCGCTGTTGCAGGGGCCCTTGTCGGGGCGCCACCCTCCCCCCTGAGTGAAATCCTGGCTACGCCCCTGCAGACCGGGATGGTTTTGAGCAGGTGCCGTTTACAGGCTTCAGGCCGTGACTTACGATAAAGCTGTATGTGCGATCTCCTCCATTGACAGCAGTGGATGCACTGCTGGCCAGTGGCGTATCCAGAACTTCATTTGGGAGGGGGGTCTAAGGGGCATTCAATGCCCAAAAATGTGTGGGCCCATCAGCCTCCGAGGTCGGGGAGCACCAGCTAGAGGTTTCAGCTGCAGCCGGTTAGGATGCGCTCATTCTTGTTTCGAGGAGACTATTCACCGAGGATCAATGTATCCATCGTAGCATTTCCGCTGCTCCAAAATACCCTATACCATCCAGTGGTCCACACTCGGTTAAAGTTTCTCTGAAATTGTGTGTGTGTGTGTGGGGTGTACCAGCTGGCTCTGCGATGTTTCACGCGTTGTCAAGGCTACCATCGACCACGCGGTACTGCCGTGCTGGTCGTCTTCGACACCGACCGCGGTGGGCGATGAACAGGCGGCTGGACCACTCAGTAGTCGCCGATGGCGCGTGTGTGACAGGTCTTGGATGAGGTACAGTCTCTGTCATAAGTATCGCTCCTCGTAAGTACCGTACCGTCGGCCAATCTAGGTGGCCAGAGAGTCAGATGCTCAGTCATCATCATGATCAAGATCGCTTGGATGTCCTAAATTGTCAATGATGATGATTTGGTATGAGACTCATGTCACCTTGATTGGACGACGGGAGGATACTTGTGAGGAATGATGCTTATAAGAAACACTGTAGACATACAGGGTCTGATGCTTTGTCAGGATCGTTTGTGGATGATCGATGCGTCAAAACATACCGGTGAAAATGAGGCACTGATATACTGATTACTTTAACTTGGAGTGATTACAAAAGAGAAGAAAACAGTCTCCATAATCAGAGGACAGTGAAGACGTCACCTAAGTATGTTAAGCCTGGATTCGAAAGTCTAAGCCTGTGAATTCAAAAGCTCAAGGTATGGGTAGATGGGTAATCATTTAAAAACATTCTCAAAACAGACACAAAAACAAGGCGAAGAACGGCAGAAGCCAATGATGCTGCGATACTGACATAAAAACCGATATAACGGCTCCTCCCGCAATACGATTAGACATCACGGAGTAGGGTGCAATCAGAAAATATTGGGTTTATCCATCCCAAAACAGCTGATAAACACTTTAACGTTCATTTCTCGTCGCAAACAACTAGGCCATGTAGACCAATATCGGCCTGCAATAACCGATTTAGGCTTATAACTAATAAGAATGTGGAGAGGCAGTGAGTGTCACGCGTCCCACAAACGGCGGCTGAACCGGTGACACTCAAACCGGAGCGGATTCTGAAGAGCGGAGATGACCAGCAGAGAGAATGAGGTGAGTTCTTTAAACGGATGATTTTCCCTTTGGATACACACCTTTACGGTCAGAGAATGTCTTTTCCCCTTCCGGGTGATATTTAAGATAACCGGAGGAAATTGCAGGCATGATTTAACTACCGTAGTTCTGAAGAACGACCGAAGGACTTCATTTATACTTAACCAGACATAGAACAGCGTGAAAATGAAAGGATGTGTATATTTGATTATTTGTTTATATAGTGCTCATGAGCGGCAGGTTGCCCCAGTTTCAGCTCTTGACGATATATTAAACGAAAGTATGCAAAATTATCAGTGAAAAATATACAGCACACACGATTCGCCGATACCATAACTACAATAAAACATATCTCATACGCAATAAGCCTTCCAGCTAAAAACTAATTTAACTTGGGTAAAAAGTGGGTTAATAATAAATTTTCAATACCAGGGCGGCTAAAGTGAGGTAGTCGTGGATGTAGACTATAACTTTGGTAAACACATGACAAATTCGTTGCTGAACAAGGAAGACCAGGTTACATGAAAATGTACAATAGAAAAAGTTAAAAAACACGACTATAACTCAAAATAATATAACTTCACTCAGACATTTTACAGGCACTCGAACCTGTGCTCCAAGCTAACTAAATGCAGGACTGAACTCGTCTGCATTAGGATACAATGTAAAAAATAGGTCAAAGCACCGGTCTCTCGACAAAACACTCCTCTTTTCACGGTATCCACCCAGCAGAGGGAACATGAACCAAAGCGCCGTTCATAGATAATAAAAATGTGTGCTCTAGATCATAAACATATATAACCATCACATGCAACCAGCCAGCTCTCATAAGAACTTATGCCAACTGGTTTGATAACAACCTGCAAAACACAGCGAGGACCTGCGCGCTCTTTTTTGCTCTCCGCGCAACACTCAGGATAATTGATTGATTGGTTGATGGTCCGCTTAATTCCAAAGTTCTCGGCCAGACGTATCGGCTCAACAGGTATCAAAATGTTTGGCTTCCAACGCACACTGGCGTTAGACTTATTTTCCAATAAACAAATAGTGTCTTCAAATCCATTTTTAGATCAAGTAACGAAAGAGAATGTCATTAACCAGTATAGGAAGGGTAGCATAGCGCCAAATTTCAGTGGCACTGCAGGCTTCAGCGCACTCTTATCTATCAAAGTTGGTTAAGCCGCACCGGGAGGTATCAGTACTTTTGATCATGTATAAATAATATCTCTGCAGTATTAGCAATATTTACCAAGAGAAAGCAGTGAGATCACCATAGAGTAAGAACCTTTAAAAGTTACCTATCGGACGAAAAACAGTGCTCTGTCGAGATGTTTTCAATGGTTCCAAACGTTAGCTCGCTCTAAGGTACTTTGTATTTAAATTTCGTGTTTTTTTTTCAATTCAGTAGGAGGCAGAACTAGGCCGGCTGTTCGGGTGGAGGGGGGAGGAGGGAGGCAACGGTGTCGAACATCATGGAAAAGATCATGTTTTTAAGGAAAATTGGAATGGCAAGTTGGGGGAAATTCCATTTTCAACCCCTGTTTCCACTGGTGAGGTTAGCGCCACAAATACCTCAAGTTACTTGATAAAACAATCATCCGTGTAAATAACTTCGATGCGGGCAAATTTAAAATGACATCGTCTACTTTATGGTGAAAAGACAAACACCATGAGTTTAAATGCATTTTTTCGGCGCTAAGCAATAGACAAAATTATCAAGCCAAGCAATCCGCCAATATACATTTATATATGAATATGTCGACAAGTAACGCAGCAGCTCCAGTATTGGACAAGGCTTAGGTCGCTAGTACAAACATGTGTAAGTTCATAGATGATTGCGGAAAGTCATTGGTCCTGTTGTTACCTACTTTTTAAACGACAAAAGTTGGATATCATTTCAGGAAAATTGTAGAACTAGAGTTGATTTTTGTTTTTCTGAGATAAGTTTACTCGATGTGTCCTCGTCACGAGGCCAGAAATGACTTGTTAAGTACCTGAACAATGGAGGGTAACTGCACAGCGAGATAAGAAAAACAGGCGGCCAAGTCAGGCAAAGATGCTCACCTCTGTTGCCTTTACTGCTGTAGCAAATTAAATTCATGAGTACGTGAGAAGCTTGCGTGAGATTGAATACGTCTTGTTTTGTGTCAGTTTTATATAGGGTGTCGGCTGCTTCACGGTTAACCCTTGCTCCGGTGCACCGGGGCGAGGGTTTTTCAAACACACCCACTGCGCAAGGTACTTACTGGGAGTAGGCCGTTCCGCAATGCACCACCTGAGAACAGGCTGTCCCGCAGCACACTTACTGAGGGTGTACTGTTCCGCAATGCACCTACTGAGAACAGGCTGTTCCGCAGTACACTTATTGAGAGTGTACTGTTCCGCAATGCACCACCTGAGAACAGGCTGTTCCGCAGTGCACTTACTGAGGGTGTACTGTTCCGCAACGCTGTACTGTACTGTTCTAATCATTGTTCAACTCCGCAACATTCCCCAAAATTTCAAGGTTGGGTCATCTCAGGTCAGGTCACCAGTGCAGGTCAAGTGACCTAAACTAAAAAATGTTTAAGGTGGTATAAGTAAGAAATGGGTGAACATAAAGGATTGAAACGTGTACCACTTAATGGATCCACCAAGTGCTACAACACGTATTCCGAGATTTTTCATATCGATGACCTGACGTCAAGTACGGATCATGACCTCTCCATTGGAAATACATGAGAAAAACAGAATTTGGGCTATATTTGTGTCGATACAGCTGATAATATCTTCATACTCTCCAAATCTTAGTATCCTGGACCCCTTTCCAGCTTTATTCGGCAATTTTTGACCTGTGGCTTTTGAGAGGCCATCTGGGGCTATTTAAACAGTTTTCAGACTTAGGTTAATAACTTCGCATGATACCATGATACAATTTTATTTTGATAGCATTGCGTTCAGTTTGCTGCTGCGAGTCTATTGATATGCAAAATAATTATGTTAGGTTAAAAAGTGACCTTGATCTGATCTGAGGTTAGGTCGTTCGTGTGTCTTGACCTATTATGGATATGATATACATCATTTGATTTGCCGTGACGAAAGAAAGTGAATGGTTGATTCTAACTTAAATATGTCAGAGGCTAAAACCCAAAAATTTTACTCAAAATCCCGCTTTTGTTGACCTGCCATGACCTCACCAATGACCTGAGCCAAAAAGTGGCTGATATAGTTTCTTCATAAATTTGTAAGAGGTATCCACCAGCATTCGTGTTTTTTCGTGATCCCGCATAGGGGCGGAGTTCAAGGGGAGGTGTTCAAACACCCCCTACCAGGGCGAAGGTGGCTCGGAGGCCCACCGGGGCGCGGGTTAAAGCCCGGTCTATCCGAACCCAGCCGAGACCTGATATTTTGAAACAAACGGCCACAGCTTTGCTAAAAGAATAAAAACACGAAGAGCATACCGGCTGAGGCTGTTACGGTGAATTTCTTTCGGAGCTTCTTGATTACCTTAGATAGGCGTAGGGTAAGGGCGGGTAAGAGTACGCAGGAGATAAGAGTACGCAGCAGCTGTTTTGGTTACTTAGCAACCACTGAGATGGTGGATACCCTGGTATAAAAAAGCAAGGTTAGTGCCTAGGCTGCACACCAAAATTCAACGTGCTCCTGTTCTTTCCGCGGGAGTACAGAACAAAATAAGTTTCTGGGCACCCTTGAAGTAATGTTTCTTAACTGGGTAAACTTGTAGACCATGCTTCTGTTATCAAAACTATTATATTACGGTCTGTCATCAGTAAGAAGGCTGAGCTTGGAGTGTGCTTCAGGACCGGAGCTCACGCCAAAACGCCTGCCAACATGTTCATGAAGAATTTTTCCCAAGGGAGCATGTCCGGCAAGAGTACGCACTAGACCATTGGGCAAGAGTGCGCATGCTTAAGAGATAGGAAAAATTAATTTTCGCTCGGAACATTGTCCGTAATTCATATTTGGAAAACTAAACGTTGTAACATAGTTCTTGTACATTCAGAATGATATAAAATCATACAATCGCCTAGTTTGGCGACAAAAATTTCGCGACATGGCCTATGCACCTAAAGCACAGCGGGGCATCAATGCGTACTCCAGCCTCCTCTCTTGCGTACTCTTACCGACCCACTCCGGCAAGAGTACGCACGTGACTTTTATTTTTGATGGGCTCGTGGTGAGTTCCTTTCAGAGAAGTCAAGTTGAAACTTGAACCATACATAGACAATTCTTCAGGCTAAACAACCACATAAAAATTTTAGCCGTTAGACTTATAGGAGAAAAGTGAAAGCCTTTAGAAAGTTAAGTGCGTACTCTTGTACGGACTTCCCCTATATGCATATCTACAAGCAAAAACGGACGGACGTTATTCAAAACCTTAAAAGCATGATTCAACCCTCATCCAGTCTGGTATTTGGTCATCAGGTATTTGGTCATCATAACGTCCACTGCTCTTAGCTCAATAAACGCATCTTGGAAACTCAAGAATATTAGCATGTTTCTCTAGCGACATTTATCGTTTATTTGAGCTTAAGCTTTTCGAACTCTTAGAAAGGGACAGTATGTGTTTTATAACTTGAACCAAGCACTCCTACACCACCACTCTTTTTGACGCAAGCTCAGGGCACTTAGAACTGCTCACATTCGCGTGAAGTCTAACCCCGGTATTAGGGACAACATTGCATCACACTGCATGTCAAATGGGGAACCGATAATTCGTATTATACTTGAAAGTACACCCACTACTGTGATCCAACTCGGAGCTAATTTTTGCGGACTGCAAATCATCGCAGTAAGTGTGGTTCCTGCCATTTGGCTGTCGCAGACATCATCGATCCAGCTGTGCGGCAATATGTTTTCGCGGTCCTTTAGGTGCAAATTAGAAGCTTGGCCCTGTTATCAAATTTTGCCTGCTTTCTGCACCTTCAGCTGCTATTGTTGATATCTTGAGGCCGTTGTAGGAGCCAAGGAAGTAGTAGAAACCATTTATAATGTTCATGAGAGGACATCTAACGTGGTCCAAACAGTGCAAAAACGTTAATGAAAACCGCTGTCTGTTGTGGTGCCTTTATTGTCTTCAATAATGTTGTTTATTTCGGCTGTTTAAGGTCCAAGAACAGTTTTAATCTCTAACAAACGCATTCATTTATTCCCCAACGTCAGCTTTCATGGGAAGGTGACACTTTTGTAGTGCAATTTTAGCTGAGATAGTGAGCCTCTTTAATGGGAACTTTAAAGCTTGCGGAAATCTTATGCAGAAAGCTTTGAGTGAAATTGAATTTGCTAGTAGTGGTTTCTCGGTCCCCATAAAAATCTGTTTTCTCAGTTCAAAACCCATTATCAAAGTGGGACATTTATTTTAAGGACTCATCCTTAAATTAGTCGCTAGCAAGGTAGCCAGTGGGCTGTACAATTGGTCTCTATATAAGTTTTAAGGGTTATACTTCTAAACACCATCCTTGGATTCTAAAGACGCTTAGCTTAACCGGTGGCTGAAGTGATTCAAGCGGCTATTTACACATATTTACTAAGTCTCAAATTTAAAATAGGCCTACGGGAACACAAATGCCAGAATTAAGCCGCGTTACTCGTGACCAAAATCCAGGAAGCTCCTCCTACTTAAGTATACAAATATACCGATAAACTTCGGAAAAGGTAGCCGAGGGGGCCTGGTCCCCACTTTTTAGCCCAAAATTTTCTTGATCTCAGCCAAAATGAGAGAAAACCGGACATTTTATAACCAGCCGCTGTAGAAGGCAGCGAGGAGCCCAAATTCGAGCAGTTGTTGGTCCTAACCTGGAAAGATTGTTGTCAGCATCAGGTTGAAGTTTGGCTGGCCCCTCACTTTTTTCTGGTGGCGACGCTCATGCATATACCTTTATAAATGGACAGATATTTAACTTGTTCACAAGTTAAACTCCGTAAAAAACAGGCCCCACCACTTTTTTAAACCAACTAAATTCGTAGTGCATAGATGAACAAATCATTATGCACACCGGTATATCACTGTGCGCGCGGCCATGACCAGTAAGCGTGGACCTGGAATAGACTCATGACACGCTCATTCAATCAGAAAATCACATTCGCAGGGAAGCATACTGAGTGATATGCAGTATCATTCTTCCGTACCACGTCAATTACGCACGCAATGGCGGACAGTCCTGCCCTTTGCTCCGAGGCGAGCTTTTGAAGAACACAAAAGCAATGATCGTTATGGTGCTACATGGGGCGCAGTGGCACAGCCACAGTGCGATGGGTTTCCACGCTACTGACCCGGGTTCAAATCCTGGTCGGGAATACTGAAAAAGGACTTCATGGTTCCAAATATAACCTTCCAACACGGCGAAAGTTGGTGACACTATTCAAATTCAACCTCCGCAGTTGATGTGTGGTTAAGTGCCCAGGCTTCTTCTTCATTGTATTGCCTGTAATCGACAGCTGCTGTCGTGGGGGCAGGGAGGCGGCCCTTCGCGACCACGCTCCACGTGGGACGGAGTTAGCTCCGCCCAGTCTCTGACGTCAGAGATGGACAGTTTACAGGTGAGGTAGCGCTGCACCTATGCTTGCGCCTCAGCAAATTGCAGAGTCGCGAGTGTATCTACTTCTGAGAGTTGAGGTAGACTCCACCGTTTACAAGGGATACAATTTTTGTTTGCAAATTATATATCTTGATTAAATTGGATCACACGAAATTCTGTCTCTCAGACTAACAAATAACATATGATATAATTGTATGTGAATGACAAATGACGGCAGATGGAGGTTAGACCCTGTTTGTCAAGAGCGATTGGCAGAACGGCGAATCAGAACAGTGTCCTTAGGAGCGCCCACTGGCAACATAATGAAGGGACTATTTCCGATGCAGAATTTAGATCAGGTTTTGTCGGAGACCTTGGTGAATGCAGGCAGGATAACTTGGGGTGGATTGAGAGAATAAACAGAACGCTTAAGATTGTGAAAAACTGTTTTATAGGACGATTCGTGGGAAAAATGCTTGTCAGTCAGAGACACAAGCGCTAAGGTTAAGAGGAACTTGCTGTGCTGACCAAAAACGTATTATGTCCTGAATTTACAATGGCCTGAATGCAGGATGTAAATTACTCTTGTCTTGTAAGTAACTATTTGTGCGTCTGCTCAACAGGTTTTCTCCCATGATGGTCACAGACTAGCCACCAGCCCGGGGAGCCTCAGCAACGTGCCAAAGTGGTTCGACTCCATGGTCAAAAACGAGAGGTGAGCTGCCTAAACACGATGGCCTGCTCTCAAGTTAGGTTCTTGTACACATTAATGTCTGAAAATCTGCCAGGACAATCCATAAATGCAGATATACCTACGCGAGCACTGCTTCTGAATTATTTTTTGATTAGGAAAGTATTTGTTATATACCTAAACAAAGATTTAGCTTCTATGATAAACTTGTGCTTTTAGTCTAAAATCTTTAAGATGTACGGTTGCATCACATACAGTATCAGGCGTAGGCTCAGGAACTTCAATGATATTGTGATTTATATTTATAGTTTAAAAATGACTAACTGCATTCCACTTGTAAAGAGCTAACCCCACGAACTCGGTACCAAGTATTACACGATGCCTTCGACTTTGGATAATCTCGCTGACTTCATACTGGGGAGTAGCATTACACCTATCAACCACGTGATCGATGAGGAATAACAGTCGCTCCCCCTTGGCAGATCGTCTCGGTCCTCGTCCCAGGAGAGGTCCACCATGTGGACCGCAGACCCGTCCCAGCCCCGAGGGCTGGATCTGGACCTAGGGGGTGTGGGTCCGCGACTGAAGACCACGTCTGGAAGCAACCGACATCGACCTGATGACCTGGAGCAGGACCTGCGAGTGGAGAGTCGAACATCCAGGTCAGCTGGCAGCAACAGAGCCGAACTAGGAATCAAAAATGGGGAGTAAGGTGTAATATAAATATAAAAGCGGGACTTGGATAGGTCAAAGGCGGGAAGTTGTAGGGACGATGTTTTCGTGAAACGGAAGTTTTGTTGGGGAAATGTGATTCCCCCATACATTGACTTGTACGTGACGGTCGATGGGGTCCCTGCGTCTTGTTTTCTCCTCTTCATGTAAGGAGTTTCAGTATTTTTGGGACTTGCCATTCTCCAAATTTGTTATTTTCAAATATGTTTTAGTATGTCACTTCGGACTGAGTGCGCATCAAACTCCGGATTGTTTGACGCCCATTTCAAATTAATGTGCTAATCAGGAACGAATCCAAGATGTTCGGAAGGGGACTTTCATCCCTAGGTCATACCTAGGTCCATAGACCTCCCACCCCACCTCTTTTCCGATGTCGGATGTCTATGTCGGTACCGATGGTGCCCTAAACGTTCCTAAAACGCGAGAACTGTGATACACAAGCTTCTTTAACTGACTTTTAAAGGTAATTAACCCTGGCGTGGACATAATTTTCTGCCGCCCTTCATTGTTTGCGGCTGCAGCCATAGACATTCGTTCAGCTATCCGCCCGTCTCTCTCCAGACAGCGTCACAGTGGTACCGCTGTAGTCAAATGTGTTCCAATATTTCCCCGTAAGACTTTTGAAACACGCGCCCCATGTCGGAATGGTGCCCCTCGGAATGCAAAGAGGGTGCTCCGCAGGTGGTTAGGGCAGTCCCTCTGAGGTTCTGCCCTAACCTTTCGGAGGTTAGGGCAGTGAGTTTAACCGTTCTGAGGTTCTGCCCTAACCGGAGAGAGGTTTCTCTCTCCTCACCAAAATCCTATATCCGTCGGTGATACGCATAGCAAATGTGTGCTAATTTTTTCAAAGTGATGAATTCTAATTGGCCCGATATAGCTAGCAGCAGGCTGACACAACCATAATTTAGCATATGTCAGCCATAAAGAGTTTGTGCAAAACAATTTTCCCTACTTAGCAAATGCACCCAGCTAGGACACACTGGACACGTGTCGTTACTGCAACTCATCATGAGCTACTAGTGTGAAGCATATCATCCACACCTGTCCCGGCACAACGTCACAGCGTCGTCAAACCGTGCAGCTATAAATCGGTGATGTCAAAAATGACACTCTCTTATGATTAGGCTTACCAAAATCAAGAAAATCAGCCAGGCTAAGAGTGAAAGATTCCGCAGTGCTCCACCGAAGAGCAAGACTGTACGATGATAATATGCTCTTTAGTCCTGCTCCTTGAATTCGAGTTCGGCGACCATGTGATGGCGTACGACCACCTTTGTGTGGCCAAAATTATCTTCAAGATTCCGAAGAAGGGCTCTGTCAAATATTTGATTACAGAATTAACTTAATTCTATAACCCTTCATTTTATCCACTCAAAATTATGACGATCGGTTTCAAATAGTTTCAACATTTTATATAGTAGGTACAAGCAGCAGGAAAGCCAGATATGCCTGTCTATGAATATTGCTTATTTTTGGCTCTGAAGTACCTGACCTCGGTGAAAATGCGTGTATGCATTTGTTCCAAAGCCTAGTTGAATAACTCAACCAACCTTACTTTACATTTAGAACGAGCCAAACGTTTTACAAGAGAACGTTCAGAACCCACTAGCAGGCTTATATGTTTTCGTATGGTAATATATAGTATAGAATAGAGTAATTCATATTCATTAGCATTAATATTCATAAAGTATATCAGTATAGTATCTTAGTATCAGCCCAGTAGTTATATTATATATTATATTATAGTTATCAAATACCCTGATCTATCACAGAAACAAATGGAAAGCTTACGTACCTGAGCGGTTTTACCGGTATACCCAGACAAACAATGAATGCAAGTCTGTACACTACAGAGACGGCGAGGCCCTGGAGGCGGATCGCCCGCGGCGTGAGGGGTCGGCACGCTACGGCCGGAGGGCGACGGGCACGCCCAAGACACCCGACAGCTCCCGAAACACCAACACCGCCTCCTCGGGTGAGCGCCCCAGTGACGTCACGAGGGGGCGGTGGCACCGCATTGGTGCAGCCATATTGGATCGGTCTGTGCGACGCCAGGCTGGATTAGTACCTGAGCACTTGGGTAGGTGTCATAATGGACGCTTTGATTTCTTGCAAGAGTGAGAAGTATACCGGCAGACAAAAAGATATATTTATTTACGAATGCCGGGCCCATACAAGACAACACGAGGAAGGTTCAGGCATAGGGCGTACCTATGACAAATCAGCATGTGATTTTTATGATAAGCACTACAACAGGGTCATTCTCAAAGGCAGAGAGAGAAATGATACAAGTCACATTATTTTTAGAGTAAGAATGATGGCTTATTAAACTGTTCATATTTTCCTGTGATTCCTGCAGAAGTAAGTAAACATGTTTAACACTAAGTTGGAGAGAAAACTTGGAGAGACCACTCGCCAACAAAGCTAGACATGTATCTGCCCCCATGTTGCCAGACTCGTCCTGCGGGCGCCTCAACTCTCCGAAGGTCATCCCAGAGGACTGGCTGGACTCCCTGCCGTCCCAGCCTTCCCTGTCACCCATGGCTGCAGGCCCAGGTCAGCCGCAGAGGCGTTCATCGCACAGCTTTTTACGCTGGCAACTCTCTTACTGTGTTTAAAGTCTCGCTTGGGGAGTTTTTTTTAGCTCACATAATACATTTTATAAGTACCGAAGTTATAGCTGAGGTGTTTGTAGCTGGACCTGGATTTTCAGTGTATCACGAGTTTTCCATACATATTTTGGGAGGGTTGTCGAGGCCTGACTCAGTTTCCACCGAGTTTGGCTGACCTCCGGGGCAGGCTTTGGTCTGGCCAACGCGGTGATTCGGCCGACCTCTCTGGAGGAGTCCTGGGGTCACCTGGCTACCTTCAACAAGCACCAGCGCGGCCGCATCAGCAGCACGCAGATGGACCGCGACATCATCAGCATGTACACCAAGGAGAAGTGAGGCCGCCAGCAGGACTCTGCACAAGAATCCAGGGTATCTGTGGAAGCTTTAGTTTGAACGGCCAGCTTAACATTACGTCTTAACGTTCTATATCTAAACATTTCATATCTACATTTAGTGTGATAGGTGTTGGCTGAGGCCCTTGGTCATACATTTCCAAAAGAGTCCAGTTTGTCAGTTTGTATGGCATATCATTTTTCAGACAATGATGTAACTTCAATCTAGTACCAGTGTTCTTAGGTTTCAAAAATATACAATGTTATATACAGCACAACTTTAGAAGCTGCCAACCAGGCCCTTTGCTAGTTGCCATATTCAGGCGTTGCTAAAGGCCCCCGGAAGATCCCACAACAATTAATGGATATGCAGAGAACTTGTGAAGATGTATGCTAATTGGTGTAAAATGTTGCCATGATGTAACTGAATCTCGGGAGAGATCCACCAATGTTAACGAATCAGCAGCTTCCCTTTTGTAATATTACAGTGGGACATGAATTTAAGTTTATAAAGAACAGACCATGCCATTTATGGATATTCCACTGCATTGCACCAGCTATAAATACATTGTGTCCAATATCTCGGCCATTCATGGCCAATGGAAGGTTTAAGTCATCCGCGTAAGAAATGGAGTCGGCAATTTCCGACCCTGAAGCTGTTGCCAACAGATTAAAACTTTCTGGCTATCACCGACGTATCTGGTAAGATAATTCACCAAAAAACCTCTACCTATCATCATATAGCACGAGCATCCCTATCTCCTCTCCAGGTTCTCAGGCAACAAGCTATCAACTCTGCCTCAAGTGGACGAGAACACGGACTCCTCCTGCGAGTCGGACGACTTCTTCATCCCCGAGCTGCCCAGGGGTAGGACCCTGGTCATCAACATCTGCACCACCTGGGGCGACCGCCACTACGTTGGTCTGAACGGCATCGAGCTATTCTCCGCGGCCGGAGAGCCCATCAAGGTGGATAAGGTCAGTGACGTCATCATGCAACAGTCACGTCCAGAAAAGCCTTGTGGAATTGGGACATTTTCTGGTATTTTTTACGTGCTAGTGCCATAGAAGACTCAGTATCTGAAATTGATTGGTGCATTCCCTGCTTAATTGTTGGAATGCGATTAATTATAATTAAGCCTAATGACCTTTTACTATGTTCGTGTACCCAAGAATATATGGCTACATCAATATCCCTCAAAATTTTGTAAAAATTATTTCTTACGTACCATGGAAATATAATGATATATATGTATATATACATATATATATATATATATATATATATATATATATATATAATGTGTCAATACCTAATCAAACTTGCTGGAAACGATTTCATTACTTTCCTGATCAAATGATTACGATGAATTTTTTTAGACCAAATAAGCATAATAAAACATTCAAGGCCCAGAATTGAAAAAATATAAGCAAAGCTCACCAAATATACCTAAACTCGGTTTGGTCAGTGCCTACTCTAACCCGCTACGCACAGCCAAGTGCTATGCTTCCTCGTCTTCTTTCGTGTTGTTCCGCCTCGGCCCGACGCTAAAATAGACTCGCCATGTTAAGTCAATGGGACAGCACCGCGTGCGTCACGCAAAAACGATGAGCACCAGTGGAGCCAAACGTGACCTATTCCCATATCCAAATATGCATCAACACGTCGCAGTAAATCCAAGAGCCGTGCTGCTATTGATTGGGGCTACACGGCTCCGCAAAAAACTGGCATACATGTGACTGGAAACGCCACCGCCGTGGTGCAGAAGGGTGAGGTGCAACAAACCAGTGTGGAAGGTCCCTGGATCGAAGCTGACCACAGAGGTCGAAAACTCTGCCATCTCGCCAGCAATGTTGGTGACAAAATAGATCGAGTCGGTGACAAAATAGACAAGATTGTGTTTACAGCAGCGTGGAAAATGACGCTCTGTCTGTCAATACCTGCGCTATTTATAATTTAAAACGACTGATAGGGTATGGAAAATAATCCCCTTTTAGTGTCAAAGCTTAATATTTTTGGTTACAAAAGTTTGGATTGGAATTTCGTTGGTGACAATTAAACCATTTTTCAGATCTCTGGCTGAGCATAGACAACCTTTTCTTTGGCTGCCTCCGAGAAGATGGCGGTACACTGGGTAGTGCCCGCCTTAACTCGGGACTTCAGACCACCAAACGCCCTTGTTATTGAGAGCACCAACTTGATCAGCCTTTAAGTAGATACACGGGTCCGATGGCGCACCCCGAGGAGATGGTTTCGCCACATATCACCAAAGCAAGGTCCTGTGCTCCACTGGGCCCAAGAAATCGGGATACCTCACCCAATGTACGATGGGTCGTGAGACCGGAAGCATACCGACATGACTATATTGCAAGAGTGCTGATAATTGGAAAACATTATCTGTGTATGCATGCGCGGGCCTATGTGGTGGAAACATGTAAAACGTCTCCGGTTCGGAAACGCAAAGATTAAAAACAAAACACATGACCAACAACAAACAAATATGGGCGACATATCTTACTGAACTGTTTTGTCCGAGAAACCCTTCTAACAGGGAAAGAGTTGGTGACACCATATGACCCTAGCAGTTGACATGTCGATAAGCCCCAGTAATTATCATGAATTTTTTTTCTCACCACAAAGCTGCAGCGGCGAACATTCTCTTGGCAGATCGCGGCGGATCCGGCTGACATTAATGTGCTGGACGAGTACACTGCGGACCCGCGGGTGGTGGACAACCTGCTGGACGGGGTGTACCGCACCAGGGACGACATGCACCTGTGGCTGGCCCCCTTCACGCCGGGCAACGACCACCTCATCACCGTGGTATTCGCGGCTCCCTGCCAGCTGGCCATGCTCAGAGTCTGGGTTAGTTGGAAAAGCGTCACTGTTAAAACTGGTAATGAGGCAGTACCGGTTGGCGTTCAAAGTGGAGGAACGGAGGAACGCATCCCCTCCAACTCCCAATTCATGAGCCAGGTGGATATTCTTTCCTAAAATTGTGGGACCACACCCAGGTTTTTGTATATTCCAGCTTGATAGAAGGTATACTCAAGGGCGCCGCCACGGAATTTTCGCAGGGGGGACGTACCCGGGCTGTTGCTGACCGGGGGAGGCAAATTTTGAGGCTTATTCGGTACCTGACAGAATTAATGACGATTGACCCAAAATTTTGGGGGACGTCCCCCATGGTTGGTCAACAGGGGGACGCGTCCCCTCGTCCCCCCGCTTTTGGCGCCCATGGGTATACTAGTAAACGTTTGCGGGCTTACGTAAATATTCTTAGCTTCAACTTTATTGAACCGTCTTAGTAAACCACTTCAAGACAGAGCTGTCTTGATGAGATCTTCCCAGACAATAGCTCTATCCTGTTTGAGTTTCGCCTCCCTCCACCTCTCCCATACACCTCTCCTTCGGTCACCACGGGGTCAGAGTCCGTTCTCCCATTGGCGGACACAGGAGGGGGGGGGGCATTCCGGCCATGGCCCACCAAAGCGCTGGAGTGGGGCCAAACTATCTTTTGGCCTCCCAAAGGCCGGATATTTTTTTGAAAAAGGTGTTTACACTAGGTCTGTCGAGCAAAAAAATATTCGCTCACACCCTCCCCCGCAGGAGAGCGATCATGTACTTGGAGAGTTAGCTTATTCTAGGTCTGTCGAGCACCCAAATGGCACGTCCCACGCCCCCCCCTCCCAGGAGGAGAGGCAGATAATAGTTTGCCCCCCCAACTCGAGTCTGCGTCCGCCCCTGCGTTCTCCCCAAGTAAAAACTTCGCGGTGACGCCCCAAGTATAACCCATCGCGGGAAGTTAAACTTTAGAACACCGCGCTGGGGTAAGCACGGGGCCATTACGGGCTCCTATCGTGGATCATCACATGTGATAGGTTGAAATGTTTCCGCTAATAAAGCCCTCAGCATAGGACCTCATACCTGTGCGTGATTAATAAGCTCCCCAGGAATGTCAATATGCTCATGCGGTAAATTTCCCGGACAACACACTACCACTATAGACTCCCTTGTCTAACAGCGTAGCCCCTCCCTGCCCCCGACTTTGCAGGTGTCCCTAGTGACCCTGCCCGCTACCCCTAGCATGGAACCCAAATGAGCTGATAATCTCTAAAAGCAATATGTTTAGCTGTCTGGGCTACTCTCTTTGTCCGATGATCCGACCCTTAGCCTCCATTAAGCAGTCTGTCCAAGTCTAACATAGAAGTGAGACAACGGAAGGAATTTTGTATCATTAAACATCAAAGATGATATTTTATACCCAATTCTTAATAATGAAGAACAGAAGGAAAAGAAAACTCTCAAGAAAACTTTCCACGCAATCATTATTTATGGCATTCAACCTGAAGAAAGCAAGCTGATATGCTTCATAAAGGCGCACCAGCTTTGCAGGCTGATCCTCAGCTTTTACACCGTTAGGTGCTTATGACAGTAGAACTCAGGTGACACATCCCGTCCAAATGGTCTTCAGTGATAAGAGGATTAGGAGTGCGCTCAATGTCATTGCCTCAGTCGGTTGTACCTGGCACGCGCAGTGCTGGCGCTTTGTGGCGACCCGTTCTGGTACGTTTACAGCTCTTGCAGATCGCAATACGGCTAATAAGATACCAATTAGTAAACGATTTTCATGACTGCAGTTCGTGACTTAATACCCCGTCTTTCTAAGCAACGAGCTTTCCCGGAATCGCGGGGTTCTGCGTTTGATCACTGGCGGGGTTACACTGTCAGGCGTACGGCTACTCTGTGTATACGGGGCCACAAATTGTCGCGCCGTTGGGCGTCGGGCAATACGCTGTGAGTAGCACGGGATCAGAGATCAAAGTAAGGAGATCAGCCTTCTAAACACAGATCACTTCAACCTTCTAAACACAGACCCTGTCCAGGTGCTAATGGCAAACGAAATTGTAAGTGTAATCTCACCTTAAGGGAAGTTTGATCAAGGGTTCGGAACTGAGAAGATCGAAGAGCAATGTGTCTGATAGAATAGTGGGGAGATACATAAATAAAGTAGTAAATAAATAAATAAATCATGTATATATATATATATATATATATATATATATATATATATACATATATATACAGACATGCAAACATGCATGCATCTATACAATAATACATGCATGCATACATACACATATACATCCATGCATACATACATGCACTACATACATCCATAAATACAAGCACAAACAATGTTGTCAGAGCTCATTGAATTCCCCGCGGCAGCTAACAGAACTATGTGCGTTGTGTTGTAGAACTACAACAAGTCGCGCTGCCACTCCTTTCGCGGCGCTCGCCATGTGGAGATGTGTCTCGACGACAAGACCATCTTCTCCGGCGAGATCGCGCGCGCCTGCGGAGGTATCCTCGGAGGAACGGAGGCCTTCGGAGACGTAAGTAGATAGCCTGTTTCTGGTACCTAGTGGAAGCCGCCGTGAGTTTTGTTTAGGTCTCAATTTTTTGTACTTGTAAAAATGGGGATGAGGTGGCTTAGTGGATAGCACCCTAGTCTTCTGAGGCACTGGTCCGGGTTCAAGTCCCGGCGGAGCCTCTAAATAAGTTTCTCTGATCCCCAAGATCCCTTCCAACGGGGTGAGAGCTGGCGACACCGTATGACCCTGGCAGCTGGTGCGTCGTTAAACCCCAACAATTAAATCATTGTTTATTCATAAAAAGTGTCGCATCGAATACCTGATTTTTTAAATGCCGTGATCTAAAACTGTTCTGAACACTGTAGAAAGAGCGAAGAGGACCATGTTCATCACACATCCTATGCGAAGCCGAGTTCAGTCTTTTTATTGACTTTGTACAGTTTATCGAGAGCTGTTTCAGTTACGCTGTTAGCGGACGTTGTGGTATAGGCTTAAAATATTTTTCTAGAGGAGTCCACTTCTGAAAACGAGTGTTTAAGGTATTGAATGAGTAATTAAAAGTGAAAATAGTATTCTTAGTTAAAAAACAAATTAAGTAAATATTTGTTGCAGCAGGAAACACAAGGCTTGTGTTTTTAACAACGCAACCATGATTTTGTTCCTATCGCGGGTACGTTATCAGGCGAAAAATAGCAAAAGCATCCTGTTTCAGCAATAAAAAGTATGCACACATATATCAATCGACACATTTGAAATAGTCTTCGTCTTTATCACTATTTGAATACAAATGGTGATGAAGAAAATACACTTCTTGTACGACCGTTTCTGCACGCTAATATGCTAAAGGTCTGGCGTTTCGGTCAGCTGTGGCTTTTGTGCAGTCTGTTTCATCTATGACAGCTCCTTTTGGCTATCATCTCTTAATTCCCGACTTTATATTGAGAGCCCAAAGCCGCAGCTAGCTTTAGCTTTGTCAGCAATTAATGATATAACTTTATTAAAAAGACAAGGCTTGTGAATTGTTCCTGCAATATGTACTTTCCTTCTTATCATAACCTGTAGAAAGACTAATTTGCACTGTTACAGGCTGTCATTCCCATGGGCGCTGAAAGTGGGGAATAGGGGACGCGTCCCCCCTGTTGGTCAACCAGGGGGATGTTCCCCAAAATTTTGGCGTCAATCGTCATTCATGTTGTCAGGTACTGAATCTGCTCAAAGTTCGCCTCCCCGGTCAGCACCAGCCCGAATCCGTCCCCCTGCGAAAAATCCGTGGCAGCGTTCCTGGACATTCCTTGCCACGAGTGCACTATGTCACTACATCTGTACAATCTCATGGAAAATCTGTTGGTATCGGACCGACTGCATCAAAATTTCATTCTGTAATGCCAATCGGTATCCACATCAAACAGCTACCAAAATACAGGCGGCGTACGTGCAGGGCTGATTGTTTCAGCGGCTTTGTGGGCAGGAACAATCGATTAGTGCGATGGCCTTTCAAGGCCGCCCCATAATCGCGGTTGCCTTATAGACCACTTTGTTGCAAGCTACTGCAGATTGCTAGCGAGGATTTGTGATTTCGGGTATACAGAAATCAATAACGGTATCAGCAACGGCAACTACTTGGATGATTTTCAGAGGGTCTGCAGAAGTAACGTTTATGCAATGCTTATGTCGATGCTAAAATCTTAAGCGCATTCGAAATGTGCTCCGTTAATCAGAGATGCTGGGCCGTTAATAAGAGATGTCGCAGAAGCCCATTCAGCTTAACCTCTCACAAAGTCTGGAAGCGTCTTCAATGGGGCAGTGTAGTAGGCGAACGCTGCCCAGTTGTACCCTGCCCTGGTGCATATCGATCCTCGGCATCACCAACGCCACTGCACTGTTGCCCTTAACAAGGCCATCAGGGTGTATTATGTAGCGGTGTCTAGCGACGGGAACTAGGCCATCCGATATGAAGTCCAGGCACGGATGTAGGACAGCAGGTCAGTTAGGTAGTCCTAACAGGAAGCTGCAGCAGTTTTCGAAACTTTGACAATCATCAGATTTAGCTGCGCCGATATTTGGGACAGAGGAGCGTCTCATTGGTCATAACCATAGCGTGCAACCCTGCAGTGTTGATTATGAATCATGGCCGGTAAATTAACTGGTAGAAATGCTGGCGCCTGTCCTAAATTGTGTCACACTCTGGGACAGGAATCACATGTGTGCTGTTTCGATCAATGTTATCATATTCCGCCACTTGCAACTTGTAATAAGACGTAGTGCGGTCCCTGTTGCATAACAAGAGGAGCATGCAAATGGCCAAAGAGAATCCGTAAACAGGTTGTGAATATTTAAAATGTTTTGTATTGCATTGTATTAGCTGCGAACACTTTCACACAGGTAATGGCTTTTCAAGTGCCGTCGCAATGAAAATGAAACAATGGAAACTATAGCAGGAGACGGCAAGGATAAGGATGATGAGGGTAAAGGAAGGTGAAATACTACCTGGAGGGGTCGCTGCTACCCAAGGCGCATGCGCTCGCTACCTCCAGGTAGTTTAAGGATGAGGAGGAGGATAGGATAAGGATTTCCGGCTGCTACACACACATACACATAGGCACACTCATAAACTTAAAACAAAAAATAAACTGAAGAAGATGAAGGCGAAATAGGCGATACTCAGCTTCGTGTATGTTTCATTCTTGAACGGATGGCCCAGAATAAATGACTTCGTTGTTCTTGTATGATCTTCTCTTCGAGTTTTGATTTGAATCTTGTCTCCTTAGCGTTATTTTGGAATAATATAACTTAGTCAAGGCCGTTATCACTAACGAACTTTGAAGGTGGCTGACAGTTTAAAAATATGTGATTCAGATACTTCTTGTCCGGAGCGGCCTCCAAAATCACGTGGGTCACAGCAAAAAATCAAGCGGGGACATAAGCTGCGAAAATGCAATGGCGGACGAAAACACATGAAATATTTCATATTTCATCTTGCTTTATATTGTCCCACAGATCACTGAGGAAGATACGAATCAGTCCATGACGTAGCCGATGAAAATAACAATATGTCATTGCAATATCAACCCCGGCTTAAAAGAGAACAGGATGAACTAGGTTCATTTTTTTGAGCACCAAAAACACGTCCACCCTCTGTGAGCGACCGACTCGAATGAATCGTGCATTGACCTTGCAAGTCTACCGAAAGCATGTCCATTGTGAAATTCTACACAAAATGTACTTTGATAACTAGATACTGGAAACAAATATCATCGCCTTACTCGCAAATTCTAAAACTGGTAAGCGAGATTAGATATTACCGAAGGAGTAGAAGCTCATGAGAGCACCTTCGTCCTAGGTCAGAAATATCTTAGTACCAGCAGGTTTCCTAAGTTAAGTGCCAAACTTTTATGTTATTTCCTCCTAAAATTATTAGGCTTGTTGACACCATATAACCTTAGCATCTAGTCTGGCGTTAAATTCCAACGCCATAGAAATCAAACATTCTTTTTAACGTATGAGAGAGTTGATCCAAAGGTTTCAAAGCCAGCATACTCACTGTGTTGAAAACATAAGGAGCATCGTTGACACCCGTTGCCGTGGATATCAGCCTGACGGGTGAATGGGATTTCGCAGAAGCTCGATATCGCTCCATTTCCAGGCGGAAGCAATGACCCCAGTAACACATGGCACGTCACGCTATCGCGCAGGGTAGTGACTCGAATTCGTGCTGGTTTTGGGAACGTCAGCCGATAATCATCCTCTAGCCTCTGATCCCGCGTTTACTCTGCGTTTGATCTTGCTTACCAGCCCTATCTGCGCTTTTCGGAGCTGGTACCTCTTCCTTATAAGAGTAGCAAGAATGTTCAGAACGTATTGCTTTGAAAAAGCCTAACCTTTCAAAAAATAGATCCTAGTGACTTTTAATACTGATGAAATGTGACTTTCAAGGTTCGAGGCGCACCATGGTTTCTCTATATGAAAAGCGACATATACATTTACCCCTAGCGTGGATAACGTAAATACGTTCTATTTTGTTCAAAGGCCTTTAGTAGTTTTTAATGGTAAATCGCTTAGTTGTTGATAGATTGACATCATTTTCCAGGGGTGAGAAATGCCAAATCGGTTGAGACCCAAAATCAATCTTAACATCATGTTTATAGAGTCTGCTTCAAAACAGCCCAAAGATAGGGGTGGGGATACCAGGGGTGGGCTAAGTACCTCCCCCTGCCTCTGGATTTTCCGTCTGCCTTAGAATGATATAACTTTGACGGTGTTAACCTATTAAGGCAGTGGCGAGACCAGGACAAAATTTCGGGGTGGGGGGGGCTAGGGGGCTCAAGCCTCTCTCGCTATCGCCTCGAAACAGCCTCCGCCTATGCATCAACCATAGGCGCTCAGTGCATTCAGAATCTAGTCTTAGTTGGTGTTAAGAAGGAATCTTCCATGCAAACATGCATAGATGTACTCAATACAATTCTTGCAAGACTATAGAAGTGTTCTCAATATTTGTATGCAATGATGAAAGAACAAATTTCCATGAAAAAGGTGTAGGTATGTAGTTATATTTGATATGCCAGACATGAATCATGCAATCTGCCTAGGTTTAAGGTAACGTATTAAAATCATAGTGTTTGTTGGTTTATCTGATACGTGCTTAGGCTGGAAATGATAGTTTTCAGCCCAGACCAAATACGTTTTTATGCAAATTAAATCAAAATAACATGTTATTGACCGTTGTTTTTATAGCACCATTCTGTTTACGAGAAGCAAAAGCTCGTATATTGTCAAATACAAAGACAACTGATCGTGACGCTGTTTGCTCCAAAAAAAGGATGCGTGTGTGATCCATAGTTGCCCGGCACGGAGGCTTCGACTAGACACTATTCACCACTCTCAGTGGTCAATACTGCCCATCAGACATAGTCTGTTATTGTTTGAAACTCATTTAAAAGTTGTAGCCAAAGATCAGCGTCCTATTCCATAGCGATAAACAGTTCGTGCTAATGTAGTTTTCTGGCATCAATCACCCCCTGGTAAAACCGACCTTAATTTTTATAGACGCGTGCATTTTGGCACGCACCCTAGTGTGTTTGATTCATATCCAAGGCTTTCAAAACGACGTCTCTGCTCGTTACGAGTTGCTTAATTACATAGAATTGAAAATTATATTATATGGATCAATGGCTTCCCACTTCCGCTTACAAAAACAGTATAGATCAAGATGAAGAATGGATTGCGATGCCCAGACATTTATATTTGCCAGGTTTAAATAAGTTTTGAGATGTGTTTTCTGCTTGACATAGAACTCTCAGCTTTTCTTTGGTAGCAGAAGTAGTAAAATATTTTTATTAACGACTTATACAAATGGATCAAAATTAAAGTGGGTTGGCTGAAAAGCTCAAAGCTTAAATAAAAGCATATCTCCGGACATATTCAATGGAGACATGCAAACGAAAAGCACGAATTAACCTTTCTTTGCTGCTTTTTATCTGCACACATTACCTCTAACACACTTCCACAATTCAGTCATCATCACTAACGCAACTCTTGCATCCAGTCAGGGTCTCTAACACGCATCTCGCCTTCATATAACACCTCTAGCGCGCCCCTTCTCCGACAGACGATTCTCTTCACAACCGACGATGATATTCTGGACGGAATCTCACAGTTCGACGAGTCCTTCAGCAGCTACAGCGCCGACCCCATGGCCACGATGCACGCGGAGATCCCAGTGGACCGACCTCAGACGGCTGACGTCGATGTGAGAAGCAGCACACTGTCATACATAGGGGGTTGTTTTAAAGGCGAAAATGTCTCGGCTTGCTGACTTCTTGCACATCGGCGGGCTTATTAAGCTGTATTTAATTGGTGAGTGTTTTCATCGGGAGTTTGTTCATAATTGAGCACTATTGAGGTAAAAAACCAGAAATTTTGCGAAGAATCATAGACTGGAGGTATGAAGAACGAGCCGAAGTCCGAATAGTGATTCAGGCCTGGTAGTTTCCACTCCACGACAGGGTGAACATTTACGTATGTATGTACATACCCTCCTTGTTTTATATGTGACAGCGCCTCTGTCATCGTCCACCTGGGGCGTTCCTGCGTTGACTTCACTGCTCCCCGTTTGCCGGCAGGACTGCGGGGCGCGGCCCTACACCACGGCCCACGTGGGCGGGGAGACCATCTCCCGCGTGCCTCAGCTTTCTTCTGGTGAGATCGTCAACTTCGACTCGGCAGGCAGCGTGCCGCGCGGACAGATAGTACAGCTCATCTTCAACTCGTCACATGGAGACAGGAATCAGATAGGTGAGAGGGCGCTGCTCAATGTTAGCTTGATCAGATCAGATTTAGAGCTGGTCTCTGTTTCCGGAAAAAAGGTTTAAAAGAACGTGACACTGGTATAATGAGTTCTTAACTCAAATTATATCATTTTAGTGCATGCCGAAAGCACTTGGTTTCATTTTATTCAAGCTTGTGTCCACTGAAGTCATCATTGGACTTGTCTCGGAGACTGCGACGCCACTACTGGAATAAGTAATTATCTACATGTCCCAAATTTCAACATTTGTGGAAAAGTAGCAGCATTTTCGGAGCGAAATCCTGCCCAACAGCCCTCATGTCCATGTCCAATGCACCACACACTAAACTTGGCGGTGAAGGGAACCGGTTTAGGCTGATTTCCACCCCGTAAACGTTTATTTCTCCGCCAACGGTAAGCCTGAAACCTGTTAAGCCTGTAAACCTGTGGCATTAATGATAAATCGGTACGTGGTGCGAAAATGTCCAAAAAGTTGATCTGGAGATCGTCATACCTGCCACAATAGAAGCTCCAACCGTGATAGAACCTGGGTACTCACATCTGATATTATCTTGCAAAAGTTTAAGATCTACCGCCGCCTCGGTAGCTCAGTTGGTAGAGCGTTGGGCTCCGGCACGCTGCTGAAGAACAGTTTACCCGACGTAGGCAGGCCGGCAATTGACTGGTGAGAGTGTGGCCTGAGTGGGGCGGAGTTCCCTGTGCTTTGTGGGACGGTAAACCAAGGCTTCTAAATTAACCCTTCATTGTGGGAGTTGCTCGTTCGGGTGGTGGGATCGGGGTCTCTGTGACAAGTCCCTGAGGACTTAAGTGAGACTCGGACTCAAACAGCCGTACTGGGAAGAACTTGGTCAAAAAATTATTTTAAGAAGATATGTTGGAAAGCTCTACCGGCGTTTGAGTGCGCACAAACCACCAGGGCACCACTAAATATAGACCAACTTGACTGCGAACTGTTAAGATTTACGTGGTTAGACCTCATACGATTAAAAAATTTCCGCGTTATCTCCGTTATTTCCTTCCACTATAAAGGTACTAGCTTAAGCCCCAGAATACCGTGGGCTGCGTTCGCTACCATAGCACATCGATATTTTTGAGAAGCAAAGCAGCGGCTCACCATTTCTTTTCTGTTCACTGCTCATTATTCACCGCCTTATTGTCTTCTGCTTGTGCGGGTATAATACTTCGGTACTAAGATTTTTTTGTGATTATGCACGCATGTATGCTTGAAAAGAATCTATTGCGTTGGATTCTTAGCAACTCCGCTGTCACTCAGTACCTTGTTTGATACTCGTCGTCATGGAAACGAAGTGTTAATGTTAAAGAAATTCAAAACATGCTTAGAGATTGTGTTACACTATTTTCAAAGACGTCTATCTTTGCTTAATGCGATACTGCATTCAGTCGGATAATTGTTTTCCAGGTTTGACGTCAGTGGAAATTCTGCGTGACAAGCACAAGTCGGTTCCTTTGAAGCTGTCATATATAACGGCCTCTTCTGGGACCGCCACACTACCAAGGTAATCAAACAATTGGGTTACCATGGTGAATTGGGATCCTGCTGACAAACTTTCTGGTCAAAATAACGAGGTGTACGAACTATCTGCTTAATGAACCAAAAAAACTCGACTCAATGGCAAGATTTCTCACAGCCATCACACAGCAAAACACAAGCTAAGATAATATGCCCGCAGATGCACTGAAAGTTAGCTACTGCGAGGCAACGACTAGCATGTGTTCTGAAATCTCAAACACTTATTTCTGCATATTACACATTTAAATAAAACATTTTGCCACATGGCTTGTGATATTTTAGCGCGAAGATAAGAAAGAAATCAACCGTGTCTATTACACACTATCGTTCTTTGCTGAACAATGGTGATTGTAGTTTTAGGGTACAGCAGCTGTTAAGGCTTTAAGTGTTCGTCATTTACTGGTTTCATACCCATCTATATTCATCACAGTCCTGTTTACGATTCGACCTTGATATATAAAACACAGCATGGGGTGATTAGGCTTATCTGAATCTTCGTCATGCATTAACATGCATATCTAGCTGTGCTAAATAAAATAACACTTTGTCTCTGCACCGTTTTAAAGATCTCATCACATGCCTGCAGGCTTCAGGTCGATGAGTCAATGACCTCTAACCCCATATAACCTAGGGCTTCTGGACAATGAGAGGAGGAACTGTGAACCCATATATCCTCAGGCTTCCAGACAATGAATGGATGACCTGTGACCCCATTTGCCTGCAGGCTCCTGGACGATAAGAGAGTGAACTATGACCCCACATGCCTGCACGCTACTGGACAATGAGTAGATGACCTATGATCCCTCATGCCTACATGCTTCTGGACGATGAGTGGATGACCTGTGACCCCAAGTGCCTGCAGGCTTCGGAACAATGAGTGAATGACTTGTGACTCCACATGTCTGCAGGCTTCTGGACAATGATTGGATGACCTGTGACCCACAAGCATGCAGGCTTCTGGACGATAGAGGGTGAACTGTGACCCTACATGCCTGCACGCTACAGGACAATGAGTAGATGCCCTATGATCCCTCATGCCTGCAGGTTTCTGGACAATGAGTGGATGACCTATGACTCCACATGCCTGCACGCTACTGGATAATGATTGGATGACCTGTGACCCACATGCCTGCAGGCTTCTGAACAATGATTGGATGATCTGTGACTCCACATGCCCGCAGACCTCTGGACAATGAATGGATGACCTGTGACCCCACTTGCCTGCTGGCTTCTGGACGATGAGTGGATGACCTGTGACCCCAAATGCCTGCAGGCTTCGGAACAATGAGTGAATGACCTATGACTCCACATGACTGCAGGCTTCTGGACAATGATCGGATGACCTGTGACCCACTCTCATGCAGGCTTCTGGACGATAAGAGGGTGAACTGTGACCCCACATGCCTGCACGCTACAGGACAATGAGTAGCTGACCTATGATCCCTCATGCCTACAGGTTTCTGGACAATGAGTGAATGACTTGTGACCCATATGCCTGCAGGCGTCTAAACAATGATTGGATGACCTGTGACCCCAAATTCCTGCAAGCTTCGGAACAATGATTGGATGATCCGTGACTCCACATGCCTGCAGGCTTCTGAACAATGGGTGGATGACCTATGATTCCACATGCCTGCAGGCTTCTGAACAATGAATGGATGACCTGTGATCCATATGCCTGCAGGCTTCTGGACGATAAGAGGATGAACTGTGACCTCACATGCCTGCACACTGCAGGACAATGAGTAGAGGACCTATGATCTCTCATGCCTGCAGGCTTCTGGATGATGAGCGGATGACGTCTGACCCCGACCACATGTGGTTGGTGCCCTGGAAGGAGGGCCAGGCCGTCACCCTGATCCTTCGACTGCCCAATGTTGTTCCGATCGTCGGTCTACGCATCTGGAACTATAACGCTTCACCCGAGGACACCTACAAAGGGGTGAGAGCTCACTCCTTTACAGAGCTCACAGGTCTGTGAACAGGCTCGACTCGTGACATGCCCAGTGCTTAATGACCGCTGTAGTTTCTTTGCCTGGTGACAGATACGGTGTGAAGCGTGCATTAGACTTCACGAGCAATGCTTCTGTATCATGTATGCTTGAGTTTGAATGTCGTAAGGAAACCTATGCAACACAGATGTGTGTCAGATTGAAGACATATGAGTCTCCTTAATCTATCCAGAAACACTGTTTGACATTCTGCCCTGTAGGTAACAAATGTACAGGTTGGTTGCCTCTATAAGGGAATATCTCGTGCTACATGTGATGAGCCTTATTGTGGTGCTCGTCTGGGTTGGGACTTGGAGCTGACTAAATGATGATTACCTTGCATCAGAGGTGGCCTCTCCAATCATTGAAATGCTACATGGAGGCGTTTACCGTTGCTCCCTCCGCCTAATCACGTCCTTGCTTTTTCTCTTTTCTCTTTATTCACCCCTCCCCCTCTCTCTCTCTCTCTCTTTCTCTTCTGCAGGCACGAAACTGCGTTGTCTCTGTGGACAATAAGCGGGTCTCTCCAGTTGAGGGCTTCATGTTACGTCGGGCACCGGGAAACACTCACTACAATTTCAGTCAAGAGATTAGCCTTGTGAAGGCGTTTCCTGGCAACGCAGCGCGGCGGCACGACAAGACGGGCAACGGCCGAACGCACGTCCGGATCAGCGACAGCGTCTATCAGGTCCTGTGGGTGCTGGATGGAGTATCTAAATGGATCCTATTCGGATCGAACTGGATAGAGCAGATTAAATTGGATTAACTGGAGAATTAGAGTAGGTTGGGATCTGAATGTGAGTTCTGATTCCCATTCAGTTTCACTTCTCAGATGTGGACTGAATGGGGATCAAATATCTTGGTGTCAACAGATTGGCTTGAGGTTATCTGGGAAGCTTTGGATGTATGACCATCGTTGGGTCTGAGCTTTCTAACCACGACATACTCTTCCACTAGCCACTTCTTTTTACACAGAGTGAATGACTTTATAGATTTTGTATTATCATTACGCTAAGCCCGGCCGTTATCTCTGATCGACGAAGGCCAAGTTACTGGTGAATCTAAAAATGGAGTGGAATTCATGCATACCCTGCTTTACTCGCCTGCTGTTGCTGTTCCTCGCTTGTCTGCCACGTGAATTCTTCTCATATAAATGTTATGTTTTTTAACGTTCTTACTCCCGCTTTTTATCATTTCTCTCCGTTCTATCTAATAATGAATATTCTAATCTCTCATGCACTTCTCCCGTCAGGACGAATATGAGGCGCCGATGATGCCCCAGGGGTTCGTCTTCCAGTTCCACTTGTTGTCTACCTGGGGAGACCTCTACTACATTGGGCTGAACGGCATTGAATTATATGACGCCGCAGGGCACAAAATACCCCTGACTGATAAGAGTGAGTCACTCCTCATGCTCTGAAAGAGTCGACACTTTTCGCATAATAATCAAGGATTGTTTTTATGCTTAGCCCCCCGTTAGTGTTTCTCAAGTTTTCGCCCATGTCGGCAGAAAGTTGAAGATACCCTTCATTAAAATTGCTCATCAATTTCTCGTCTGTGTTAACACAACTTAGTTTAGCCCATTCTTTGTATTCTCTTTTGGCCGAATGAGACCCTACCTACTTTCAGTTTTGTCAAAAATACTATCCGAGTATGGGTACGACGAGCATTCCATCAACACAATAATAAGACACCAATATCTAGGAGTATGACATCACGTGTTGCGGTCTTTAGACGTGGCAGCCTACCCGGACAGCGTCAACGTGCTGGGGAACGTCAGCGGCGACGTGCGCACGCCGGATAAGCTGGTGGACGGAGTCAACAACACCATGGACGGCAGACACATGTGGCTGACGCCCGTTCTCCCGACATGGTGAGGGAGTTACCAGGTCGCATTCAAAGGGCTCGTCAGCTGCCTGTTCTGGAGGTGAATTTGAAGGGTTCTAGGGGTGAGTCAGGGATCGAATGAGGTACAGGATATCACAAGCACACCTGTTGGCAGAATTGAACTTGTGTGCAGGCAAAGTCACAACATAGATTTGAGAAGTTTTGCCGGTGTAGTAACGAGGGCGTCGGCATGAGTGCGCGCTCACGCGGCTGGCGTCGCGCGGATGTGTGCGTGCGTGTGTGTGTGTGTGTGTGTGTGTGTGTGTGTGTGTGTGTGTGTGTGTGTGTGTGTGTGTGTGTGTGTGTGTGTGTGTGTGTGTGTGTGTGTGTGTGTGTGTGTGTGTGTGTGTGTGTGTGTGTGTGATGGTACTGGTCGGCGCAAGCGTTTGCTGGGGCCGTTCAGTTGCCCGCATTGTGACCCCAGCTCACCTGCCTGCTGTGCCGCTTCCAGCATATGTTTGTTTAAACCCTGCCGGTAACGGTTTGTAATCAAATAGTTTAATCCCCGCCATAGTGGGCCCCTGGATCTACTTTCACCCCACTGCGGAGGGACAGGGATCAAATTTCTCAAGGTCTCGGTTCATATGGAAGAAAAAACACGAACAGTGGTAGAAAGAGCATGATAAATTATTATGAACTATATCCGCTACTCTTGAGCTCAGATTAATATCGAGGTCAGGCCAGGTAGCAGGAGATGACAGACTAGTGACAACTTTTGGTTCTAGCTTCCGACTGGTTGGAGTTGGAGCCAACTTGTACGCCTACCGTTTTTCCCTGTCATGGAGCTGACTGAAGGCCTCATGTGTTGTGCGCAGATAAACCGGGTGTACGTCATTTTCGACGAGATACAGACGGTTTCCATGATCAAGATCTGGAACTACGCAAAAACACCGGCAAGAGGAGTAAAGGAGTTTGGGGTAAGTGTGCACTGGTGGGCTCCATCGCTTATCTTTTCTATCTTTTCATTTATCGAAAATTCTACAGTGGATAACTGCTTTTTGAAACTGGCTACTACCGTAAGCTTTCAGAGATGGGTTTGCGTAAAGAGCCAGTTTTATTTGGGCCCCAGATGAAACTAAATTGGTACGGCTATGCATCTTATATATATATATATATATATATATATATATATATATTTATATATATATGTATATATATCTTTATCACTCTCGCTCCTCTCTAACCACCGGACGACCCTGTCTCAGCTGCTGGTGGACGACCTCCTGGTCTACAACGGTCAGCTGGGCCAGATTGCCGCCTCGGGCCGGCTGGTGGGGCAGCCGGTGCCCTACCACACCGTGTTGTTCACCTCCGACAGAGACGTGGTGCTGAGGGAGCGCAACACGGTCATCAGGTGAGGTCACCGCTGAGGGGGCAGCACAAGGGTGATGGCTTAGCCGAGAGCTCGCTGTTCTGTCACAAATGGAGGCATGTGAGATGAAGGCGACTTTGGGAAATATTGCAAAAGATTCGTCCAGACTAAAGTTTCAGTGTCCAAACTGTATATGAGGGACACTGTGCCATCACGCTACTCCGACTCTAACTGCAAGTTCTGACGTGGCCGAATGGATAACAGAGCCAAAACGGATTCGGATATTGCTACGACTTTAGCAGCCACTCCGTTGCCGATTGACATCCAAGTCTTAAATGGCCGCTCTGTCCCACAGACCAATGAGCTCGGGTGAGAACGAGGTTCGTATGCTGAACAACAACAAGCACTCCCCACCGGCGATGATGCCTGGCACCGCCTCTGGTGTGGACCAGATGCGACGCCCCTTCACCCAGCAGACGCCCGGGGCGGCACTGGCGCTGCGGCGCCGAATCCTACAAACGTAGCCGCCGATAATACCCACCGCAGACTTTTTGGTTACGCAACGATTATTTGGTCTTAAAGACGCATAAGCCCTGGAACTGAGCGTCTAAGAATACCATCACCATCATGATTCAGCCTCAAATGGGGTGGTTTCTGACTCCTTACCTCAGTCGGAAGGATCAAAATTCAGTGACTCAGTTTTTGTTTATTGTGCACACGGTTCTGAGGATTTGTTGAGCTAGTCAGTAAATCATTTTATACGGTTCTAAATATGTTTGGGTCAGAATAAGCCAGAGCCGGGGTCACTCTGACTTCAAACCAGCTTACTATGTCTATTCTGACAATCCGCTGTGTCAGAATCCGCGTCACTTCGACTCTGAGTCGACTCTAACTGAAAAACCTGTTTGGCTCTATTGGCTGTTGTTTGGCTCTGTTTTTTTATTTGCTGGTCTGACGAGTAATTTGCGAGTCCGTGTCGACAAACAACGCCACACAAGTACACCAGCGGAGTTGTTTTTGGCTCAGGTAGATTTTTTGCAGTTGAATCAAGGAGTCAGAGTTTACTCTCTTGGGTTACCAAGAAATCTGCTCACGATTGATTTGCCAGTGATGTTAGACTGGTCGAATTTGGCATTGGGGTCGTATCATCTGATCCAAGCTCCCCGTCGTCATGGATACGAAATGATAGGGTGTCACACGATCGGATGGCTATTTGGGTTTTAAGCTGAGATTTTGTGCAAGGCTCCCATGGGCGGATGGTATTGTTTTGTGGATTCTTTTACGGACCTCCCGATAATCATTCGAATAACATATATTAATGTGTTTAAGCCATTGTTCCAACAATTCTCTGGAAAGTCATTTCATGAGATAATCAACTAAATATTTTTTGCTCAAGATAGCTTACATGCCGCTTCGAAGAGCAATGAAATGTTGCAAATGAAATGAAACTAACCACTCTGCATTAAATCTTGAAACCACTTCGAAACTGTACACTATATCTTATTTGACTTTAGACAGTTTATTTCCTGACGCTGGAAAGAGGAGATGGAGAGATGGCGGGATCACTTTGCCTGTTGGAGCCAGTTATGTTGGTCTCTTGTTGATATCCTACTTGTGCAGATGCATTTTATGTCAGGCGTGTACTAAGATGTAGCATGTGACATATTGAATGACCATTAACTCTGAGTGAGTTTTCCGCTCCTGCCACAAGATAAAGCTGCACAACAGACGCGCTAGTGTCTACTGTCATCATTTGCTGATGTAGCGTATTTCATGTGCTATAGGATCTGGATTGATGTGTCACTTTATTGCTGGTTAAATACATGTGCATGTATATATGGAGGCGGCTCATAACTTGTTTGGTTAAACTGGCCTAAACAAGAGACGAAAGTCACCCACCATTGCAGGTATGTATTGTTTGTTAGGATGAAGGGGTCCCGATCTCTGAGAGAATTGTTGTAATAGTTTAGTCCCAAAAGCGGAACTTAATAACCCAGGCAAAATTTATGAACAAGTAAACTATGTTCCATCGGTGAGTCCAAAACCGAAAAAGTTTTGTATTCCTAATAACATTTCCACCTTAAATTCAGCTGACGAAAACAATTGTGCTTTCGCTTTGTGTTTGCTTATTTATTGGACACAGTTTTGCGAAAACAACACACACATAGGAACATTGCGGTACGCTAGCACTTTCTAAAAGCTGGGCAGGGTCGCGACAGGACGGGGGTTTTGTATGACGTCACAAATCAGTCCACGCGAGCTGCGCCTGGCGACGCGCTCCAACGTCTGACGTCATTGTGACGTCACGTGGCGTTTCAGCGGGCCTGAGAAGCGCCGCGGCCCCGTGCGCGGAACTTGGCGAGGGTGCTCTCTGCCATGTCGCAGCGCTCTTCCGAAGCCTCGACCTCCTGAAAAGGACAGCAGATGGAGGGCGTTACCGGCGGTACTGGGTAGTGGCCCCGGCCAGGCAGCTCAGTGATGGGGTTTGTCCAAAGCATCCTCCAATCTCCTCCACGGTCCTCCAGAAGAGGTAAAAGACTCTACTGAACTCTACTGTTTGATAGAAAGCTAGCACAGAACATTCTACTATTCTATGAGGGGTCTGGAAGAGGAGCTGGAACGCATCCATGGTTTGAGATCAGTAACAACGGTCAGGTCTTTCTCTGTGGGTCAAATGATCACATTTGGGAGGATATTATTTCACGAAGCAGAAACATTTATGATCGATTTTATGCTTTCCCTTGCTTCATTTATATGAAAAGTGTTGCTCGAGAATCAGAATCACTGTCTCAAAGGCTATATTCCATAAAAATATGCTTTCCGTACGATAATGATTAAAACTAGTAAGTACATATATGGCATGCATCATTACTGCATCATAATTTACAAGGTACAATCTGATAGCGTTGCTTGATTGTAGAGACCACATGTGGATCACGCATTTCCGATGGGAGTACCACTTTGTTCAGATGGCGCCATTTGGGCCGAAAGAGGGCGCTATTTGGACCTGACGGAGACGCCATTGAGCAAAAAAGACGAATTCTCAAGGTGTGGTCTATCAGAGGAGCGTCAAACAGCATCACAGGGGCCACAATGGGCAGCGATGTTTCAGGGAGCGTCTGGGTGGTTCAAGGAGGAGGCGGGCACTTTTTGGGGCCCCGAGTGGTCGATAGGGGCACGCATCCTTTCCCTCCTGGATTCGCACATAGTAACGAGGCACGCACCTGGACACATTTGCGGTACTTGGCGAGATTGAGGGCGGCAATCTCTTCTGCCTCGTCGATCTGGTTTTTGTAGCTCTTGATCTTCTGCTGGAGCGAGTCGACCAGGTCCTGCATCCGCATGTGGTTCTTCTTGTCCTCATCAGCCTGCCGTAGTCAGGAAATGTCAATATCTGCCAGCTCGAGCTCAGCTGACGTCGGATAGCAGTATCAGTCGCTATGTGTTCTGTGCAATGTTAGAATTGTGGAGCAAGAACGAAAAATGAAACCTGCGCAGGGCAAAAAGGAGTTTGGGTGTCTGATTTTTAAATAACGACCTCAGACTGGAACCCAAAGAAACACATTTTGTTGTCCGGGTTGAAGCAAGTATCGATGCACTTGGCTGCAGTAGTTTCCTAGAAATGATCTCCGCAGTAACCGTCGAGTTAGCAATAAGTAACAAGGTTGGTGTCCTGTGAGGATAATAGCACTTTGTTTTCATGGATTTATCATATTCTGAAATTGAATTAACACAGTTATCTTTTTCGGACCTCTCATCAGCTTTGTCCTAGTAGTTGTTGTTCGGGGTTTTAGGACGCCTCGACTGCTAGGTCATTTTGTCCTAGTAGATACAGAATAAAAAGAGAAGTAAAGTATCATGTTTAAAACAGGAGAAGCACCTAAGTTTGTGCATTACCACGGTAAAATCGAACGCTTCCCTGTATTGAGAAACATTCTGCCAAAGTGTAAACTAGCCTGGAAGAGCAGCTCCCTTGATGCGCCGGTCGGCCTTCCGGAGGTTCTTGGAGGCATCGCTGTGGCGGCGCTGCTCGTGGTCCAGCTCCGATTCCAAGGAGCGCAGCTTCTCCTCCAGCTTGGCGATGATCTTCCGGCCGTTCTGAAGGGAGGTCGGGAGCGTTAGCGGAGGGAGAGGTGGAGAGAGGGGAGGGATGGAGAGAGAGAGAAGAGAGAGGGGAGGAGAGAGAGGGAGGAGAGAGAAGGAGGGAGGGATAGAAGGAGAAAGATAAAGAAAGAGAGAGAGAGAAAGAGAAAGGGAGGAGAGAGAGAGGGAGGAGAGAGAGAGGGAGAGAGAGAGTGAGAGAGAGAGATGGAGAGAGAGTAAAAATTAACAAAAAGACAAACAAGAAGGGGCGGAAGTCTGAAGGGAAGAAAGAAAACTGAAGAGGTAAACATGCAATTCAGTCGGTCATATAAAAATATAACATTTTATTGATTATATTCAAATAAACTCATGATACGGGAACTAGAATTAACATTTCGTGACATCAAAGCAGACCACTCGCCTCCATCACTTAGCTGCCTTCATCAGGAGCACGCTCAGCACTGACGCCTACAGCCAGTACACTAAGCCGCATCACCACAGGGACTGTCATTGGGATAATGAGCTCATTGCACCCACAACGTGTCCGACGGCGACGGAGCAGACACTGCACCTGTCCTGGCAACCCCCACTGGCGAGGGCTAATTCTGACCCGCAAGGTTGGGCTCTAGCCAACCACAACATCACTGACCTTGAGAGGGCTTTGCTTACGGTATACACTTGGACGCGAGTTTTTTAGCTATCTCTTTTCCTAAGGATCCTTTTCTTCCCTACATAGATGCGCTATTTTTTTGCGTCTTGACAGTTCTTGATGTCGGAAACGAAACAAACTAATATTGTTAAGCTGTGGATGGATGCGGTAATTTGTATCGAGACCCGTACATCAAGCAAAGTTCGATACTCTCAACTTGTTGTTCTTTGTTCTGTCCTTTTTCTTTTAAAAGGGAAGAAATTCTGCATACGAGCAATGTGTGAAAATGATAGTGATACTAGCCTTCTTCAGTTGGAAATGGTATTCCCCTGAGCATCTTTTTCCGTATCTACAAAAATATGCTCTCTCAAACGATGGTAAACAGGCCCTGCTCAATGGGCAGTGTTCATGCCTAGTCGAGGTTTTAGTTCAACTACCCTCATCACGGACGATTCTCGGTCCTTTGCCTCTGTCCTTAGGTGTGCCACAACACACAGGACTCCTTATAGTCTCACGGGTAAAGGCCCCCACCGACCCCACTAGTGCCACATCCTTATCGTCATCAGTGTGTTATAGATTAATCTCTCCTGTCTGTCGCTGTCACGCCAGCTGACCTTGACGGCGTTGGCCTCGGCTTCGTCCAGGCGAATGGTGAGGTCCTTGACGGTGAGCTCCATGGTCTTGCGGGACTGCTCAGCCTGCTGGGCGTTCTCCTGCTCCAGACGCAGCTCATCCGCCAGACTGCCGGCACCAGTGTTCGAATGAGGACGCTTCACGCTCGTGCAGCGATTTCAAGAAGGTATGGGAACTTTACGTCGAATTTGGTGTTCAGGAATATGTTTTGTTCTAGAAAAGGTCCACCACTCAATTGAACGGGTAAGCAGGTATTCCCCCTCCACGATCTCACCGATAAGAGCACCCTTGCTTTAACACCAAAAACACATATGGGATAATGACGAAACCTGTCATGAAAAATGCATCAAAATCTGGCTTTACCTATGCTTTGAGGCGTACAAGTAGTAACCGAGCATCGACCGATGTTACTGAATTTGATATTATGCATATATTACGATCGGCCGAAGTGAGCACTCACCGAGCCGCGTCGACCATGGCCTTCTTTGCCTTCTCCTCGGAGGCGCGCGCCTCGTTCAGCATTTCGTCCAGGTCCACGTGCAGAGTCTTCACCTCTTCCTCCAGCTTGTTGCGCGCCATCGAGACGCTGTTGAAGTTGGCCTCGGTTTCTGCCAGCTGCTGCTGAACCTCGCCAAGCTCTCCCTCCGCCTGCAAGAGTGAGAGAGACGCTTCTAAATAGGAGAATAGATGTGAGATAATTTGGTCAGCGATAGCTCATGTGCAATATCATGTGAGATCAAATTATCACCCGTTTTGTCTCGTTGTCTGCTCTCTATAAATTGACCTTCATGAACAGCCTTCACAATCCCAGGTACAATGCTGAGTAACTATACCAGAAAAAAACAAAAAATTAAACAAATATTTCCGAAACATGTGTGTTCTTTTGATGCACGTTCCAGCACGGACCTGGCGACGTCCGCGGTCCGCCTGTTCCAGCAGGGTGCGGCTCTCCTCCAGCTCCCCGTGGAGGGCGTTGGCGCGACGCTCGGAGAGAGCCAGCGCCTCCCGAACCTCCGCCCGGGACCTCTCCTCCTCTTCCACCTGGACCTGTTGGACACGGGAGACGGAGTATAGAACGGTGCAGATGATGGGGGAGAAGATCACCTAGATTGCGGTGTACCAGCCGCGAGTGAAATCTCGAGGTACTGGCAATGGGTGTGATAAGCGGCTCTAGTATTAAAGCATGTACTCGATGAGACGTGTAAAATAGGACGTGGCAGAAGTGACCGGAAAAGGGTGAGAGAAAATATGTACATGGCTCTTCGATGCAATTAAGATATGCGATTTAGAAATTTAGCAAAGGATCTGGGGGTATGCTTAAGGATTTGACGATGATATTCTCAAAATAAACTTGTCTTGTAATGAGTATCAGAGTTTCGAATATCCTCTATGATTTCTGCTCTTCCATTAGAGGTTTTTTCAGGCTCCACGTCAGAATAAACCCATTGTCAATAGAGACTTCTAATGACTGGAACCATTCAACGCCATTTACCATATAGAATACACAAAGTACAAAAGCGGCAAAGTTTAAAACCCTAAAGATATCACGAGATACATGACTATCGCAAAAGAACATCCGTTCCTTAGCGCAGAAAAAGTGCAAAAAACGCTTAGTTAAGCAATGGATCTAAAAAAGTGAGAATCATGAGGTCTAAAATGTTGGGCTGAATACAGGCAAAAGAACAAAAAACTCGACGACCTCAACACAAAAAGTTTAGGAGTCATGTGAATTGTCTTGCTTTGACGCCGGTGAAAAAGATAAGTTGTATTTACACAGCCCGTCAGTAAAACATCACTCTCCAACAGCTACCACGAGTTTAGGCCGGTAACAAGCGGTTCGAAGGAACAGGCTTCACCAGCTGCCCCAGTCATACCTGCAGCTCCTTCAGCTCCATCTGCACCCGCTTGATGGTCTTCTGGGAGTCCATGGTCTCCACGTTGGCCCGCTCCACGGAGACCTCCAGCTCGGTGATGTCGGTCTCCAGCTTCTTCTTCATCCGCATCGCCTCAGCGCGGCCCTTGGCCTCAGCCTCCAGCGAAGCCTGCATGGACTCCATCTGCCGGGCGTGGTTCTTCCTGCAGAGAGAGGAGCGGGTCACCAGTGCCTCAAACAGAGCCTCTGGTGGCTGGTCTATGAGGTATGAGGTAGGTAGTCTAAGCTGCGAATTTCATAGGCAGATCCAGCGGGGCAAGTTAAGCGGATCCAGCACCACCTGAAAGGGCCACGCCGCCCTCCCCTGAATGGTTGATGGTGCCCCCTCCCTGGAAATGCCACTTTCTAACTTCCTTCCAAGATGCGACTACAGGCACTCCCGCGATAGGATCTGGCGACCATCTGGTATTGGTGCCTTCTCCTGGTCTGGATGGCGCTCCCTTCCGACTCTGAGCCCCCACCCTCCCCCACCGGTTTGGAAATACTGGATCCGCCGGTGGATAATTTACTTTCACCTTCCAGATGTCGTAAATTGCAATAAAGAGGATGGTGGCCAATGCTGATTATCACAGTAATTAGCTAAAACATTGTTATTACCGAAGATCGACGTACTTTTTGCTTCATAGAGGAATGACTTATTCAAATAAGACGGGCCAGGTATGGTAAAACAGTTGTGCTCATAAAAATCATTCCGAGCCCAAAAGCATGAAGCTTGCATGCATATCATGAGCGTATCCAGGCTGCAGGATTATCGGCAGCCTCAGAGCACGTGACGTACTTGACGTTCTCGAACTCCTCCTCCTTCTCCTGGATGCGACGTTCGATCTCCTGGCGCGCCTGGCCCAGCTCGAGCTGACCCCGCAGCACCTTGTTCTCCTCCTGTCACAAAACACAACACGGAAGTGAGAATGGGGAGGGGTCAATGACGGAGGAATGGTCCTCATATGAAAGCTTCGCCATGCACCATTTTTATACAGAAGCCGTCCCACGGCATGAACCTTTAGTCATGCATTTCTTCCCAGCGAAAAAGGAAAAAAAGCAGGGGCTCATCTCATTCATACTTAAATCACACTATGCATACTACAGCGTCACCTGCCCCCCCCCCACCACCACAGCCGGCCTGGACACCTGTTCAAGGGCGGACTCAGCCTCCTCCAGGGCACTCTGAAGTTCGTCCTTCTCGTGCTCCACGCGCTGCCGAAGCTTCTCAATCTCCGCCAGCGAGCGGCCGCCGTCCACAATTTGGTCCATCAGGTCCTGTCCGGGTCAAGGTCAAAGGTCAGGTCGGGGTCAGGTTTGGGGGCGATGAGACAATCCGGACTGGATTGACCATCCCAGCCAAGAAAAGAGATGGTTTTTTGCCACATCAAGCTCAAATAGAAAGCTCAAATGCCACTGCCAATTTATTTTTAAAACACTACGTTATAAATGCTACCTTCTAGAGAAACAACAGTCTGTTTAACTAGTTTAACAAAGAATTGTCTTCTGTTTCAACAAAGATATATCCACCTGTGAGTCGTGAACCTTCATATAGGTATATATGTCGAAAAATACAAAATACCAAGCCAAAGAACATGTCTTTGCAGACCGACAGGATGCCGAGGAAATGCAGCGAAGAAGTGAAACTGTCCAAGAAACGTGACCTTGAATGCAGACCCAGTGCTAATATATGATGAAAAAGTTAGCTGAAGAAAATGCACCCGGAAAAAATAAAATAGCTCACCACCGCCTTCAGGGTTTACCTTGACTTCGTCGGCCAGGCTCTTGTTCTCCCTGCGAAGTGCCTCGAGCTGTTCGCTGCTCTCCTCGGCCGCTCCGCGGACGCGGAACAGCTCTGTGGAGTAGTTGCGGCAGTCGCGCTGTGAGGCGTCCAGCTCAGCGGAGACGTCATCCACCTGGTGGCGAGAGAACGAAATTCGAGTTACACAGGTCATCTTGAGATGTCAGAGATATCTCGAGATGTTTAATTCCTTGCAATTAAACAAAGTGGAAAGTCTTTGCTGAGCCTTATAAACGGATTTTTTTCGTTTCAGCAGGTAAATTCAGAGTTATACATCAGAGTTACATTCTCAGCCTTGCACCAAAGCTAACAACTGCTTTCCAGTGAAAATCTTCAATGCTTCTTTATCAATAATGACGATCTGATTACCTTCATCTTCCATTCGGCGATGATCTTGTCGAAGCCCTTGGCCTTCTTCTCCATCTGTGCGGCCAGCTGCTGGGCCCGTTCCACCTCCACGTGCATCTCGTCAATCTCACCTGGCAATGGGAAGAGGGTCATTTACAGAGCCAAGAAGTATCCACGTTATGCCCGGGATCCGGCAAAACTATGGTTGTAAGAAAGCTTTTGGTAACTCCCACCCATCTGCCCTAACGAACAATGCTCCTACTAATTGAAGACATGTATTTTCCTTTGTCAATAATTTTCCTTACAAGCTAGAATTATGCAGCATCAGAGTCATCAAGCGACCGTCTAAAGAACGAATAGGTGCGTACCGGTGAGGCGCAGCTTGATCTTCTCCAGGGCGATGTTCTTCTGGTTCAGCATCTCCAGCTGCTCGGTGGCCTCCTGCAGGCGGACCACCAGCTTGCGGCGCTGCTCCTCCAGTTCCTCAGCCCTGCAGCGCAAGACTCGGTCAGACGGAATCTAACTTCTCTGAAATCGCCACAAGGTCCTATGTCTCGCTCAGACGGGTGGATGGTGAACCTCCACTTGTCTGTGTAATGTGTGCACAGTGACATTGTGCTTACATCTGCTTTGTGACACATGGTCGAATCTAACAGAATCCGTTCTCAACTGGCTCACTACGTGTCTTATAAGGGTGCACTGTAGGTCCGTAAAGCTGTCCGTATAGTTTTGTAAATCGGGCTGCCTCGAAGGGAGATACGCGAAAAAAATTTATTGGCTAGATCAAAGTGTCACAAAAGTTGTTTCAGAAGTCCTATTCTCATATTTTGCGAATTCGGCCTGCAAATGCCTTAAGATTGCTCTCAAAGTCAACACTTCTACACAACTTTACCGGTACACCTCTTGTCGATTTATATGACGTACCCACGGCTTAGGCTATCAATTTCTCTAAGAATTAGGTCATATCTATCCTAAACAGTGATGTAGAACTTTGGACTACTCCAGAAAAAATACTTCAGAAAAAAACATTCCAAAATTCTTTTGGAACAAAAATAAAGGGCTTAAAAGAAATAACAATTAACCAATCAGAAGCCTAGGAATTCTCATACTGGGGTCACGTGACCTATCTGACGCAAAATATTCGTCATCCTGGGGCTGAAGCAGAAAATGACTCAAGACCCGAGGTACGAAACGGCTGAAGACTTGGGTAATTATGTTTTTTCCGTTTCTAGGGCAAACTAATTCATTTTTTTAGTTCTTAAAAGCTTTGTAAAATTAATTCAACTACACATACAGGAGAAGATACATTTCTATTACAAAAAACATTACTTTTTAACTTAAAATAGTTTTCGAAAAGTCGGTGATGGGTGAAGGTTTCAGCATTTTATCAGAACTGTTAACCTATTTCGATAATAAGTGAGTGGCCTCCCAAAATTGTGCCGAAGATACAAAAATAATTGACGGTTTCGTAATCAGGATTTTTCAAATAGCAAGAAACCACAATAATAATTTTTCGCGTATCTCCCTTCAAGGTAGACCAGTGTGTAGGCTATTTTTGAAAAGCTTGTCCGGTGGCTAATAAACAGAAATTCATAAGCAATATATCATTCAAGTTTGTATCTGCAGACACTTCAATGCCGACGGTGGCTTTTCAGTGCCGTCGTAACGAACATCAAATAATGAGAGTTGTGGAAACTGACAGTAAGGAATAAGAATGATAGGGCTAAAGATAGGGCTAAAGGAAGATAGGATACCATTTAAGGACGTTAACAGTCCCATGAGCTAAGTACTCTAACCTCTACAGCCCAGATCTTAATTATAGCGTCCCTTAGAGAGTGGATTAGAGTTCATTACATATTTATTCCAATACATAATCCATGCTGAGTGTGCCAAGGATTCGATGTAGGAATAGATATCCCATCAAATCCATTGACAGATTAAGTAAGACTGGCGGACAAATAGAGTAATCTGGGGTCTGGATATAGGTTTGGATCCCAATTTTCGTGAATTTGGATGTATTTGTTACATGGATTGGATTTGGATCGACAGTCACGGTGGGCAAACAGATTCGCCTGGATTTGTAATCTGACCTGTCTCGGCCATGAAACGCTCCAGCGTCAATGACTCTCACCTGGCGACACCCTCCTGTTCGTACTTGTTACGCCACAGCTGCATCTCGGCCTGGGCCTTGGACACCTGGCGGCTGAGGTCGGACTTGCTCTCCGCCTCCTCGTCCACCTGCCGACCAATCGGCGCTGGTTTTATTGTTGTTAGGATATCACACGACCCATCATGATCCGTCAGTTTTATTCTAAATTAATCTGACCAGGCTCAATGCCAAAACTGAAGCATCACTGGTTGGCAACGTATTTGTGACAAAAGGTTTTAATGTCTGACTTAAGTGATCTCCCAGTGAAAAACAGCCGAACGGCGTTCCAAATACGTGTATTATTGTTGCAAACCATTGTCAGTTATTTCTCTTGACGACGTAAGAATTTGTGGCGGTAGTATTTCATTCCAATGTAGATACCACGTTTAAAAATAAATTCATTTACTGTGACCCGGCACCATCTTTACCACATCCGAGAAAAATACAGATATTTGTTTGGCAACAAGAAGTAAAACCACCTTTGGAACTCACTGCTTTTGGAGCCCGGGGACTGACCTGTTCCCGCATGGTGTCGATGTCATGCTCCATGTTGCGGTACTTGCCCAGGATGACCGAGCGCTCCCGGCTCTCTTCATCGCACATGCGGTTGCAGTCGTCCAGCTGGGACTGCAGCGACGTCTTCAGCTTCTGCAGCTGCGACAGCTGCGACTCAGCCTGCTCCAGCTGTCGACGTCACGCCAAGTTCATTTCGAGGTCACAAGGGAGACCGGGGAGAAGTGGCGGATCCAGGACTTTACCTAAGGGGAGGGCAAGGGAGCTCCAGTTTCTACGGCATTACCTCGAACAGCCTCTAGCTATGCAGTTACTTTAGGCCCTCTGGTATCTATGGAGCCCCCTAGCTCCCCCCTGTATCCGCCACCTCTTGTGGTTTAGAGACAGGCCCGCCTGTTTTAATTCTGGAATGGTTTATAACACAATTCCCTTTTTTCGTTTCAAGCTGTTTTCTACAAAAGCATGGTGGTTTCAAAACCAGGGCTGCTTTGAACAGATTTGAGGATTTAATTGTGAAGCCTCCCTCCATCTTTTTAGAGGTATGCTTGACAATATAGAATTTAGGAAATTTCGACCCATTATTGAATAAACTAATGAGCATCAATCGCATCAGCATGTGAGGCCCATTCTCGCCTACCTCCGACATCAGGTCAGCGTTCTCGACCGAGAGCTTCTTCTTGGCGTTGTCGAAGTCGCCGAGGGTGCGGTTGGCTTCCTCGAGTTTGCCGTTGATGGCGGAGAGCTGGTCTTGCAGTTGCCTCGTCTGCTTCTCCTCGGCGGCCTGGTCCGTTCAGGAGGCGTCAGAATACCAACGGGGGGTTAACTGATGACTAAAGGTATGAATCGGTGTTTTATGTGAGCGGTTGATGGAACGATGCGAATTCATGCTTCCTTTTTGCATGAGCTTGCATGGGTCTAACAGATCGTAAGAATTGGCCGAACTTTGTAAATTATACTGTATTGAACCAAAACAGTACGATAGAACATATCGTTGAAATGATAAATTCAAAATATACAACGAAAGTAAAGGAGAAAAATTATAAGTTTCAGTATATATGCCTGATATGCAGACCATATTACATCTAATTTAAGGCAAGCAAAGCAAGTAAGAAGAAAATAGAGCGTGCCTACATATGTTAGGCATGGAAAGTAATGCAAGAGAAAAGTAGTTTTAGAAAACGAAATGACGAGCTTTCGGCAATAGAAAAGGAAATGACGAGCGCTACTTTCGGCCAGAAACATTTCACAGGTTAAAACATTGTATCGTCTCCTTTCATCGCTCTTCAGGTCTGTGATATAATTTAAGCTATCAAAATTGGCGACATATTCACATTATTTGGCCATTAAAAGCTTAAAAAGATGATCTGCCGACAAGCCATTTAGAAACATAGATTTTCGACATTTGAGCGGGTAACACTTGTTCCCATCTCCACATGAATCATTATTTACCGGATCTTAAGCTTACCGATGAAAGTAAATGAGGCTGTTTGTTCTATGACCTGCCAGCACTTGACTCATGTTTACATCACAGGAATTGTATGTTTAAAAAAGTTGAAATTTGAAAGTCTGATGTGTACTTTAGCAGCCTTTTCTAATAAAAGAGCATAACATTATAAATAATATTCTAAGTTTACCTCTGTAGCTGTTATAGATGGGCTGCTATATCAGCAGTTAAAGAAGTGTTAGAATCACACCATGCGTTAGCTTAGTTTGGAGTTAAAGGAGTGCAGTGGAGACCGATAAAGTAAGAAAATCTCGTTTGAGGAAGACATTATCGCACCTTTAGCTTCACAGTAGCATAGGTAGAGAGCGTATGGAAAGAAACAGGAAAGTCGATATGTTACCGTTTCGTTTTTGGTCTTCTCGATCGCAGATATATACATAGCCACCTCGTTTTGCAGCGCGTCCGTTTGCTTCTCTACTCTAAAGAGAAGAAAACAAACATAAAAATGAGGCGATTGAAAACTTCACAGCAAGTTAAAAAAGAAACACAAAAATTCCTCCAAAAATATCTCCAAATCACCGGAGAGGGTAGAAACGGCTAGAGGGTGTCTGCCGAGTCTGCAACCGCCAGTGTTAGTTTCGGCTAACACCACCCTCGCCATTTGGCAGCCCTTCCAAGAGAGCGAGGCTGGAGTCTGCACTCTAGTCTACCTTGTCGCTGTTGGTTTGGTCCAGAGCTCCACGCAGATCGTGAGCCTCGTTGGCAAGGGAGCTGGCCTCACGTTCGGTCCTAGGGTCATTTGGGTGGTTGTGGTCAGTGAGTTCTATGGGGTCAGGGGGTCTCTGGGGTTGATGCACATGCACTGTCTATAGACGAGCACGGTGTGGGGCACGCACCAGGTTCGGACGACAAAGATATTGGGGAAGTAGTCCCGTCAGCGCTGAGGGATTTCATAGCTAAATTTCAGTGATGAGAGTAAGGTCTAGGCTAGTTGGTTGAAGTCGGATACAATTTTGTCATTTATCATTTTCGTAATGAATTATGCAAACCTCATAGCTTGTATAATCGGTGCTCAGTCAAGTGCCGGAGTTTTCATAGCCCATTTCAAATATATGTGCATCCTTCCACCTGTGCAAGGAAGACGCACACAAGCCTCACTTTTGTGTCTACACGTCTCATCAGGGGGACGCCACTAATGTCTACGGGGAAGGGGTTATCTTGCAAAGGACGAGACGCTGGGTCAGTGGGACGGACCGCTCTGTCTAGGGGGACTGAAAAGACTAGTACCTTTTGGTTGTTCATTTGGTCAGTAGCCATTCGGATTTCATGGGCCTCAGATTGGTATTCGGAGCGTTCTTTTTCCACCCTGTGATGGCACTATGTCAGAACCTTTTCACGTCATGACCTGGTACAGTAGGAGTGATATTATTCTAATAAGGCTATAAGTTTGGATGGTAAGGCCCACAGGTCGGATTTGTTTGCAGGAAAGTGCTGTTCTTTTTCTAGCCATTGTCGATAACCTGAAATACTGCAGGAGGGACCTGATAGGATATGTTCTGACGTATGCATGAGAATAGAGCTGAGGGCAACACTAGCACAAGGAGCAGCGGCCTGAAATTCAGTCGTTAGACACAGCAGGAAAGCTGACATGAGCTCTAAACAAACTCGCTCAGTTTTCATCATAAAGGTCAGCAAGAAACGAGCGGATAACTTAATAGGTCGAATCTGAAAATGTTACACTGTATATTCAAAGAAGCCTAGAAAATATAATATCCATATATATTCCGATTTCAACTCCTTGCAACTGGCTTGGATATTCTCACACAAATGAATAAAAGTAATTGGCCTAATCCTTCATAAACCTACTTGGCTTTGGACTTGTTAAGCTGGTCGATCTGCTCTGACATTTCGGAGATGGCGTCGTTGTGTTTGCGGCGTAGACCGGCCAGGGCAGCGTCCTGCTGGATGGTCTGTAGGAGAAGGTGACGCCAATCAGACGACCTGGGACGTTTTTCGTCCTCTCCAAGGCCAATTTTTACCTATTTTAAGAAAACAAATCTTGGCAAAGTTTGTATCGAGAGAAAGGAGCCGCCGACACACAATCAACAATATCGCGTTATGACCAGGTCAGAATGCCTGCATCAGCCGATGGTACATTTTCTTTCACTTCAGCTGTCGTTACCTGTTCCTCAATGTCGCGTCGCAGCTTGGCGATCTCGTTCTCGCGTTTCTTGTTGAGTTCCATCTGGGCAGCGGTGGCGCCGCCCGCCTCCTCCAGCCTCTCCGTCAGCTCCTCCAGCTCACGAGCCTGTGTCGCAGAGGAGCAGGTGTCGTGAAGGCACAACTCACTTCGATCAGTCATGTTCTTAGGCCTAGGGCGGGTCCAGGGTGAGGGCAAACACGTATTTTCCCCAAAAACCTTCCCATTTTCGATAATTTTCTAAAAAAGGACACATTTCCTCATAATCTGTTACTGTGTAACCCACATCTCCGAGCTACCAGTTAAGACACGGCACATCTTAGCCCAAACGAAGAAGCTTGTTCTAAGGGCGATACTTCGTCCTCTCTTTCCCCAAAGGTTTGAGCAAAGCAAAACCTGAAATAATATCTGGATAGCTCACATTTTGTAGATTTAAATAGGCATGATACAAAAAGCTGCCGTTCCACGTCTGTGAATCGAATTAAACTCAAATAGTACTTGCGAGGCTCGCGCGTTGCTTCTCCCGCCCTATATACTGCAGGCACCGAGACCGTTTGCTACCGGGGTTGGTACTTACCAGGTCAGCGCGCTGCTTCTCCGCCTTGGCGCGCCCCTGGCGCTCCGACTCCAGCTCCTCCTCCAGCTCCTCGATGCGGCCCTGCAGCTCCTTGATGGTGCGCTGAAGCCTGGTGACCAGCGACTGCTCCTCCTCCAGCTTGGCTGTAGGGAAGAGAAACGGTGGCTCAATCGGTTGACCAGAGACTACTAAATCGAGTTTTTTACCAGGCCTACTCGGATTAATTGGGGCTGCTTCGGGCAATTTATAAGTATGAATAATTAGGGAAAACACTTCAAGGTAGACAGACGTTGAATAAAACTGCTAGTATATTCATATTTGCAAACATATGATGGACATCACCATGACAAATTGAGAATAAGAGATAGCATTATTGATACCATGTCATTCAAATATCACGGTGGCGCTTAGTTTGTGCTTTCGGCGTGAGCGAATGCCCATTAGCCAATCTCCCTCAGCACGTCTATGTCACACTGAAGGAATGAAAAACGAAGCGTATCCGTGGCCTTTATATAAAACCGCATTAATATCACCATCCTTTTTCTAACCAAGCTCTAAAAAATCCACATCAGTAGTGTAGAGGCATCCTCACTTACTATCAGTATGGTATTTGATAGGTATTCGAGCCATCAAAACCTTTCGATTCGTTTCATTGTAAACGTTCTGGTAACCCGCAAACACCTATTAATGCTGGGAATAATTGCTCGAAGTAATTTTATCGAGAATGTAAACACGGCTAATCCAGTTAATCCGGTTAACCCGGTTGTCCCCTGCTCACTGGAAAGCTGGGCGATTTCGCGGTCCTTGCGCATCATGGTGTGCTCCAGCTCCCTCTTGTTCTTCTCCAGGTCAGAGACGGCCTCCTGGGTCAGCTTCAGGTCGCCCTCAACCTGCAGAGAAGGTCAGAGGTCAGCGACAATTGTCCTGAGTCAGCTTAAGGATACCTTCAACCTGGGAAGAGGGTAAGGATTCGGATTAGCTAAAATTTTACACTGCGGTAGAATACGAAATGGTTTTGCCAACAACACAAATACGTGTGTAGGCAGCGTTGCCTTCTTATGAGAACTTGGTGTCGAGGCATAATTCCATTCAACAAAAAAATATATTACCACCTCTTTTTGGGTCATAGTTAAAGTTTTAGTTATGATTATTGTTCAGATTCGAGTTTTATGCAAGCCGTATTGAGTTTACTGGACAAAACCAGAGTTTTCTATTATATCCAAAGGACAGATATATTAAACTTGAACATACTATTTTTCCTACGATAACCTTATTTATCTTTACATCATCCTCGCAATCCATAATTGCCTACCTTCCGCTTGGCCTTGTCCATTTCAGCGCGCGTCTTCTTCTCCCTTTCCAGGCTCTCCTCCAGTTCGTCCAGTGTCTGCTCCAGCTTAGCCTTGACCTTCAGCAGGTGGCTGACCTTGTCCTCTTGGGTTCCGAACTCGTCGGCAGTTTTCTGCTGGTTCTCCTGCGGGTGGGTTAATAAGTCAGCAGTGGGCGTAGGGCAGTGGCGGATCCAGACATTCATTTCAGGGGGAAGAGGTTAGAGGGCTCGAGCCTCCCCTGTCATTACCTTGGAACAGCCTCTGGCTATCAATTAACTATAGGTACTCTGAAATTGGGGGGCGCCTGAGCCCCTAGCTCCCGCTTGTATCCGTCACTGGTGAAGGATAAAGAGCCAGCAAGAACGCAATGGAAGTGGTGGATGGGAGCGTACCAAAGTAAAACTCTGTGCTTAAAGGTTGTCGCAATGGGTTTACCTGTAGGGCGATGAAATTCTATCGTGTTCACCACAACTATGGATTGTAAAATACAGACCTCACTGAATACCCATAAACGCGCCTTAGAATTCTCCATAGCCATGTGCAGCTATTCTTGTCAAACGTGTTTCTTAAGAAAACCACCTTAATTAATAATGAACTTTGCTGGAATACTTGCTCAAATTATTACCTATTCCCGGCCAAAACCTGGTAACATAACAGAACAATGCGCCCCTTATACCAAGAATCAATCTCCTCTGAATACCGTCACAGTTCCGCTGTGGCTCGGGCCGTGTGTTGAGACACCTCTCCTCCCCCTACCCGACGTCAGCCAGCCGGCAGCGGCCGGCGCCTCGGGGCAGTTGCTAAGGCGGTCCGGTGACCTTTCACGGTTCCGCGTGACCCCTGAGCGCGTGCAGCGCCGGAGAGCATGGCACGCGAGGATTGAGGCTCAGCGGCATTGGGTGATCCACGGGGACTATTGCGCTGCAAATTGGCGAGTGTACCCACGTATAGTGTTTCTGTTAACACTGTTTCCATAACGCGTTATTTCTTAAGCCTTGCATCTATTTCGTTGTGCGCATTGGATGGTGAAGTATATATAAGTTCTGATGGCTCGTTCCAGTGCCCATGGATTTCGTGACTTTACCAGAATCCCGGGGAATAAGGAATTACTGTTTCTTTCTTCTTCTTTGGTAAGTGACAAACTTCGCCCTCCAGCCATCGGCCAGGTCAGTCCATATGTTAACCTGGTTTCCGTGTTTTTAATATTCTATTTTTCATTTCATACTTCATGTCAGATTCTTAGAGATGAATATTGTATGCTTTGAAATTTAAGTGACTCATGGAGAAAAAGAGTCAAATGTTCCAGCCGTGGGAGCGTGGCATCAATTTTTATGCATGTCAACGAAATAAGTTGTAGCGTCCCTGATCCTTCGCCTGGAAGTGCCAATCCGATTTGCATACCAGCACTCTCGCGTCGAGGCCTTTGACAGCGATGACGACTTCATCAGCGCAATGAATGGGGGAACCCAGTGGGTGGACTACACTGCTCCGTTCTGCACGGCCGTAATGCGGTACAGTATACCAGCGCAGAGAGATCCAAGCATCATGGGCTTACGAATGTATGTAATCTCTGGTAAATATGGCAAAACCATGAACAGCGGAGATTGTTATCCAGAATAATGGTTCCAACCAGGGTACTTTAACTACGGGTACAACCAAGTTTCCTACTAAATATAGTCCTCCCATGATGACGTCACCGCCCTTTCCTACTAAGTTATAGGAGATTCTACTAAGTTTTTGGAAGGATCAGCTGGAACATACCAAGTTTGGGCGTATTTGGCACCAATCTAGTATAAATCGAAATCAACTTGTTTCACCCATTTGACAGTAACCTTGATCTCAACGGCGAGCAGCATATTTTACGTAAATCTAATGAAAAAATTATAACACTTCAAAGAATTTGTTGAAAGGGCATGCATTTATTTGATCAACTCAGGCCTACTTAATAGCCGAGAGAAATAAATTTACTTTCGCTCAAGAGATCACCGGTGTTTATTGTCTTCTGCTGCAGGTACCACCAACAGCCAATCAAAGGTCAGAAACCAACAGCCAATCAAAATCGAGATTAGTCTTACTGCAAACAGCTGTTAGTGCTGAACCTGTCCTTATTTTGACACGCTCTGGAAAATTTGTAAAAATAATATTCTTCACTGGAGCTTTTGCAAAACGTCTGATGATTTCACAAATAAAAATCTTTTAGCTTTCTGTTCAACCATATAAGTTCTGTTGATAAAGGTCTAAAATAGGTTATTTAGAGCTTCGAAAAAGTGCAATTTCTCCAATGCCTTGCATAGTAACTGTAGTGCCTCTCCAGCCATGATGACGTAATGCTGCCAAACAACTTGAACGGGGTCTGGTTCCAACAGCAATTTCCTGAGGCCTCTGACACAAGTGAGGTTTGAAAAATAAGAACAGGCTGTGTATACCATCTGAAATATAGTCTTAAACTCTCAAAATTCAGCTCAGGGGTCTTCAGAAAGATGGGCACTAAGACTCTAGGAAGGAATGAAGGCCCATATACTAATATGAACCTGCTAAAACAAACTTATGCACTAACTCGCACTGACTGACCTGGCTCCGGCACTCGGCCTGGGTAGGAACATTAAAACACCCGACCGACTAAACTGGCTCCAGCACCCACCTGCAGTCGCTTCTTCTCGCGGTTCAGCTTGTTGATCTGTTCGTCCTGCTGGGCGATCTCATCGTTCAAGTTGCGGATGGTGTGGTCCCGGGCGGTCTTGTCAGCCTCCAGCTTCTTCAGGGTGCCCTGCACCTCCTCCAGGTCCTTCTTCATGCTGGACACCTCCTGCTCCATCTTGCGCTTCTCCTGAGACATCTGCTGGCGAGCCTGCTCCTCCTCATTGAGGCGCTCCTGGGCCTCCTGCCGTGGCAACCGTGAAAGGTTAAGTGGCGGAATTACGGTTCAATTGGGTGAAAACTCAATGATTATTTCAAGCTGTATGAACTTCGAGAAACATTAAAATGCACCTCGAGCTGCTACCACATTGCGCAGCCATGTCAATGTATTTTTAAATACATCATGCTAAATCGATAGCCATAGAAAATAAGGCACCAAATTAATTTTTAATTCATTTCTCTTCGTAAACACTCTCTTCTTTTCCGTGCTAAGTGCGAAGTAAGTTGTTATGAGCATCAAATCAGAGCTTCAATATTGAATAAATTTAGTCTTATAAAGCACTTACTTCACATGAAATTTTTCTTATTGCAACATATTTTCGGACCAAAATGAAATACAACGCTAATGCCCAAAGGCCAAAAATGTTTTGCTTAAGCAAAGGTAATGTTGTCCAAGCAAATTATGAAAAGTATGCAGCTAAGGTAGCCGGGAGGCAAACTAACTTTAATATATTTAGAAAAATAAAATCGTTAGGAATACTCTCACCTACCATATTAAGATTTCACGCCAACTATTTTTCTCTGATGGTTCACAGCTCTGGCTTACGTTCATATGTTCATAGTCATGCCATTTTAGGCCCTATGGCCTGAACTCAGCCTTTACCCGGGTAAGACGCACATTTCTACCGCACCTTCCCGCTTGAACTTCACCGGTCACTCACATTGAGTTGGCCCTCCAGGTCGCTCTTCTGGGCCTGCAGCTTCTGCTGCTTGGCCAGCTCGTCTCCCATGGAGCCCCGCTCCGACTCCAGCCTGGAGACCAGCGCGTTCTTCTCCTCCAGCAGCTTGATGTTCTTCTCCTCTGCCTCCTTCCTCTTCTGCTCGACTTCGCCAGCGGCTACCTCGGCGGCTTCCGCCTCCTCTCTGAGTTTCTGCCGAATGAATGGTGGTTGAGTGCTCAGTGGTTAGTCGGAAAGTCCAGGGAAGTTCAGATTCTTATGGAATGAATTGATGGCTTATATCCCTTAAAAAACTGCTATAAAATAACGATGGTCACTGTTTAAACAGTAGCTGTGCCTTCCAGGCAAAACTTAAGTCCCATGAAAGAAAAAGCACAGCAGAGGGCAGTGTGTCGATGCCCAGAAACAATTACTTCCTCTTTCGAACTTGATATTATATTTTTCCTATGCTCTATTCTATAAGGTTACCTGCACATTTTCGCTGGCTTCGAACTGCAACTCCTCGTATCTAATCATCACTTCTTCCACGCTTTCAGCGAATTCGCGAACATCAGGTATCATGTTTGGTTATTTGGTCGATCAGCTGTAATTCAGACGCTCCACTATTCTTCGCCGGTAGGTAAAACCTTTAAAGAGCGTTTAGGCTCCTCATGACTACCTAATGATCAATATAATCTAGCCGGTAGTCTTAACTGCAAGTTTTCTTATCAGTCACAGCTTATTGAAGATGCTTTGGCTCGGGCGGAACTCGTTTTCAGGTTTCACGGAGGAGTTCTAACCAAAGAGATCGAAGACATGAGAAATAGAAAAGATTAATTTCCTGAGTTATTCACCCTGAGCACAGTTCGACCTTCATAGGCAGTCCTCCGCCACTCGGCATCCCACCGCCCACCACCAGACCGCGTTAGACCAGCACTGGAAACCCTGAAGCGCCTTCCAGGTGGCCTGAAGACCGACTGTCAGTTCAGCTTTGTCACCACCCTCAGCTCGACCTAATTAAACCTCTTTGGCAGTCGTCAGTTGGCTCTGGGCGGACCCCGCTCTGGAGTGTGTTTTGCCTGCCACAGATCAATTGGAGGCTTCTGTTAGTTTCTTTTTCTTCCCCGTGGAGGTACGAGGCGCACGCTGATTTTGGAGCTTGCTCGCTTACGTCAAATCAATCCTTGGAGTTTGCTCAACCAACAAAAGCAAGGACGTTCCTTCACAGTGAAAACAGAAGCGACGTGTGAGGGTTCACCTCTGACGTCTGTGTTTTTGAACATCCGCAGAGACGACTCAATAGCAACATCCGTCCAGCGGGACGAACGAAAACGGAGGTGGTGCAAAATTGGAGCCAACCTGTATCCCATTACTATTAGGAAAGTACTCCGCGTTTAAACTATCAGTCTCAAGAAATCTAAAGGTTTTTTGTTCATCTATTTTCACAGAGCTTTCAAATGTTCTAAAATTCAGGTACTGGTTTTTTAACCAAAACCATAGTGTTGTATAGTCTAGGATAATGTATTCTGACAAATAAAGAACCATTACAAAGCCCTGGAGTGACATAATTGTTGAAAAATACTTTTTGAAAACCAGGTATCACAAGGGGACTAGCAAACAATTCGCTGATAATCCTTGTATCAGAGTAACGTCTATTTAAACGCTTCTGAGGACCCACTCTGTCTGCATAACCATCTTTGATTTATCAAGACCTCCCTCAAGTGCACTACTGGCAGTGCTCCATTCTGGCTGAATTCCAGCCAGCAGTGGATTTTGAATCAATACTGTCTTAATGAGTATTCCTCTCACATCAGATAAGAAAAATGAGCACATAACGCAACAAGGCCAGACACATGATCAATTGCCAGATACGTGGTCAGGAAGTGTGCTCAGGAGGTGCTTCCGGGTTTTTCGGCTGGGTTTTCCCTTGGATATTTTTAGATGTCACAGTTTATTACCAAAGGTGACATACGTTAGCACTGCATCAAAATTTTTACGCAATGTGTGCTGAATAGGTTAGAATCAAAAACAGATACAAGGGGGTTACGAGAGCTTCAGGAAGGACGTGGTTAACTTTTGTTGGAGCTTATCGACGCACCAACTTCCAGGGTCATATGACGTCGTCAACACTTCCCCTGTTGGAAGGGTTTCTCGGGGAGCCAGCTTGCTCCTTGTTCAGGGAAAATTAGGTGGTTAAAACATCCAAAATCTTTAGGTGCATACTTACAAGGGATGACTGTTCTTACGGGGGACTATAACCATTTTGCTCTAACGTGCATCTACCGCTGATCAATACAACGAGGGATGACTGCTTTACGGGGTTCTACTATAACCCATTTCGCTCTAACGTATGAGCATCCACCGCTGGTCAATACAGGCACAGCTGCAGTGCATGCTGCTTACGTTGATCTCGTCCTCGATGCGGGTCTGGTAGAGCATGGGGCGGATGCGGATCCACAGGCGGAACCAGGCCCAGCCGTTCAACTTCATGTAGTTGCGGATGCACCTCTGCACCACCAGCAGCATCGACCTGCGGGTCGGGGCCGGTCAGAACTGCAGCGTGCTGTCGAGCAGTCGAGTCCTCACATCGACCTGCGGGTCGGGGCCGGTTAAAACTGCAGCGTGCTCCCGAGCAGTCGAGTCCTCACATCGACCTGCGGGTCGGGCAGAGCTGCAAAAAATCTCAAATCTGTCGGGCACTTTCGAAAAAACCTCCAAATCTGTCGGGTGGTTAGGATAGGACTATTAAAATTGTCTAAAACCCATTCAATTGGTAAAATGTTCCTACTCTTTTTCCACATTCTTAATAGAAAATACTAAAATTAGCATAAAAAACTTCAAGTTTGGGACCAATGGATATCATTATCCTTATTTTTGTGCTCTGATCCTTATATGTGTGATATCCTTATTTTTCGTGCTCTGAAGCCGCCTATGGAAAATCTAAGTGGAATGACACAAGTCTATTAATTTTCAAAACTCTAGAACTGAGACTGTTCTTCGGGTTTTCAATTAGCAGACACGCTCAGGAAATTAAGGTTATCGGCAGAAACCTATAACAAATTGAATACCGAACCACCAATTCCCATTTTCTGGAGTCACCATTGGTAAAGGAAATTTATTATTGGATGTAATTTGAGATTTGTGGACGTACAGCATACAAATAGTATGTGTCAAAGTCAGCTCGACTGGGTCTTGAATAAGACTCAGTCTTGAATTCAGATGAGTTAGGTCACAGGTGGAAATATACAATAACATGAAAAGCAGCCCCCCTTTTTCAGTCCTCTGCAGCCGCCATTGACAAAAAAATGCTGCACTAGAATGAGAATAAGTGATATTGTGTTATTATGTTACATAGTCTAGCCCAGAATACTTAAAAAATATAGTTTGCAATGGAAGAAAGCTGACCTGGTTCCCATACCATGCGGTTACTTATGCCAGCTTCTGCAGATTTTCATGATTTCAGTTTTTTGGAGGTGGGAGGGGGTAATTTGGAAGGAGCCCCCAAAAATTTATATATGGATTTTGCTCTGATGGCCAGACATACAAGATTGGAGGGGTACTTTTTTGATATTCGAAAGTGTTTTTAAGGATCATGGCTACTTGTAGTTGAATACAAACATGTAATATTAGCTTTCCATGACTTTAAATGCAGGTTTACATGAAAAATCCTAAATTTTGAAGCTGTTGGCTATCTCAAAGTTTTTCATGCATTGCTGTGCTCATTTCCATGAGGGTACGTGGTTTAGGATCTGAAGTTCATGAGGCTAATAAATAACCTTAAGTCAGTTAGATAGTAAATGTCAAATAAATATCATGTTTCCAAGGAAGTTAAGAGTAAAAGGAATGAGTAAAGGTTGCACTAGGCTGTGTTTTTGTTATATCTTTGTCCCCTTGACATAGATCATAGGCATATTTGGGTAAGTGAATAAAATGAAATAGGAGAAATAGTTTGGTACTTAAAACTCAAATTAATGTGGAAAGGTGAAGAGTTTTGTTTCTTTGGCATCTACAAATCCACTGATGAAGGTATGCAGCTTTTGTGGTTAATTCTGGACAAACAGGCATTGGATTTAAAAGAAGATGGAAGGGAAAATCAAATGTTTTAGTCTAATTTGACCAGTCTGCTGGTAAAATTCATTTTTCCCTTATTAATATCATTTAAAATTATTGATCAACAGTGAGCATAACATACTGTGTGGAAATAAATGTAAGCTGCCGAAATTACAACGAACACCACATCACTTACTTGTTTGTTTTCTCCCCACACTGTTCTGATCTGCCCGCTGTTTGATCCATGCTTCAAAACGACCTCCTTGGCCAAAACCACTGTTCCTGAACTTGCAGGGCAGCCCAGAATGCTTGGTTCGCTGATGCTCCTTAAAAAACGTTTCTCGCCAAAATACCCACATCCCTCAAATCCACATTTAAGCTTGACACGGGACGGTGGAAGGGGCTTCAGCTTAATCGGAGCCATTTATCAGCCCTTCAACTATGGACGATGAAATCCAGGCTCAACCAGTTTACTCAAGATGTATACCAAAGTAATGCAAGAGAAAAATAATCAAAAACACAACCTTGCAACGCATTGCCTCCACCACACCACAGGATTCTAGGGCCTTGGCCTCCGCCATATCCACAAGGCAACACACCAAACCGCAGGGCTGCTTTTCTTCAAACCGAAGATACCTTTTACACCGGCTTTGCCGCAAGGGCGCTGTTCAAACAGCGCCCTTGCGGCAGCGTTGAGCGTACTTCCAAACGAAGGAAACGAAGGAAAAAAACTGTTTTGCCTGTCGCCTTTACCTTTACGGCGGCCTGTCGGGCCAAGCTGTCGCGTGCTATGGAATACAAATCGGGCCCGACAGGCCGGTGAAGGAATTTTTCCAGCAGAGGATTTTCTGGGTGACGTTTAAAAGGCCCTCTGTACATAAGGCCCTCTATTCAAAGGTTCTTCGATTCATAAGTCCCTCGAAAAGACCCTCTGTGCATAAGGCCCTCTATTCAAAGGTCCCTCGATTCATAAGTCCCTCGATTTTCCACCGGTTCTTGCCGCACACTGGCTTGATATGGGAGAGGTGCAAATTCATGAAAAACTTGTTGAGTGAAAGAGGTGACATTTCTAATATTGAGTTTTTTAGAACAAAAAATATTTTCTGCTTCCTTTCAAGATTTTTTTTTCTCACAGATTGTAAGATCTGTCGCAAGACCATACCGTGCCCTAAAATCTGTCGGGCACTTTATGGCCCGAGAGCCCGACTTTTTGCAGCTCTGGGGTCGGGGCCGGTCAGAACTGCAGCGTGCAGCCGAGGTAGTAGAACATTCCAGACGAACAATGAGAATGGGTTGCGGGTCCAGCGGAGGTCGATTATTTATTTATCTATCTGTTAGGTCATAGGTGAGTCCATGATTTCCGACGAAGGGTTACGTTTTAGCTGGGGAGTGTCCATTTGTACCAATGGGGAGGCTATACCGGCCGGTGGGTATTATTTCCTGAGGTACGGTATACCAGGGGTGCCAAATTTAATCGTGTGGGTGCCGACCATTGCATCTCGAGCAGATGCAACCTTTCAAGAGGCGCTGTGGCTGTTTCAAGTAGTGCTACAGCGGAGTGTGGGAGGGGGGGCAACCAGTGATTGTGGGCGAGCTTGTACACTTGTCCCCACAATCCACCTATTGGTGAAATATGTCAGCAAAAGCCTCACAGAACGCGTTTTGAATACTACAGGAATTTTTAGAAAATATTCAGCAACCCTTTCCATTATTCACATGCAAACCCATTCAGGATTTAGGTACCAAAAAAGAGATTAAGTTACATAGCTCATTACAGAAGTCTGTATTTTCCACGCAAATATTGATCAATTCCAAACAGTTACATTCTCGGGGCCCGTATCTGCCACGATTGTCCAAGGCGCCAAGCACTCGCCTCTGTTCGACGTGCTTCTGGTACTCCCCTGCGGGAGAAGTAGCCGCGGACATAGGACTGCATCCAGCCGAAGATCTGGTTCAGCTTGTCGTCACGCATCTCTTCAAGGTCGCCGAGCACTCCAGCACGGAAGAACACCTGCACCCAGTCAAGAGGGTGTCAAGCCCGGGAAGTCTCGGCTTGGAATGAGCCTCTGTCTGTACTGGGGAGCATTTCAAGGCGTGGAAGACAGCTTGGCCATTTATCTGCCATCTTGAGAAAATTAAGGTGTCGCATGAGAAGGGATGGCACTCCATTCGCTCAATAAAAGAAGACATTAAAACAAGGTTTTGATATCTATATATTTAATTAACTTTTAAAAATATTGGGAGCCGAATATTAACTATTTTTTGCGTGACAGTAAAAATGAAACACCTCAGTGAGCTTTGAAATAATAAAGCTAAAACTTACTGACCGGCTCGAACCACACGATTCAAATGCGCTGAAAACTGCAAAGCAAAATATGCAAAGGAAGAACCCGTCAATATACCACTTTAATTTCCCTAGCCTTTGCCTCGATGGTAACTTCTTATTCCCTCCCATCATGTTTTTTCGGGGTGACCCGAAATGGCAGCGTACAGTGTTGCTGCCATTCGTGTTATGGATGTTCTCTGATTCTTACTGTATTTATCCTCCAAATTTCGGGACAATGTCATTTCATGTAATGTCCCGAGCCAATGTTAAGTGACCTCACTCCAAAATGTTTTAAGCATGCACTGCGCCTACAATCTCATCCGAGCGATATGCAGATTATTTTGGTATTTTGATAAATACAGTGACGATTGGGCTATTTATTATTATTTTTTTGGTATTGCTTACCTAACTTCGCTTCAGATCCGTGAACTCTGCATTGTAAGTCTTTTTGGATACTTTAATATGTCCGCTTTCAATACACACGCCTCAGATACTTGAAATTTCCGACGTCCCGAGCTCCTGGCCAGTTTCCGAAGGTCAGACTAAAAAAATGACCAATCACCTCTGACAAGCCTGAGGTCCAGAAAGTGATTACAGATACTTTAGCCAATAACGTTGAACTGAGTGAAGGAGGAGCTTTTGTTTTACCGCCAGTGTTTGTCTCATGCAGGCGAGTTGATTGATGCATGTATATATGTACCTACATCAGGACCAAAGTAGGTGACATAGTTGACCTGAGTTTAGGTCACCAGTTCGATTTGACTAAGCACGACAACATTATGCATACATCATTTGATATTCACTGTCGAGAGGATTACATTGGCACCTCAATACTAGCCCTATATCTTCTGGCTCTGAAATTATGTATGAAAATGTATGCAAGCCACGGTCATTTACCTATCTACCTCGAACTTGTTGGACCTCAATGTAGACCTTAGATAGGCATGTAGGCATTATCAATTCTCCTTCAAACAATTTTCAAAGCACTTTTTAGCTTTATTGATAAAAATTGTGTGGCTATCTCCAAGATCCTACACCAATGAAATTTCCGAAACTTTGTGAGAAACAGAATAAGCCGACATATACGATACAAACGAAGAATGCCTAGCTTTAGTGAACTCTACATTACGAAAAAGTTCCCTCTATTTCATCTAAGGTGTATATGAATTAAAGGCATGTTTCTATTATCTGCAAATGGTGAATCCTCCATTCACTGAAACAATTTCATTTTTACGTAAAAGAGAGTATGTGGTTTAGGAAAGCCTATTGCCTACGACATAAACACACACCTTTACACACGTATAGAGACGCAAACATTTCATATTACGCACCCACGCTTGGCGAAAGAGAATGTACAAAAGCAACTAAGGCAGCAAGAGTTACTGGAGGCAAATATATTTTAAAAGCTGATTAAAATGTAAGCATGTTCAAAAGAAAAATTATTGGTCAACATAACAATTACAGAGGAAAACAATCAGAATGTCGTTTAAACATACGCTGTGCTGGTTGAAGTAGATTGCGCTGGTGTTACCCGGCGGCTCATAGTGATGAAGCATGTGCATTGTGCAATGTGCAATGTGCATGACATGCAGTTAGCGATTTTTGACGCCATTTCTATGCCGCATGCAATTTTCGTTTAAAAAAATAGGCTCAAAACCAGAAGTTACTGATATTTCTGCCAAAGACAAGCCGATAAGATTCCAGGCTCGTGCACTTGATTGAGGGGTATGAAATTTCCCCCTGAATCTCGTGTCCAGATATGACCAGTGACGTGAGCAGAAACATCAGCATCGCCCTCTGACTCGGAGCTCATGCCTTGGTCAGCCCGAGTCGGTACTGGTCCTGATCGAGCTTCAGAGTCTCGATACACGTCCGACAGGCCTCCTTGTCGTCCTTGATGGCGTTCATCTCTTTCGCAGCCAAGATGACGTAGCTAGAGAGGGAGAGCATGCGGATCAAAGGGAAATCAACGGTCCCGGTGTGGGGTGAACTCCTCGTATGTTAAAGAGACAAAGTGTGCTTGGTGTTAGTGGGTTGGGTGGACACAGTTGAACAGGGGACAAACTGATGGGGCTTCTAAAGACAGGCGGGTAGTGGTGTAATCATCCCGCTGCCTTTCAGTAAAGGTGCACTCGTGCAAACATCTGGGCAGTTCCGCTACGTAACCTGGAAATAGACATGCAGTGGGCTGTCCTTTCCACTTTTAACTACAGTCCGTGGTTTTTGTCCGGATATTCAAACATGGTAGATATACGTGCTGCAGGGCTCATGACAAGGGTGCTGTAAAAACAAACGGACAGGGGAGATTCAGTCATCAGGGTACGAGCAGGGGAACGTCGTTGCCGGTGCAGGTGCAAGGCACTTTTGAACGGGGGCCTCATTCTCCGGGGTGGGTATCATTCTGGAGAACAACAGAAGGGTGGGACGTGACCAGAGAAAGCGCAGCGGTTTTCCTTTTCGCATTTAGCTTTCGAAACGCAATGAAAGGACCACAAAGGTTAAAGAAACAAAGCTTCTTCGCTAAGTTCAACAGTCTTCCCATTTCATATAGAATTCGGGCGGCTTGTTTATTATTCCACAGTTTTGTTATCAAACTTTTTACCCATCTCGCCTTTAAAGTAAGCCACAGATAATGTTAAAACGCAAAAATACAATTTAAGATCTACATAACCAGCCACAACTACGTATTGCTCTGGTCACATCACACTCTCTGATCACAGGGAAGTCACGTGGGGAACCGAAGACCTTTCAAATTCATGCTTCATTCTCCAGCCCGCATGAGCAGTCACAGCCTGTGTCCAGGGGTGTACCTTGGTCAGACCAAGACGGAACTTGTCCTCGTCGAGGGCGACCTTTTTCAGACACGCGCCACAAGCCTCGCGGTCATCCTTGATCGCATTCATCTCCTGGGGCGCTAGGGATGACGTAGCTATTCGAGAGGGCAACGCGTCAGGAAGAAATAAACGGTCGGGGCACGGACACGACGTAAGAATGGAGAACCGGCTAACAATAAAACCAACACAACAAAGGCATCACGTTTGTGGTACAGCGCTGGGTACTGCGAGAGAATTAATCAGGGGCATTTATCCTGGAGCTTTTCTTTTGCCTTAATCTACAAAATTAGTTTCAAAAACTCGACCATAGGAAATATTTCGTCTCACATATTTTGAAAATATTGGTGGAGTAAAACTGCTATCAAGTGTAACCAGCAACATCAATACACATTCAAGCGAGTTTTACCTTCTCGCGCCTGATGGTAACACGGGGCTTATTAGATGACGTATTCAAACTGTAGATGGTCCAATGTGTGAGAACGAATGGTGTGCAGTTTCTCGACGAGAGGTAAGACTGAAGTCAATATTTTCACCAAGTACCTTGCGACCACTCCACCCCTATCTTGATCTTTACACTCGGAAATCAAGGAGAACCACCACCAGACCTCCAAACAAAACACGCGCCCCTCCAGCGGCATTACGGACCGGTGGCGGAAGTCGTGGTACTGGAGTCGGTTGGGGAAGCCCTTCCGGCAGATACGGATGCCTTCCAGTACGCCGTTGCAGGTCAGCTGGTGCATCACCAAGTGGGAGTCGATGACGCCTGGCAACCGCCCGGTCAAGGTCAGCTGATGGTGGGGTGAGTGAGAGTGGATGTGACTCCTACAAGAGTGAAATTATTTTTCGAAAGCTGTGCAGTTTTTGTCATTATTGGCCATTTGGTCTAGATGTGTTACCTACTTTAATTCGACACCGAGACCTCCGGACATCGATTTTGTCAAACTGCATCTTTTAATGCCTTAAAATAAACGATTGGTTTAATAAGTTTATAAAAACTCTACCTGTAAAGAAACGTGGTGCTGACCCAAGGAAAATGGCACGATATAACGTTGAGAGAGTCGTGGGGAGCCTCTGACGAACATCCGCGGCTGTCTCAGAGTGAGACGAACTTAATGTTGTAAGTCGCTTGATTTAGAAAACTTGAAACATCGTTGGACTTGTTTGCATTGGTACTTTGCTCTCTTCCGGCCAGCTGAGAGCATTTACCAATCATAAGCTCGGGGTTGCTTTGGGTTAGGGAAACTGTGCAATTTTCTTGACGTTTTCATGCTGACGATGCCCATGCTATTTTGACGGTTCAAGATGCAGTCTTAGCATGCTCCTATCTTGCACATTTCTCCATGAGACTATTTTTCTATGCTATGATTCAGTCAAAACTACCTGTCATCATTATGGAAGTGAGTTATGGTATGCTAATGGTCCCTATCATACGTGCTATTAAAGTTTTGAGTTATTGGCTTGTGGCGACGGACACTAATCTAAAGTTATGTAAGCTATCTTGAAGTGTTGACGACGCCTTGAAGTGGTCACAGCCTTCTCTTGTTAAATCCTTGCGAGTGCCGTACCTCTCTAATGCTAGAAATGCAACCATGAATACGCGTGCCGAATGCAACAATGCAACATTTCAACGAGTACGATAACGTGACCACGATTTCAGCATGCAGCAAAGCTGAACACACCGCTGGGACAGGACTACCACCAAGAGCATGCATGTTCTATCCTTACCAGGGGACTTTGTCTCATTGGGGATAATACAACGGATAAAGTTCGGCGACGTGGCCCGCAGGGTCGTCATCAGGTTGTTGAGTTGTTCCTGAGGTCATTGCCCAGGGTCAGGACCAAAATCCAACACCATCACTGCTCACCGGGGGTACAGCCAGAAGGCGGCCTGGTGAGCGCTTGAGTTCATGCAGAAACCAATTGGGTATGGTGATGGTAATAAGGCGAGAAGAGAGACTCGGAGGAAGAGTGGCAGTGACAGCCATCGGGGAGGGAAGGGTGGGGCTTATTTCATCCCGGTTGGGGACATGATGGAACTCAGGTGGGCACTCATAAAGCACTCGAACATAAAGCGAGGCACCCGAAACCGGCAGCTAGATCCCATGTCGGAGGATCCATCTGTGAAGAAATCGTGAATACAACAGCAAGCATGAGGGGAGGCAGGTCCAGGAAAAGCCCAAACAGAAGCGTGAGCTTGGTCTGGAGGAAATAACGAAATTTCAAGGTTCTTTTAGGAAGAAGTGCAGTGTATTCATAAAAAATTAGGTAGCATCCATTAACAAATAGTGCCTTCAAAAGCTAGTGACATAGCCTTTCCACCGAACTTTACGTTGGTTTTCCTACTTCCTACTATTTGGTTTTTGACGCAATGTCTGACTGAATTGAGCGATCACTACTTTTCTTGAATGAGAAATCAAAGTCTGTCTCAAATCATGGATGCTGAGTTGATCTCTTCAAGATCGCCCAGTTTCCGTGTTCGCTTTTGACCATCTTTTGCGAATAAAGGCTTTTTTTGACAAGTGCAACTGATGCGTTTTAATTCGTCTAAGGTCCAAGACCACATATTTTTCCAATTTCATCAATAGACAAAACTTCTCGCCACTTTCTCGAGTGGACAACTCCATTTGAGGGTATTATCATATGCAGTCTTACCCGACGATCATTGTCAATATTCAGATTGTCGGTATCCTAGACGGTCACTATTTTAACCAAGTAGGCGAAACATGACCGCAGAACCAGGTTGAGACGGCTGCATTTCCTTCCTCACTGCTTACTACCGCCACATAACTACGCAAATTCTTCTCACAGGCTTAGATGATTATAGAACTTACTGCATAGCAAAACTAGTTTCTTCTTTTCCCTCCTAACAATTGGGAACTGCATCAAGTCTAAAATGGCTGAGAACTTTGTTTTTTGGAGATGTGCTAATTCCTTGAAGCTATCAAGAGTGATTTGCATTCGAATTCGGGAAACATCTATATCAGATCACATGAAATTACAGTGCCTAGCTAGATTATGTTAAGCATGATAACCACAGCAATATACGTGGCCTAAAACGCATATGATGATAAGATTTTGTTAAGTAGCAAAAATGCTCTATGCAGCAAATGTGTGCTCTCGGCCAAATACCGCGTGGAGAAGAATTGGGATAAGGTAGCGGTGGGTGACGGAGTCAGAAAAGCGGGCGTCAGCATCACACGGGGTAAGATGGGGGTCGTTCGGGGTGGGTTGGGCAGGGGTCTTACCCGGCGACTTTGTCTCGTTGGGAATAATGCAACGGATGAAGTGGGGAGCGGTGGCGAACAAGGTCTGCATGAGACCGTTCAGCTGCTCCTGCCAACGTTGCAGCGCCTCCGGTAAGCCACAGCCGACGGGGCAAACAGAAGATCAAATGTATTTTAATGGTAAATGTAAAATCTGGTTTCAAATTCTTTCTGTTCCATGACTTAGAGTCACTTAGAAGGAAAACACAAATGCGGGGTGATATTGCAGTTGTTAGTGTTTTTGCCAAGTCGATAGCGTGTTTGATATCTTAAAGGAAGATGGCCAATGAAGAAAGTTTAACATACAATAAAACGGCTTTGATCGAGACTGGAAATAAATTTTGAGACGCTTTTTACACGTAACAAGAGCGGTATTTTGATACGGGGCAGCTCTCTTCCAAGCGATCGAACCAAAGAAGGAAAACAAATCTTTAGTAACCAAGATGCATGTAAACAATTTTTCTCAAGTCAACGGGCGTATGTTTCCAATTTGCACATAGAGAACAGTACTTCTGGCCTGAAAATGTCTCGTGCTTGCGTGCAAACATTCACAGCAAAGGGTCAATCGGTGATAGGTAAACCATTGAGGTTTCATTCCATTCCAAGGGCACGCGGTAAATAAACATAATTGGACATTCCCTGTACCAAAGTTAACCTGGAATCATTTGAGAGTGAAGTGATCTTTTTAATTAAACATCCTCATCATGAATAAACAAAATGAGAATCGACAACAAATTACAGTGATATTATTCATGATAAAACTTCCGCCTAAACATAAACTGACAATATCTTGATACGTTCTGACGATGAGGATTGAACCTGGTATCAACAATAGGGATGTTTCAGTCCGATATTGTGTTGATTGTTCAAAACTAGCAGATGATGAATTTCCCATTTACAGATGATATTAGATTAAAATAAACACACAGGATTATTCCTGGCTTCAGATTAACGGTAACTCTAACATCAAGTCAGCAGGAGTAAAGCCAGGTCAAATGGTCATTTGGTTCTGCTTTTCCCCACTCATTTCACGTCGCCCATAAAAAACCTAAATTTTCTTACGAACATGCATTCACATGGTGCTCAAAACAGAGACATAACTGTAAATTTCACTTTCAAAGGAAGTGTTCCAATTAGAGCAAGGCAAGTAGGGTAGGGGGTGGGGGGATGCTGGGATACCGTTCGTGAGGCAGTAGGGGAATGAAATCAGAGAGAATCCAGACACTCGTGGCATCACATCACGCAGTAATTGTATCATGTGCCACATGGGGTACACAACCAGATTCTGCCATCGTAAAGAAGTCATTTCATGCCCATCAACACGGGCAAGGCTCAGAATTCAGGCCGATAAACAAAAAATAAAACGTTTTAGTTACATAAATAATATGAACACAGTCAAAGTATACTCAAGGGGAGGGTCAAGCACGTAAGAGAAGTTCCAAGCTCGGTTTGGATGACATCATCCTGTGAAGGCTGTCAAAGTTATCATTCTCGGGGTAGGTGGTTTGGGCCATCTGGGTGGAGGGGGGTGCGGGTGGGGAGAGGGGGTTGCAGGTCGCCATTTCTGGAACAGCGGGTAGACTGGTGAGGGTTGGGGATAAGCAAAGTCCGGGGGCAGGCGGGTGTGACGGGCATCGGGCAATATACCTGTAAACTGTTCATCGCATCGGTAATAAAGCGATGAAAAAGACAGTAGAGACTTGTAGCCCCTCCTCCGTCACCGATTGTACCTAGAGTACACGAAGGGCGTAAGGTAGGACCGACTACTGATGTATTGTTGAACGACCAAACACCTTAAACTCACATTGTAAACGGAGAAATAAGCTTATTGGCTTTAAACTCTACTAGAGCTGATGATGTATAAAGTCAAGAGCATTGACGATAGTGTCATACGTATTGTAATTGGCGATAGCGCAGCGTGTAAAATAAAAGGAAGCAGGTATATTTACCCTGTACATGGCAGAGACTGTCTGGAAGGCGGAGCCCTTGGTACGCTTAGCACCTGAAAAACACGGCATTGTGTCCATTACCAAAGCCCAGGCCTGACGCTCAGAAGACTTCATTGGTACATGACGACACTTACACCCGTAGAGTCATCTAGTGGAGGGGGGGTGCGGGTGGGGAGAGGGAGAGAGAGAATTTTTGTTGAAGACAAATTGGAAAGAAGAAATGTTTTCGGGTCTTAGAAGAACCAATATCCATATTTTTATTCAAATAGGGCTTCCGGTAAGGTTAAGGGACAGGCTCTTCTGTTTAGTAATAGGTAAACTTGAAACTTACGAAATAAGATATCACAAGACTTTAATCGCAACTTTTGTCGTAACTTCCACCATCAACAGGAGGCATGTATTTGCTACACACTTAATGACCCATCCTGGTCGAACTGTCCCTGCCTTATAAACCCCTATTTCCAAACAAACTGGGGACTATTTTGGCCCCTGTCCCTCCCCCAGTGGTCCTCAGTGGTTCGGATTGTTGCCGACTGGGCACTAGTGCCCTTTTCAGGCTTGAGTAAATGTACATACGTCCGCTCCTTGCCGAACACAAATTATGTATTGACTCGTTTCTGAATGCGCTATGACCCCACAACTAAGTCTATTTTCTGCAGAAGAAATGACAATGCCCTGAACAAATACAGGTGCACCCTCGGAGCAAGATGTGCTCCTTCCGAACGAAACAATACCCCCGTCCCGTTTGGTGGCGAATGAAAGTTGGGAATAGAATGCACTATTCACTGATTAACTGTAACGTGTCCGGTTTATGACGATTACCACGAATAAAACATTATATATTCGGTTAAATGTATATCGGGGGAAGTGTTTTCCTAAATGATCAATCCATTCTGCGCAACCAAAGACAAACTATAACTTCCTCTTAGCTAATCACGTCAAAGGTGCCGCTATCAGTAAGTCACGTGCTAGGTCACTGACCCTTGCCACCGCCGCCGGCGTCAGCCGCCGCCGATTGTCCAGGATGGTCGAGGAATAGCTCCACCACCAGTTCGTTGCCTCCCTTCTTGAACTGATCGACAACAGTGTCGTTCAAGGGATCCTTGTTCTTTTCCAGCCAGCCGCTGAGATTGTAGCACACCTGGTGGTGACCGCAGAATTAGAGGTTGTTCAGGGCGCCAAGGGGCGCTGATCAGACGGTATTAATCCTAGCTCATAGGGGAATAGTCAGGTAGTGCAGATACTTCCATACAACGCCGACTGTCTTGACAAACTTGACTGCCGGTTAAAGACCACCATAAGGTCCTGATACTCAACACACCTATCTAGATGGACTGCAACAACAAAACTCCAGCCCATCTCAACTGGCGTCTCTGAGTCACTGCTGCCATACTCACCGTGCCGGCGTAGTGAACAATGGCGAAGTGAGACTCGGTCGCTCCCGCCTTCGCCGGTTTCGGCTTGACGAAGAGAGGACACTTGCCGAGATGGTTGGTCTTCAGCTTGTCCTCAAAGGTCTTGTCAGTGGCCTTCGGGAACATGGACTCCTCCTCGAGGATGGACAGCACTCCCATAGGCTGCCGGGGTTGAATGGGTGTTACAAGGCGAAGTAATGTTTTCTCTTATCATCATTTCATCATCCAGTCTTCGCCATGCAAAATATAATATTCCATTGAGCTGGTGTTCGGTGTTCCCATTATCTGCATAATACATGGGTGACAATTTATCTTGTTAGCAAATGCATTGGCCGTAGTATCAGTCAATCGTCTAGCTATCGTACATAGTTATGCCAAGACACAAAGTCAACACCTACAGCAAAAGAAACGACGCTGAATCTATCCCTATCCAGGCTGAAGCTTTATCCCTGAATTCGAAGACTATCTCTATCAATAAACCCACGTAAAACAGTGTCTGGGTAGCTCAGTGCAAGAGTGCCGAAACTGTGATTTAGAAATCCCGGGTCTGAGCCTATCAGAGGTCGGAATTCGGCATATCATCATGGCTCCACCCTAAAAAAACAGACCTATGTAGACAGAGCTTCTCACCCGAACACCTTCAGGGCATCGCCATTTCCGCTCACCTTTTCCATGAGGTCGATGCAAGCCTGCAAGTCCATGCCGAAGTCCATGAAGACCCAGTTAATCTCCTCACGCTTGTACTCCTCCTGCTCCAGCACGAACATGTGGTGGTTGAAGAACTGCTGCAGCTTCTCGTTGGTGAAGTTGATGCAAAGCTGCTCGAACGAGTTGAACTGTGGACAGAGGGTGGAGGGGGAGTCATGCGGTGTAAAACACAACTCGCTGTAAAGGAAAAGACGAAGTGTATTTAGCAGCGTGAAGATAACACCGAAATGAGACATCAACTGCTTCTGATCAGGTACACCGCAATGACGTTTCACAGCATGTGGGGTACGCTGCTTTTTTCCTCTAGAGAGAAAAATATGCTCTTCTGGTGCCATTAGAGTTTTCAAATCTCGTTGGATCTCCGCTGTTAAAGTATTTAGTCTCAAAGCTTCACGAGTAACAAATGATCATAGAGTAATCCTAGACTGAAAGCCTCCAAAAGTATTTCGCACTGCCATTTAAATCATTTAATCATTTTAGCCTGTATATGGTGCCATACATGTATTTGACCTCACGCGGATCTACGTTTCTATCTCGCCACACGTATTTGTGGGTTGATCACGGAATCCTGTCGATGGATGTATTCAGATATGTGACCGCTCGCGTAGGCGAGGGGCCCTGAATTACGCCGGGCGGCTATTGTTGTGTCTGTTTTCTCAAGATGAAGATGCATGTGGCGACTCACACTAATTAGGAGCCTGGCTATGCACCATACAAATAAAGTAGGTGGAGGAGGTGAGGAGCCAAGGATCACAAATAAGACTCACAGATGCACCTTTCAAACAATCATCAGTGGACGGGATGAGAGCGGCCGCACTATCCCGACATGTTCACCATTTTGTAACCTAATTTGAGTGTAGGCTAGCTATTTATTCAGATTTATATCATGCCAGCTCATCTCATAAATCTTGAAGCCAAATAATTCAGCACTTTAATTAATGTGGCTGGCTTCTTCTGGTAACTTTTCAATAACCATAAGCTAATAATAATAATAATTTTTGGGGCTTATCGACGCACCAACTGCCAGGGTCATATGGCGTCGCCAACTCTTCCCCTGTTGGAAGGGTTTCTCGGGAGCCAGCTTGCTCCTTGTTCAGGGAAGCCGCCGGGCCTTGAACCCGGGTCGGCTGCGTGGCAGACAGCTACGCTAACCATAAGCTATCCATGGGGAAGAATCCTCTAAAACTGTCACACCAGCTCACCTCGAAGATCTCGAAGCCAAAGATGTCCAGCACTCCGATGAAGCTGGCTCTCTTCTGTTTCGTGTCCAGCGTCACGTTGACCTTCTTCACGAGCCACTTGAAGAGACGATCGTACATGTTCTTGGACAGAGCGCCGACAGAGTAGTACACCTAGGAGCGTGCGAACATGGATGGTGTCATTCCAACAGACTGGCTCAAACCATAACCGCAATATTGGAGCTGCAGACTACAAAATTTGGGACAGGGTGGACTAGCCAAGCGTCTTTCTTTTCTTCTTTCAACCTTTATTCATATTTTGTTGTTTTTATCGCTTAGTTACTTGGTCGATTTGTTTATCTTTTTAGCAAACAAGAGATGATAAAATATGGTTCCACACACTAGGAACCTATTTCAAGCTGCAGGCACAAAGCATTAAACATGGCAGCAAACCCCGAATTTAGCAGGGCTGGTCCAAGAAGGCACCAGATAGTATGTAGATTTCCCTGAAACTCGTAACTTTCTCTGAGTAACTCTGGCTGTTTTGGGTTATTTCCGAATATCAAAGCATTCTTACCTGGTCCTTGTTGCGACCCTGGTTGACGAACTCGTTGCCGACCTTGATTCTGGGTTTCAGCAGGTTTTTGTACAGTTCCGCGCCGTCCACCTTAAGCAGCTTTCCGACCTTTTCTCCCTCCTACGGGTCGGGCGGGGTTTAATAGATTAGAACAAACCTGAGGTGGACGACTCTATGGATAATGGTTAAGATTCTAATGTCATCAGATCGGGCTTTTCGTCAAAATTGATATGTCTTGAATGGTTCAACCAGACAAGGAAATTCCAGAATAAAATATGTATAGGACGGTAATTTGCGGACGAATTAGCTCTGTACAATTTTAGGCTTCAAACACAAAAGGAGATAGACGGATGTATTTTTCTTTACTTTCTGATCCGTAATTAATGCCTTGGAGAGCTTGCGAATCATATCGAATTCTATACTGATAATGATCCTACGAATTGATAGAGCATTTCAAAACGATTTCACGCTACCGACAACTATTTCACATTTAAACTGTAACAGAGTCAACTAGTCACGCCTTGAACAAGTCATTCAACACCACGTTTCCATCATTCGTTCCACAAGATCACGTGGAACAGTTGCACGTGCCATAGACCTTCGCTTTAACACTCACACGTAGCACAGGTTTCACTGCACTCACAAGGTTATACCACCAGAACGGGCTTGCAATGGAATGGACCAGCAATCGCACTAACCGAATTGTGTGTGGGAAAACTGCATTTTAACCAGTGGTGTGGAATTTCCATTTCTGGTTGCTCAATAGTTTACAGAGCAGAACATTTAAATTACAATTTTCGAGTGTTTACAATCGATATGGCCAGCAATTGCACCGACCGATGCTAATTACCTTCCTATCGAGTCTAAATAATAAGTACCACTTTTTATTTACTGTATCGAAGCAGCTTGAAAAAATATTGCTTTCAGTAAGCGCAAGAGGCGTTCAATTGACTTCAAAATATATAAAAAACTCTCATCATTGAATGTGTGTCCGTTCTAGTAGGATAATCATATGCCTTCAGTGTTTAGCATTCACATGATCATCGCACATATACCATGTCAATGCACCACAAGACAACAGTTCCACGTTTGAAACAACACGACATTTGTAGATATTGTGGCTCCAAGACCTTGCAGGGATACTAGAACAGTGACTGTTTTGGGATACGATTCTGGTGGGGGGACGACCTCGCCGGGGCCAGCCTGTCGGACGTTTATTATCGTTATCTTCAAGATGCAGAGACTGTTTCTTAGTTGTGTAGGTGACCGTGTAGATATCCAAATGAATTTTTACGTTGAACAATCGTAAATGTTACTCAATTTTGAAGACATGAAATGTGTTTTGCGCCGAAACTCTAAATCTTGTAGTCACTTTGTTTTCCCGGTGTCTGCAAAGAAAGTGCAAGTGCTTATAATCGATGTATTGTGTACTGTCCTTTGTTTCCAGGTCACTTTCAATTGTTGGGTTTTCTGGCAATGCTGACGTTTTTTGTTTTCTTTCATCCCATATTTCTGCTTGCTCAAGAACACGGAGTCACAGCAAGATCATAGGGGTATCATCTGGGGACGTGCTGGGTGCATGGTCGGCCACCTGGTAAGTCCAGTTGGTAAATGGATCACACACGCCATTCACGTTTCATCGGTCAACAGATGAAAAGGGCACTGTGGCAGGCATACTCGAGCAGGGACACGAGGGCCGGTGCTGTCTGCCTGAGCAGATTTCCGGTTCCTCTCTGAGATGCAGGGAGGGGTAGGGGAACAGGGGCTAAACTTTTGGGGTGGAACACTCAGATTAGATCATCAGATAGGGTATGTACCCATGAAGAGTACTCTCAGAAGCTGCCAGCTTTCTGAAGCTGCTCGGGCGGGGAGGGGTACATGGGGTCACGCAAGTGCAATGCGGGTGCAGGGTGGTTCGTGCGGGTCGGTTCACCGTATACGGGTACGTACGGGTTGGTAATTTTCATCGCCGTTGCAGGCAAACCTGGAAGAAGTAATTCTAAGGAGTTTTGGGGGCAAATAGAAGGTTCTACGTAGAAACGTGCCTATATCTCGATAATATCCCAAACTTGGTATTTATTTCAGAATGTTGCAAAACACGCCCTCAAGAAAAAACAGTAATGCACTGTTTGTAAGCAGCATGCGCGATCTCACAGGATCTTTCGACCAAACACAATGGTTTCCAAGGCTCTTGTGATGCAGTCTGGGAAACTTCAGTGATCATGGCACGTTTCTGGTTGGGGGTGGTGCAGCAGTGCACCATTGGCACACATTGTCACTGCTGGGTCGGCTCAGCTGTGTGGAGGCATGGGGTCTCGCAGGGGGAACACTTGCACCAATGGGAACACACCAGATTTCGAATGCAGGATGCAATGGGTGTAGCATTCAGTGAACGATTTGGTAGGGCGTGCACACGGAGCCCGTGTATATAACAGGTGTTACAGCTTCATGGTGTAGATCTCCATTGAGAGATCCCGCAGGAAAACGGCATCCCATGACAGGTGACGGGCATGGTAAGACTATGATAGCAATAACAATTTTAAAAGGCAGTTAGAAGCATGCACAAAGCGAAAAGATCACTCAAGGATCCACTGTTATAACAAACCAATCCAGCATGCCGGGAAACTTGTAAGTCAAACATGTATTTCAATGGCAATGGCAAAAGCCAGCTAAGAACTTGTACAGACGAAAGCGAAAAAATTGATACATTTTGTTTTCTGGTACAATATACACGTTCCTAGGCTCCAAATACTCATATAAGTCTTAACATTATTTTTATCGCTAGTTGATTACAAACCAGTTACACTTCCTCGCTACACTTAACTAGTGAGTTATTTAGCTATATGGCTTCAATACATAAAGGGCGTCAGAAATGCAAAATCGGCGACAGCCTGCTTCAAGATCCAGTGTTAATGACAGTAAATGGTGTAGAATTCACACCCCGAAAAAGTTGAACTTATTTTTCAAATGCTGCTATATTTTTGCATTTTCAGAGGGAGAAAATTAACAATTCAAGCCATTTTTCATGACAGAGGGTGTCAGGAAAATCTCAACATCATTCCCTTAGAGTATTGCAATGCAATTTGCATATTTTGATCACACATTCTTTTGGTGTGTCTTATCCAAGGGCAAAGGCTGTCGCGCACAGTCTTCTCGAAAAGCTTCAGCTTTTTATTAAAGAGGCGTGAACAAGAGCAGACTGCTAAGCACTGGTGTAGTACACAGCAACATAAATCTTAGTGCTGCGCTGCTGAGATAAACCCAAGGTATGAGAGCAGAACTAAGCATTGATGGTGTCAGACGCTATCCAAACTTGAAATAATAAACAATCTTTTTACAGTAGGTGTGTCATTTTTAGAAGTTTATATATATATATATATATATATATATATATCCAGCTAATTATACGTTAGAAAATTTTGTTTTTGTACTGGGAAACTTTATTGTCATAATTGTTCAGTAATAGATTGAGTTCTGAAAAAGTAGAGCTTTCAGCGGCACTGCATGTGTCGTCAATCGTCCGACGATGGACAGACGTTAGATAAAGCGGTCTGGTGACTGACGATCACAGAGGAGGCAGCGTCCAAATCTTCAGCATCCCCACTCAAAGTTTGATACCAAAAAATTTTATGACTTTCCTCTGACGAGAAATCAGTGGTATCCAAGGTCTCTGCTGAGAAAATATCTGACACAACGCAAAGCAGTAGCGGTGTGACACCACCAATCACTAGAGCCGTGTAGCCTCGCCACAAGAATAGATGTTAGGCTTCTGTGTCTTACTTCGGTGCCGTCCGCCTCAGCCTGCTCCTCCCTGCCCCGCTGTTTGAACGTGAGTGTCCCCATGTGCATAACCGCCGCCACGATCTTGTACACATCCAGCTTCACCTTCTCAAACCCGAGGATGTCGAACGCCTCCTGTCGTCCACCCCACAGCACGTCAGCGATCGTGAACACATGGGTGAACATGCTGGACGGGAGAGACACGTACCGATGTGCCATCAGCCTCCGCCTGTTCTTCGCGACCCTTCTGCTTGAACTGCATCGTGCCGAAGATCATGACGGCAGCGACGACGCAGTAGATGTTGTCCTTCTCCGTCTGGCTGAAGTTAAGCACGTCGAACGCGGTCTGGTGAGAAAAGAGGTCTCCGTTGGGACTTTAGAAGAAAAGGTGCGACCAGAAAAGAGGGTACAGTGCAAAAGCAGGAGACGTAAAAAGAGCGGCAGACGTACTAAGCCAGTGTCTACATACAGTGAGGGAGAGTCTTAGTCCGCGATTGGAACGATGGGACCACAGATGTAGTTATCATCAGAAGTGTGATTGTTTTGTTTTTTTAGAAATTATGCCAAGCGGATGTGCAGATGTGCAGTTGGCGTCTGTATGCTCATGCATAAGCAGTTCAATATAGCGAGCTAAAAATGTAATGTCTCACTTGAGACTAATTTACACAAGCTCTGTACGAACTAGAAGCGAAATTTTGATGTGATCTTCGAATAATGAGTGGAAGGAAGAAAAGATAAACATAAATTTAAGTAAGAGGCTGCTTCAGGATTTTCTGATCTCTAGAGGATCAGAGACAACTTCTATAGTATTTTCGAGAAAAAAAAGTATTTGCGCTTATCATACCCAGCACATGAGTTGAAGCGGGAAGACAACAGGCAAGCATCACTGATTAAGCACCACTTACAGTACATCGTAGAACTGCGCTTACCTTTCCACTGAAATTGAGCAGCAGCATTACCAACATCTCAAAAAACTAACGTGAGTATAATGCTGGCACGAGTTCCAGGAGTAATGTATCCAGCTATTTTTCAAGGAGGAACCACTGCATGATAAACAAGTTTTGCTGCGAAAAACTCGTGTGGCTATGTGGAAATATTAGTCAATATGACCCAAAAATAATTTTCCACATCTTCGGCTACAGCGCTGATCTATTATAAGAATTGTGTCAGTTATCTGACTCTTAAGTTATTGGATGCGCATCTGTCCTGTGCATGGTGGAAATATAAAAGTTGACAAGTCCTAATGGAACTGGATTAAATGGGCAGTCACCATGTACATACCTAGAGCCAAAATGAAGCCCCTCAAATTTACTGTTGCTTCAACAAGCACTCAACATCCTCAAAACTCCATTCTGTATCAGACACACGTGCTAAATTATCATTCCAAATTTGAGAAACCAAGCTTGTGTATACTAATGAGACTCAGAGAATGGACCCCTCGAATACTCACGTCAGTCATTTCGAACTCCTCCCTGTCGTCGATGGAGTCGACAGTGGTCTTGCCGTTGGAGACGTAGTGGTAGTCGTAGATATCGTCAGTCAGCAGAAGTTTGCCTGGATGACGGCATAAGGAGGTCAGCCCCTCTCCATAGAATGGCTACTAATGACTTTGTGTAGTGATACTTCGAAGTATAAATAATGATAATTAGTGATGGTGGTGGGGAAGGGGGCTCCCCCTTCCCCACCAACTTAATGTCACACCAATTGCCAATATTATATGGCGTCGCCAACTCTCATCCTGTTGGGATGGGTTTCGGGGATCAGATCAACTTATTCAGAGGCTCTGCTGGGACATGAACCTGGGACCTGTGGCTCAGAAGACCGATGCTCTACCACTGATCCATGGATCTCCCAGTATAGATAATTTACAGGCCGCAGTCAAATGAAAACTCCTCCCTCCTCCTCTCTCTCTCTCTCTCTCTCTCTCTCTCTCTCTCTACCCTCACCTCCGTCGCCAATCAGGTTGGGGATGGCCCCAGACATGATCTGGTAGAAGATGTGATAGGACCGCTCCAGCGGACCCTGGGAGATGACGCGAGCCTTCTCCAGCAGGTAGGTCTCAATGTCGGCGCCAGCCAGCTTTCCGAGAGGTCCGAAGTGGATGCGGATAAATTTACCCTGGAAAATTTGGCAATCAGATGTTAGCTTAAGGTCCTTGATTGGTAGGTCATAAGCGTTGATAGTTAAGCTGATGTTTACGCATTGTTGTCAGCACATTCTACACGCTTTTTCCGCACGCAGGTTCCACGGGAGGCATGTCATAACACGCGCATTGACAGGGGTCTGAGCCATCTCCACTTTGACGAGGGGCGGGTCCACCCCTAAGATCTCGAGAACCACACTAGATAGCAAAAAAAACGGTAAACGGCTTTGGGTAGCTCATCCACTTCTCCATCAAAAATATTTGGAACATTTTTGTCAGGTCATATTTAAGGTCACCGGAGGTCAAAACATGCCGTCATAGGGATACCATGTAAATGAAGGTTTTCGATAATTGGTACCGTACGTTTATTATACACATATTGCAATCGACAGCACACAACGGAATGTAAGTGAGGGAGAGCCCCACGTTCAATGGAGCCGGGACGTGTACGACGCCGGTCGAGTGGAGCTTCGGCTAATCGAGCGCAAACGTGACTCCCCGGAATAAAGTACGTCCGAAACCCACCGAGTTTTGTATGTATAATATAGCCCAGCTAGGTCAAATCAGGTAAAATATCTCATTTGTCATCAGGTCAAATATCTCATTTGACCTGATCTGAGGTCAGAATGCATATCATTAGAACCACACAGACAAGGAAAATATAATTAAGCTAAAATAAACACTCCTTCACCAACAATTACTTAGTTATTTAGCTAAAACCACTTTCCCCATGTATTTCCAATGGAGAGGTCAAGGTTCATACGTGACCTTGAGTCATTGATATAAAAAATACCGGAACATGTTTTAGAGAACTCGGTTGGCCCATTATTTGATATGAGTTTAAATCGGATAAGTTCACCCTGTTCTGACTTATCATATCTTAAACTTTTTTTAGGTCAGGTCCTGTACTGGTGAACTGACCTGAAATGACCTAACATTGAAATTTAGGAAAACGATGTAAAACTAATCAGAAATTAGGTATATCAAGTATGGCGGCAGTATGCACTGCTCTTTTTATACTATCTCCAAAAAACCCAAGGGGTGGGTACCCGCCCCCGTCAATGCACGTGCTAACATTTCCACCAATCAAAGCACACGTTCAGTACAATACTTTATAAATGTACTTACGAAGCGGGATGAGTTGTCGTTACGGGTTGTCTTGGCGTTGCCAAAGGCCTCCAGCACGGGGTTGGTTTGGACAACCTGGTCCTCCAGGTTACCCTGCGGGGAAGGAAACTGGTCAGTGGCGGAGTCTCGGCGAGTGGGGTACGGCATACAGGCCTCATTCAGATGCGGTGGCAGGGGAAGCTGAATGTTGAGGATTTTTCACAATGGCGTCATGCATGGGTAGAAATCACAGAGGGGTTCGAGGGGTCAGGACCAACTGGATTTTCGGTCTCCCACAAGCTTTGCATAGGGTTTGTATTGCCGTGCCGGCGTTAACCCACCGAGAACCCCCTGGATTGAGAAGAGATCTCCAGTCATGTCATGTCCCGACGCCTCCGAAAATCTGGTGATTTTCAATGAGAGACAGAGTATGAGTTCGCTACACCAAATTTCTCGCTTGATTTAGTCATTTTTCAGGTCAAATAATACCCTGACAACAGAATAGTTTGGCCAGCTCTAGTTAATACAAGTTTTGACTCAGTATCAGGGCAGCTGGATTAAAAGATACGATGGGTTATTATGTCGTTCAAAGAAGGATGCAGATGGTTTGCCAGCCATGCTCATTCTATAATAATTATTGGGGCTTATCGACGCACCAACTGCCAGGGTCATATGGCGTCGCCAACTCTTTCCCTGTTGGAAGGGTTTCTGGGGAGCCAGCTTGCTCCTTGTTCAGGGAAGCCGCCGGGCCTTGAACCCGGGTCGGCTGCGTGGAAGCCAGCTACGCTGACCACTCCACTACCGCGCCCCCAGCCATGCTCATTCGTTTCAGTCGTATGTATTAAATTTACCTTGAGAGCATGCGCTTGATTTTATCATGATATCTTCAAGAGGCTCCCCACAAGATGAAGATCTTGCTTTGACCAAGTAAAGGCAAATATCAAGTTGGAACGTTATAAGCAGAAAGTGACAAGTATTCCCATGCTTATGCTCCAAGTGCCCCAGTCTAATCTCGGCCGTTTGCTGACCTTAGAGGGCTTGTCGGCATCGCTTTTCTTCTTGCCAGTGGCGCCAACGTTGGCGAAGTAGGTGATGACCTTCTTGGTGTTCTCCGTCTTTCCAGCTCCCGACTCGCCACTGCAGGGCAGGGTTGGGGTGAGACCTGGGCAATCTAAAGAGTCTGGATACGGTCTAGCCGTGAAAACAAGGTATGCACAACCGCATCCCAGAGTATACTTGAATCTTCAAGTTTGATATGACGTCCGATATTTCGGTGTAAATATAAACTACAAGTTTCACGTTATAAAAATAAGCAGGTTCGTTCTTCCCTCACAGTCTCGCATCAATATTTTAAACATAATCTAATGAGGTACATACATGCTGAATTTTTTTCCAATGGTGAGGACTCCCACGAGAAATTCGATACCTGAATCTCGTTTCACTAGATATGAAAAAACAGATCACACGAAAGCACATGAACACTGGAAACACATGTGCCAGTCGCATTCACGTGTGTTCAAAACAACGCCCCTGTCCCGTGGGGTGACTTGATAAAAATGCAAGGAGTTTTTGTGGTGATAGAAATATACCTACACTTCTTATACGATGAATTAATACCATAGGCGGATTATATACACGCTACATAATGCCAGATGACTTTGAAAAGTAAATTCAGACGCTTGAAGACAGTGTGGAACTTACGTGATAAGGATGGACTGGTTGACTCCGTCTGCGGAGGGAGAGAGCGTGTGTCAGCAAACATTGTTCACACACCTCATTGACTACGTCATGTAGTTTTGACGGGCATATATAACCAAATAAATATCAGCAGCTACCTGGAAATAAGTTTTTCTGTCTTCCACCTTCGTGACGGAGGCCACGGGTGAGCTTTGCACTCCATGACTTGAGATACTGGAAAAATAATGATTTATGCAAGGGTCTGGTATGTCTGGTCTGGTGTCCAAAAAACCGGTCCAGATCCACCTCTATTCACTAAGGAAACAGCTGAAAAACGGCCAGGCTACACCACTGATATACATATAATTTATGTTAAAATTTCTGGTGAAATGGCAAACTCCTAATTTTTCAGCATATATCAAATTTGGGGACATTTGGGGACAATCGTATAGCTTGTTTTATTTACCTAATGTCTTCGAAGCAGTGAAATCTAATGGTTTGAAATGAATATTTGGATGGGTCTCAATCATTATGTCCAATCGCAACATGCGCCGACAAAGTAGAAAATAGAACGGGTTGACATGTTTTTAACCACATGCAGTTATTCAAATAGTCGCTCTGCACCGTCTATAAGCTTGTCGCAATGTATAGCCAACAACTTGAATGTTCCTGTATTAATCTGTCTTCACAATAAAATCCAGATATTGAGACTAGCGCATACAAGCATGTGACTTATTTATTTGCTAACCTTTTCTTGTCAGTATTTTAGATCGTTAGTCATTTGAATCGACAGTCAAAGCACCAGCTATTTTCATAATACCTCCACGATTTTTTCTCATCACTTAACCTCATCAAAATCCGCTCTCACTGGCTTGAAACATACTCTGCCGAATCCCAAGTATATGCAGCTGAATGCTAAACTGACAGAAAAGCTTGAGCGTAAGCAAACGCCACCCGTCTGACAGCTGCCGAACACAATGCGTCATGAAGGACGCCATGTGTCATTTTTTCCACATGGGCGCCTGACTGCCGTTATGTCTGTTTAGTCTCCGATTCGCTGGCTCTGCGTCACGCAGGCGGTCGGGCCGCGCCTCGGAGACCGAATACGGCAGCGCCTGGACACGGTGCCAACGCTTCAGATGTGGCCTGGATGGGCTAATTTTGTCGCGGCGGTGTCTGGAGCGATCGCCTGGAGCCAGGCTGCTGGGGGTGGCACCTGCCTGGCCACTGCCGCTCGTAGGTGCTGCCAAAATTCCAGTCATCGGTGGCTCACGGCGCAGCTGTCCCTTAATCCTCTCCCGGTGGCACTGATGTGCTGATAGCTTGATTTTTGGTTGGGACTAACGGACTCTGGTTTCGCTAGATAACATGCTGAACGTTTTGGAAAAGTGCCCTGCTGTTGTTCTGTTACGACCGGAGTCTTGTGATTGCAAATTTTCTGCTGTTGTGATGTAAGCCTCCCATTTAAGACGCAACTATGAAGGTGTGTTTCCAATTACATTGGGAATATAAAATATAACTGCACACTTTAGATACGATCCCATGAGGATAAACAGAGGCCATAGAAATTAAATCAATATTTTGTGTGCCCGTGTGAATGAGCCAGTATCAGGCGTGCTAAGCTTTGAGAATTGTTTAGGGGGCGCCAAAACCACAAGTCAGATTATTATTATCTCAGTCACAACATCTGGTCCGCTGTCCCCAAAAATCAACAAGTCTAGCAAATCAAAAGTACATCCTTCAAACCCGCCGTTTCTTTAGTTCTTTCCTCACCGGGATTCGAACCTGCACCCCTCACTCACTGGCCATCATGTCGTTGTAGGCGCCGTCGGACAGCGCGAAGATGTGGGGCGGCACCTCGTTCCTCCTCTTGCCGATGTAGATGGCGATGGCGCGGTTGGTGTAGATGGGGAACCGCTTGTAGGGGTTGATGGCCACGCAGAACAGGCCCGAGTAGGTCTGAGGCGTGAGCAATTGCACGGCTTAGACATGGAAAAATAGTGGGGCTCGATTATTCTGGAAATATGTAAGTATGGAATATGAATTTGGGTTAGTTTTATAGGGCATACTTATGAAGTAATTAACACGTTTTGTTTTTTTCTTAGTATGGTTTCATCTATTGTCTTGCGGTCTGATGAAAGAACAGATAGAAAATGATCCAGAAAAATTTAATTCTGACTTTGCCTATCATGCAAAAAATCAATTGCTACGCTTACAAACACCACCAATCAGTTCTCCCGTAAGCAATAGACCTTCCAATATATATTCGCTTGTAAAAACTAACAACATTTCAACGAATAAGCCTCGGTGAATTCAAGAACTCACGTAAATGAGTTTGTTGTAGTAGCGCTGCTTCAAGTTGTGAAGGACAGAAGCATCGTTGAGGTAGGTCAAGTTAGACATGTCCTCACACTTCTCAAACTTGGGCGGGTTGACCTGGCTCAGGTCATCCTTCTTAAACTCCTTCTCCTGTGGAACAGAGCGCAACGGTTACCGGCGAATGTTCAAGACCTAGTTTTCCTCGTCTGAGGCCCCATGGGTTCTTCTGATGGATTATCGCTATTATTCCTCATTTAAATTGAAACGTAGCTATCACTGTAAAAGAAAATATTCGGCGATATTTTCCATCCCATACTTATGGTGGTAAAACCTGATAACGCTTCTTATACTTATTTTCAGACTAGCGTATCCATGTCTATAGAGAGTAATTTATATAGTACTGACCTCGAAGTTGGGCATCTGGACCTTGGTCTTGTCGCCAGAAGTGCTCGTGATCTTGCCGAGCACATACCCCTCTTTTTGATCTTTGACCCATACGGCAGTCTTGGCATCATAGGGCTTGGTAGCGTCAATTCTCTTCTGCTCCAGGGAGACGAAGCTGGGGACAGAGAGATCTGTTACAGGTGAAGACTAATGGATGGCAGGAACGGAGTCTGAGGAGCTTTGTCTTTTAAAAGTGGCTACGTCTGTCAGGAGTTGACAGTAGAGGAGCAGAATTTACAAGAATGGCTGGAATTCCCATTGGAGAGATGTTTGCGGTAGGAAAATGAAATCAGGAAGATGAAGAGTTCGCAAACTTAAATTCTTCTCTGTAACACAGCTTACACTAGCCTAAACAGATGGAAGGAACTCACTAACCTCTCTTGACTTATGAAGCAGGCTGTTAAGAATCTAAGGGTATTGTAACAGCTCTATTGAGGAACTTTTTTAAACGAATGGAAGAGATTCAGCTATTGGGCTTTTAGCTTTCAAAATAAAACTATTTAAGCCGAGATAAATGCACCGTTAAGCTTTAAAGCCGATGCGCTCAAGAACGCTGCAGCAAAAAACGCTTCCATTAATAAATATGAGAAATGTTGAGCAGTTTGTTGGGTGTGAAAGACTGAATATTGTGTGCGACATTCCTAATTATGTGCAACATTTTGGTGCACGACACAAAAACACAAATATTTGGATTATTACCATGGATAGGACAAAACAATGCAATCAAATATAATCTGAACAATAGATTACTTACAGGTAAGGAGCTGGGTCCGGCTCCTCATCGGGTTTGTACTTCTTTTCGATGACCATGCTGACTGTTTCGGTGGGGTCTTAATGAGCAGACGACACTTTGCTGACAGGTGGAGGCCTGGGAACAAATGACGAGTTACCTCTTCACTCTCAAGATTTTTATTGTGATGATGGTTAAGGCGGTGGAAATGAAACATCATCGGCCAGTTATTTATTCTCTTGAGTGAGTTTTACAAACCAAAACTAAGTCGACGGTTTCGCATTCAATGAATGATCATGACATTGAATGCGAAACTATCAACTCACTTTAAGCTTGTAAAACTCTTTCAAAACCATAAATAATTGACAGATTATTATCATTTTCACCACCTTAACCATTATTACGACTTTACTTTCACGTCACTAATCATTATAATGACATCACATTATTCGCAATTATAAAACGTTTGTTTCCAAACAGACAGCTCAGGTATCCACTTACAGCGAGATACGTGCATTTACCTGTTTAAAATAACCAGCGTCCTTGTTGCATACCTGGCTGAGTACTTCACACTGTTCGTCATGCATGGGACAACACTCATGACTGTGACTGAAAACTTCAGTTTAGAATTTAACATTTATAGATATGTATTCTGAGAGACAATATATTCCGTTCAATTCTCAGCTTTAAGTTCTCATCATTCTTGTGTTTTCTTTTTTTAAAGAATGCACTAAATTGTCAATGGAACACAAAAAATGAATACCTGTCATTTATTATCTGCCTTCTATCAAACTTTTATTGATTCAAAGGTTCCTTTTGCTTGCTTCGCTCAACATCTGATTTTACCCTCTCTAAGCAGAAATAAAGTTTAAAGCTTCCGTCATTTGACATATACATATGAGCGGAACTGGGGGGGGGCGGCACAAAGGCATGGTGCACCCTTTAAATCAGAAGTTTTAACACTGCCCCTAAGGCGTTGTCTGGAACCAAATGGGTTGAAAAGTTCAGAGTGCCCCACCCTGAAATTCTGACGTTCGGCCGTCACTGTATTGCCTCCTCAGTGGAAAACGCGTTGCGTTTCGTCCTAAGGTACACTCTAAGCAGCATGTGCACTGACGACCGATCGATGCAGTTGCGATTAGCAGTGGTGTTGCTACCGCGCTCAGTGCCGGTATGTGGATGTTATGAATCACCTCGAACCCGGTCGGCTGGAGTGAAACACCTCTTGCTGTTCAGTGGGTGGAGGTAGCTCGGCCCAAACAGTTGCCTTGAGGCGAGCATTGCTTGAGGTGATTTATACTGAACTCGGCGGGAGAAGTGTTGTGGAAAAGGTAGTGATCAGGGTCCGAAATAAGCGCCGAAAGTGCAAATATGTTGCATATACGAAAATGATATGTAAACAAGAATATTGCGGAAGACATTTGCATTACATATCAGCAAACGGACAGTGGAGTGAATGGCCCATGTTGCAGTGATAAGTGGGATGTGAGAAATGAGCTTCTACCGATAACATGTGAAAACGCAATCGCGCAGAAATATTACTATGACTAAATGACCGGTGGCACTTACTGAAAGGTGAAGGTGTTTTTGTGATACCGATGAATGATTGTTTTGTGGTATTCTACACTCTCATGTTTGTTTGAAAAGTTTAAAATTACCAGATCTTGGCTGATCATTTAGTGTTTCCAAGCTCATGTAAGCAAGTATGTGTGGAATATACATGCTGGAAAAAAGAATATGTTCGGCATTGCTATTTTTTACAGCAGTGATGATATCGAGAATAAAAAGAACAGTACTTTTTGTTAACATCTAGCAGAAAAGAATACCGTCCCCATGCACATTATGTATTATATTAAGAGCTCACTATCAACTGCCATGCCACGCAACTATGGCATGGAATCAGTCTGGTCAGTCTGGACGTGTATGTTTCTGGGGGGGGCATGTGTATGTTTATGAAGGTTCGGCACCAGATTTCAAGTTTATCCTGTCATCTCTTTTCATCTCTCTATATTTCCAGTTTTTAAGGAGAGTTTATATGAATGCCAGTTTTGGCTTTGCATGTCTTCTCAACGCACATATATGCTGCCATGTTGATATTGTTGGTGAATTTGACCCTCGGATTCTAGAACCAATGGTATTGCTGTTGTAGTCCCAGGACGAGTTGTCGCTTTCTTCAAGCACAACTGTTGTCGTCTTACCTCAAGTCTAAAAGGGCGAAAAGTAGATAAGTAATGACTTATCACTAAGAGTAGGAATATGTGATTGTACTTGATATTCTCCCTTTATTTTCCTTGTTGATTTTACCTGATTTTCTTACTTGATACTTACTTGATTGATTATCCTTCTCCTTTTTCCTCCACGTAATTAAGGTTACAATTAAGGATGCAAGATATCCTCTAATCCTTCATTTTTGCAAAATACGCCCCCACCGAATTTGACATCCGTAACAAACAATTGTAAGCATCTGAAAAGTTAGATTCTGCTAATCTGGATAATGAAACTTAAGAAATGTGTCGCATATACATTATTTTTCTGTGGTATATATTTATATTTACTCATGTAGCAGGCTTTCAGCCCAACAAAATGAGCACCTTCCTGCCTCCCCATCAGAGCCACACATCATCAGTAACCCTTCCTACCTCTCCTCACAGAAGTGGTATTTGATAAATATTTCCCAGAAGGCCCAGATCGAGCCGCTGACCTGTCAGTGTGCTAAGAGTACCCGTACCTGGTACGTACCGCAGCAGGTGCGGCACCGACAGACAGGAATGCGTCATGAGTGAAGCGCTTGGCTAGGGCTCACTGAGTTTTGGCAAATGGCGCCAATTCCTCGCGCACAACACTGAACAGGACGGCAACCTGTTGACCTTTGTCGATGAGGGAAGACAACCCCTGTCAGTGAAAGGTCGCTCTCACCGCCTGCTGATCGGCACTATTGGAAGGTGGCCAACCCTGGCGTTTGGATAGGTAGTTCTCGGAAATGTTCCCGTCAAAGTATTGTTGAAATGTGCTTACTCGTCCAAATATTTAATCAGTGTCGGCCTTTGAAACGAGATAAATGGACTCGTCTTGGTTCGATGGGAAAAAAGGGGCTAGCAAAGTGACCATGGCAGCCGATATATTTGTGTTTGCTATATATTTTCCCGGGCCTGAAACCCCACGGTCGGCCTTCAAGTGAAAAATGGGGACACAAGCCAGCTTGGCCCATTTACCAATTCGTAAGTGGGCAAAGGCTGTTGTGGACAGCGGTTTGTCCACCAGGAAATGTGTAATTTTGTTTACGGTGGGGATGGGGCTATCCTTTGAGTAAACGGTAATCCTTGGGGGTTTACTTTTTATTGGAGCACTTTTTATTATTTTTATGGCATCCTGGATATCCCTGAGAATTTTTACCTTACCGCCTGTCCATACTGATGAAGCGTTAAAACAAAAGTTGATACATCACAAAACTTATAATTGGACCTTAGACCAAGTGTTATGGGGCAGGAATAAACACTTGCCTGCTTAAGAGAAATTGCTTTCGATATGTTAGTTCTGTGGTAACCTCTTCTTTACAGTTCGTTGGAGCATTAGTCCTTCAAGAGTTATAGATGGTGCATCCATATTCTGGGTCATTGTTGCTTTCTTCAACAGACTTTCTTCTTACTCTTTCTTACTCCAAGACGGTTAAAGTCCAGATGGATACTATGTCCTGATATTTTTTGTTTGCTATGTTAATCAAGTTAAAATATACTGATGGACCTTTGCCATTTAGTGTGTCTGTCATTTTCACCAGTGATTAATTCAAAATAAATTTGGGTTTTGGATACAATGGAAAATCAATCATTCGCTGGCATATTTCTTTCAAAAGACAGTATGCATTTATTTTCGCTTTGCCAAATTTTCGATTGGCTTGATTTGTGTGGCAGAATTCATGATGGGAGACATCAAGCTCTTTCATGGGCCGAGTTGCCAGTAATCACCTCTGCGATTGAATTACGCTGCTGGTAGATTAGTGTCGTAATAATGCTTTGATTGGCTCATTATTGTACTGAGTTAAATGGAATGCGGCACCTGGGTGCAATTTTAGGCTGTGGTGGTGTTAGGGGCATTGATGTCACAAATTATGGATTTGACCTTATTTTAGCGAAAAATGGCTCCGGTGCCTAAGATTTGTGAATTTTGATGTTTTATCTTTCACTTCATTAACGTAACATTCCTTTTATTGATATTTCTTAATATTTATTTTATTTTTCGTGGTATATCAAAGCATACTTTGCGTTCCGAACTATTTAAACGTTGCGTTTCAAACGCTGGCTCGGCAATTCAAGTCGTACACGAAATCTATGAGACACCCGAAATCCAGGGTGGGTCCTAACACCCCCCCCAAGATTTCTACCCATGAACAGTAACAAAGTAATGTTAAGCACGTGGTTTCTAAAGATGTTCAAGTAAAAAGTTGTGTTCACACCGCACGCACAGCGGGATCGAGCATGCCATGACATTGCTGAGATTGTCACATGTCACGTGACCAGAGCGGGGATGATGCGGTCGGTAGAGGGTGAATTTTGACCTTTTTCTCCGCGAACGGTGAGTTTTGGGGCAAATGAAATTTCCATCAAGTGGTTTCTCGGCATTGGCGGACGCAGGGGGAGCCATTCCAGCTATGCCATGCCCCCCCCAAAGGCCGGGGAAATTTTGAAAAAGGGTTTTACACTAGGTCTGTCGAGCAATAAAATCTTTAGAATAAAATCTGCGAATACTTACTGTTTCCACAGCTCAGGTGGTTGTCTCCACATGGTCTCTCTGATTCATATCAAGTAAAGAGTTAAAAAAATTATTTGGGCTCACCCGAGAACTTGAACCAAGCTCCCGTCGGCATACTAAATAGATTCAGCTGCAGCTTCAAATTCCTTCTGCTCTCGGATGGAACCTCACTCTTAGTCCAAGTTATCCCGAGCGTCTTATTTTTCCCTATCTGAAATATCCTGTCTGCAGTTTTTACTTAAACTAATTTAAAAAAGTTTAGTGCAATGACAGCATCAAACCTAGATTTTTTAAGATAAGGACGAATCAGACAAGAATATATTTTGAAGTGTGCTATGATTGGTTGCGCATCTAAATCTAAGCCTGGAAGGAGCTCACACCAAGTGGCTGGGAATCAATCGAAGTAACATGGCTGCAAATGTTTAATTCGGCTATGCATTTGTTTGTTCGTGAGGCACAACATGATTGCTGTTTACTGTGTGTGCCGTGTGTAGCCTTTTCCTGAATTAACGGCAATATCTGTGCTCTCACTAGCGTTTGCTCTTAACGGCACAAAAGTTGAGGTCTTTGTGTCGTTCCCTGTGTTTGTCAGGACATGGGTCGCTATTTGTGATCACTCTTACATGTAAGGAAATAAATTCCTGGATCCGAATATTCCAGAGCTTGTAAATTTTTTTAAATATGCATTTAACAGGCCTGAAACTGTATTTCTGGGAGAATGGAAGCTTTTATCATAGATTAACCAAACATTCAAAACCTCTGAGTGATATTTCTTATAAATTATATTTTAAAGCGGCTCATACGACTGAAAAACATGTGACTCAACCCAAGAAGTAAGATAACACGGTACCTTACTCTGCCGTATAGGCACATGGAACCGGTGGCAAAATTCCCCTTATAAGTAAACAATTTTGAAATCATCATAAGGAGCTCACTGCTGCTTATTTGTTCCGATATAAAACATTTTTGGAGGCGAGGAAAAATTCCGAAGGGTTATGAGGCACATACCCACAACTAGTACAAAATACATAATATATTGCCCATTTGTAGCTTATAAGGACGCCTACCCAAGTTTTTGCGACTTAAGTTCGTGTGGAACGAAATCAGACTGCTTATGCTTTACAAGTAGGTATAAAATTGTTGTTGCAAAATTCAATGGTGAGAAAGGCCCTACCTTGCTAACATGACCGGGAACATATTCGTTAGTCAATGAACCGGGTTATTTTTGTCACCAATCCCCTAACAGTAGAGAAGTGCACTTTAGAACGGAGAAATTCACACAAATCCTAGCACTATGTGTAATTTTTGGTGTGTTACATCCCTTCTCTGTTATGTTGGTTTCCCAAAGCTCTAATTCCTCTGGATACACTGATTTTATTTCGAAAGAAAGAATGGGCGAGTTTCGACATACTTTGAAGAAAGCATTTTCAAGACCTCTGAAAAATTATGAATGAGTCAGGAAAATCATGTGACTTTGAAAGGTCATTCATGACTGGCAGCATCTGAGAAAAATATATATACAAAGATCTTAGTTGACAGTCAATCTCTGAATGCACTTTTTCGTCCGCCGACAGAAAAATTCTGAGCAGAGCCTACCCAGTGTTGAAAGGACCTTGAGCCTTCAAGTTTTTTTTTGTCGATATATGGTTTGTTGGAGTCATACGGGGAGGTAAATGGCCCCAGTCAGATTTCAGAGCGCTATTTCCTTAAACCTTTTGCAAAATTGTGTCATACCCATCGTATCAGCAGTTTTGTTATCTGTTGGTCGCAAGCAATCAGGCATGACCCATGTCACCAATGATGACCTGTATTCAACTACTGAGGTCGCCAAGATCATTGGTTTGTTTGATAGTTTAACGTATTAAAAGGAGCATTACGAGAAGTGACGTCAGAAGTTAATGCGGATGTTTTTCAGCCGTATTGGGTGAAGCTGTACCTGTACCATACTGAACTATCTGTGGCCTTTCATCGATGGCTAATGTCTGCATTTCTTGTTATGATCATTTTTTACTCATTACCTTTAAAATCCTTTTCATTTAGAGGCATAGGACTGCATTTAGATGAACGCTGAGACGTTATCCACAGTGCTTGTTTCACAGAATCTATATCTATTTATTGTTATCTATCTATTATCTATTTAATCGGTACATATTTAGCATATACCACTGGTCAGTCATGCATTTTAAAATAGTTATTGGTATTTTAACTTAAAAATAAAACGAAGCGAAGTGATCATTACCACACTTGCCTACTCAATGCTTATTTGAGAAAAAACACAACAGAAAGTGATACAATATGTCGGCGTATAAAGGAGTCATGAGGTCGATTCAGCTATGACAGCGCTGAAATATTCTCCTTTTCGACTTTATTTTTGTCAAAACTGAAAGTTTTTATGATAATCACATTGCACTGTTTAGTGTTCATAACAGCATTGCAAAAATCAATCTGGATTATGAAAAGGCTTCATGACTTATCCATTTAAAGCTCGTTTCGGTAGCTTGTAATCTTGGCAGAACCGTAAATAACACCCTTCTTTTACAAGTTGTCAGCTTTGCCACATTCAACAGAAGAAAAATATCAGAATAAGCATTTCATTCAATTAAAAAACCTCGTTTTCTTTCTGAAATCACGATAATTTAGTCGAAGCAGAATTGTCCATTCATGA